>OZ026525.1:13367838-13927132 GCA_964019695.1 Loripinus fragilis
AGGTGACCACAAAGCACATATACACAGACGCGCACAAAACATAGCAAACACAAGACAGAACAAAAACATAAAAGATCCACAAAAGAAGTACAAGGCTGCTATGAACAGACAAGAAAACATGACAAACACGAAACATATATAACAATCAAAGCACTGAGAGTACTGATGGAAACGATGTCTTGTGCTTTTAGTTCTTGTAGGCTAAGCAGAGTGCATTTTTGTAGATGATATTTTAGGAATATTTGAATTTGTATATTGTATATTTTTCTGACCAATGATGAAGGAAAAGCTTGATATGATTTCTATTTTTAGTTTTTAGTTTTAGCATAACAGAATTTTGAAGGGACATGCGACAAAATATCAATCTTATCATTTCAAACATGGGCTGGTATGTCTTTAAACCCTATTTCACTTTTAAGCTCTGGTGGCCATTTTGTTATGTGGGATCAAAAATAGTAAGTGAGTATGATCAGGAAATACCACAATCACAAACCGCAGACAACCCTGTGGTACCGGGAGAAAGAGCTGCTCAACCATCACAAGACACCAGGAAGACAAATTAAGTAAAGCAACCAGCTCTCTCTCTCTTCCCCATCAAGATGATTATAATACTAGAATGGACATTAAGTAACGTACAACAAAACATAGAACAATTACAGACTCCCACAATGGGAGTAACAATAAACAAAAAGTCAACAACAACAGAACCACCGCCTTAGAACGGACAGCAGCCTAAGCCACCGGGGGGCTTAAATGCATTTTACTGGTACCAAACCTTTTGCCCATATTTAGCAGAGGGCATTATGCCGAATACATCACTGAAATTATTTTAAGAGTTTGGATTACTGGTTAAGAAGTTTAGATTTCTTTTTAGATTTTCCATTCGGTTCATTGTTGCCCTATTTTGAGGGTAATGTGATGAAGTATTGCAAACAGGAAACAATGGTTAAGGAAAGGTGGTTTATAGCCATTTCCTTTTGCCTAGCTCTTGATAACATTTTGTTCAGTGGAGCAACCCGTTAACATTTTGCTAAAATAGACTTGCATTATAATTGCCTAAAAATTCCAACAAGGGCAATAACTTAAGTTTAAAGGGTCGATTTTGACGAAACTTATAGGATATCGGAGTACTTGATACTTATTGTGTACCAAATATGTATCAAATCTGACCAGTAGTTCTGAGATGTGGATGGACAAAAATGCGACGGACGGAAGACGCCAAAACTATATTCCTCCAACTTTGTCAGGGATTATTAGATATCAGCATAGCTACATACCTAAAAAGCTTTTAATATGTTATGTGTTCTGATAATTTTTATCACCTGGTAAAATATTTTGTTTGAGTTTACGTTAATTTCTCTGTCAAATGTCTCAAATTTGTTCCAAAATGTTCGCTTTTCCATTTTTTAGCCCATTTTGATGTCCGTTTTTGGTAACCATAGCAAAGATAAACGTCAATTTAAAAGTTTTACTTTTAAACTTGGTATATTGTTCAAATAAACCAATAAGAACAAAATGGTGAAAAGCATTTTTAGCCCATATGTGGGCCAAAATAGCACCCCCCGCCCTGATGCATGTAGCTCTTTGGCAATATTAACTGTGTATATCTGGCATATAGTATAGATATAAAAAGAAGATTTATAGATGGTAAACTTAGGTTTCATTAAGAACATTGACAATAAAAAGTAAAAAAAAGCACTTAAAAATAAAAAAGAGCAAAAAAAGAGCCATGACATGTGATTTCCAAAAATGTGGCATTTTGACAAGTGTAAACTTAAGCGTTGCATCGATGATCAATTATAATCACCAATTATAATCGATGATCAATCAAAAACTTCGTTTGATTGTGTTTTTGGTAATAATCGATGATAATTGAAAAACATCACACTTGATCCAATTTTAAGCTCCTATTCTAAATATGCAAGTTTGCTACAAGGAATAGCAGTTAAATGGAGAGTTAAATGGAGTTTGCTGTCAGGACCAGTTGTGGTATTGGCTACTAGCACAAAGGCTCTGATCAGACTTGACCCGAACCTTTGCCGGTCACAGGAAATCTCATGTCACCTAATTCCTTGAATTATACCCAAATCAGCATTTGTAATTTGTAATATTCTTACAACCACCAGGTTGAGTTTTGTTCATAATGGCACAGAGTATGCTCAAATAGCAAAGGCACAAGCAACAGCAAATTGTAAATTTGCAAGCAATTTGTTGACAAAATTTTTAAACAATATAATATCTGGTTTCAGCGACTATTTAGACTTCTTACAGATCAAACATAGTATGGAGTTTGTCAAAAAGCAAATAAAGCATTTTCACATGCTTCTGCAAAATATACTGTTTGGTTTTTTGTTTGATTTGATTTTTTACGTCCCATCAGCAATCTTTCAGTTATAAAGGGTTAGTAAGGGTTGAAACCAGTACTAAGCTAGGATAAATGTGTCTTGCGCAAGGACACAGTGCAGTGACGCTGTTGAGGCTCGAGTCTGGGCCCCTTCATCTCGAGTCAAGCACTCTACCACTGAGCCACTGCATATACATATCTTTAACAAACATGCACTTTGTTTGTAAAAAAAATTAACTCATTGTGCTACCAATGTTTATTTTAGGAAACAAGGCTGTGAGTCTCGGTGGGTGAAATTATTCTGGACTTCAAAACTATATGCAATGACACAATGACAATACATGCGTTACCTCAGACCTACATACAATGACTAGTAACATGTATACAATCTATACATAAACTCAACTATCGTATGGCAGTACTGTTATTCAGTAGATAACATCATGTTATACAAAGTAGATCTTGCACAAAAGATTATTGCATAGAGTTTAATATCAAGTTTGTGCAAATGTGAATAAAGCATTTTCACACATTTCCTTTACTTGGCATATGCAAAATATACTTATCTATAATGAACATACACTTTGCTGAGAAAAATTCTAATCCATGTGCTACCAATGGTTATCTTAGGACACAATGATGTGACGCTTGATGGGTGCAATTATCTACTTCAGAACTATATGCAAAGACACATTGACTATACATTATTTCAGACCTATATGAAATGACTAGAAACATTCATACAATCTATACATAAATTTAACTATCATATGACATTACTGTTATTCAGTAGATAACATCATGTCATACATAGTGGCTCTTACAGAAGTGATCATTTCATGAGAAATTTAAAAAAAAAGTTATTGCTTTACTTCAAAGAGTGTTTAAGAGTGTTTAGAGTCAAAGAGACTATGATGGTTCCGACTTAAAGACTTATCTATTGATGAGATGATAGGGGCCTGATACTTTGGCTGTTTGATGGGCCCACTGGAGTTTACCTGTTGGATTTCTTTTGCTCCAGTATTCAGATTTATTTACTGTTGAGTCCTTATCTTTGCTTTATCTCCTTGTTATATCTTGATTTAGATGTTTTAGGAGATGATGCATTGATAAGTTAGGGGTCTTTCATGCAAACCAAATATCTATGTGTCTTGATCCACATCTGAATTAAGGGTGAGGTTGGCGCCGTTAAACCGGTTTAAGCCCTCCAGTAAAATATTTTACTGACCGTTGCAAGGCGGTACTTCTTTTGTGGATTTTTGTTTTTTGTTCTGTCTTGTGTTTGCTATGTCTTTGTGCGCATCTGTTTATATGTGCTTTGCGGTCACCTGCTGGGAAAGGACTGACCTCTTGGCTCTCGTTTGTGGTGTCTTACTGTGAGTTTGTCACTCTCCCATTGGTAACCTGGGTCAGGTGTGGTACTTGATTGTATTGATTCTTGATCTTTGCACCCTTACTTACTTTTATTCCAATTGTGTTTCTTATCACCAAAGTGGCTATGACATTATTTTTTAACATGATTTGTTTGTTTGATTTGATTCTTTACGTCCCATCAACAATATTTCAGTTAAACAGGGACGGGTCTTCCTTGGTTGAACCAACACTAAGCTAGGATAAATGCGTCTTGCTCAAGGACCACGACACAGTGACGCCGGTGAATCTTGAACCCTCAGTCTCGAGTCAAGCACTCTACCACTGAGCCTCTGCGCTCCCTTTTTGATATGATATATTCCACTGAATAACAGTAACATCAAATGAAAAAATAATGTTATGGCCACAGGTTGCATAATTTTGATACAAAGAAGTTATGTTAATAACAAAGTAAATTTTCTTTGAAATAAACCAGCTTTGGAGGTGTTAATTTCGCAATAGTTCATATGATGAGAGAATCTTCCATTTGTGCCCATTTCAAATCATTTTTTTAAACTAACCTAAGGCTGTCTAAACTGATTGACTTAAGCTTTAAGTATTTGGTCGACATTATTCAGTCTAGTCAGACTCCTCCCACAGAGGAACGCAAAGAAAAGAATATACTTCCTGGCCCCCATCCCTCAACAAAGTTTGACAAGTAAATTTAATCCTGCCAACAATAAAGGAACCATCTCTCAGAAACCTTCAGCAGAAAATAAAATGCCCCACTCTACCACCTTGTTATGAAATGATAACTTGTGTAAGACCCTCTATAAAATACATAGAGCAAATCAGAACGAATGGAATAAGAGACCCTATTTCTGCTTGTTAAAGTACCATCAGCACATCAAAGAACAAACATAAGAGTCCCTGTCAAGGCTAGTCACCAAGTCATTTTCTATTTCATCCTCGCTGGGAATCTATCTTAATATATTATCCCAAGGAATCCTAGTTAGTTGGATTTTATAATACGGTAAATATTGTATTAGTTCGTACACTCGAATAGTTCGTTAAATGTCATGTATTAGTTCGTACACTAGTCATTTTTATATGCAATTCTATTAGTTCGTACACAACGATTTTTTCCTTTGTTGGTGTAATCAGCGTGGCTGTCAACGATATGTTCCTGTTAACTTTCGCGTGCTTACACCAAACAGACCTTTTCGTCTGTCAATCTAACGACTTCGGTCGCTAACGTAAATCCAGCATTGACGTCGCATGTTAATAACATTAAAATTTGTTTTCTGAAAATCGAGCGAATGCTAATTTACACGACCTATGTCGCCGATGCGTCGGAGATATATTCTGTACGGTCATTACAAAAAGTGTCCTTAGAATAATGGATAGTTACATTTTACTTCTGTGTCATATATCTTTTATAATCGGACACCCAAGCCGCGTGCGACCCGGAAAGCATTTTTATACTTGTGCAGCTCGGGCCCGACACGAAATCAACTTGCGCGGTGCCTCATATAAACTGGTACCAGAATATTTCGTAAATAGCCTGCTGGTACTTATGACAAGGCCCAGGAGAGCATGTGCGTTTGCGCAATCTCACTCACTAACATAAAGTTTGAAGTGGATGAAGACTCAGCATGCTCAGACCAAATCAAATTCTAGATATTTACGTACGTTTTGTTTTATATAGTTGAATATCAATTTCGGTTTTCTGAGCGTAAATAACTCAATAAATGTAGTAATAACGGCTTTTCCTAGGTTCAAACAAATGGAACATTTTAACAAATTGTTTAGCCGATCGTGGCGTGTCTTGCTGTCCTCATGAAACTACTTACGGAAGGTCCTGAGAGTTCATGATTACCGAGATAGTGTACGCACAGACGCACAAACCGAGTATAATTTGATTGTATCATGATTTTATGTCTTGATGAATGGCATTTCCATGAAATAAGCCAGTTCATGAGATTATGGTACCTATCGCATATGCGAGCAGCGAAGGCTCAGACGAGCCTGTGCATCTGCGGAAAATCGTCAGCGCCTTCAGGCTTAGCTGCAAGCATAGAAGGAATGTAGATGAAGGTACGTTCATTAATTTAGGATAATAGCCCCACTAGGTGGCTGTGAATTTGAAAACAGGAAGAATTCGCTTTATTTTAACCACCACACATCTATTGATGTATGTATCCCGACTTTCAATATATACTGTTCACAAAAAGTAGGGGATATTCGAATATTAAAAAATATAACATTTTCCAAACGAATGTCATAAGCCTGAAACAGCTAGTATTAATTAGCAAAGTCATCTCACGGCCAACATGAATAGAATTTTCAAGGATTTGTCTGGTCACGTGATTCCAAGACAACCATATTTAGACCTGGGGTAGACTTTCATTTTTCACACGTGAATATCACGATGACGGATTATGAAATGGCTATGCTTTTAAAAAAGAAAATATCCGTTATTCAATATTTTTTATGTTCAGAATTTGTTTTGATGTCTTTGTCCTCAATTTCAGGAATGTGATGCTGAAATCTGTCAATTTTTATTGAATTGTGTCATTTTTTGCATTTTTGTCACCGCCCTTTCTCCTAGAAATAACAATTATGGTACGCGAAAAAAATTTAAAAATCAAAGACATCCGTAATGCATCTTTAGCATGCATTATCGAAAGCATACTAAAAAATTTGATACTTTTTTGTGAAATTTGGGTCTTGACCCCTAGTTTCTTTGACACGCCCTTAAGGTCACATTACCCAATTTTAAGCCCTCAAATTAAGCAGGAAAACTGGATTACATATTGCTCTATGAAAATACAAAATTATCTATGCGACAAATAAGGATTGTAATTTCTAGACTTTTTTATGTCCCAATATCTCCTACTTTTTGTGGACAGTATATTAGTTTTCATGAACAGTCAGACCGTGTGTCTTTTTTGGAAGGAAAAGTCTTCCAATATAGATGGATTTTCCTTCCATTTAGTTTTTTTTACAGAAAATTGGAAGGTCTTTATAACATCCATCTTAATGAAAACAGCAAAAGACCTTGAGATCATCCGCGGTGACATACATATCAGAATTTGCAAACATCCTTACCACACGTCTGTAGATGTTTTACCCCGACTTTGTTGTATGAGACCAACAAAGTCGCAGATCAGCCTGGGTACCGCACATTCTTATCAGCGCCTTTGTTATGAATACAAACATTAAACATTTTGTCGGGCCTGGTCTGGGTCAAACCTGTCTGCTAATAATATCAGCCGCAGACATGAAGATCAAATCCGCCGCTTTCATGCCACGTGCTGTTTAAAGAGTTGGGTAGCACGTGGTGCATTGGCACATAAAAGCGGACTTCGCATATAAAACATAATTGCTCAGCTGCATGCGCGGATCCAGAAAGGGGTCCATCTTTGACAACTTTTTTTTTTTAATTGATGATGGGAGAGAGGATCCAAACACCACTATATGCGGGTCATCATTGGCCCGCCAGCGAAACACCATTTAAATGGCGTTTCGCTGGCGTGTCGCTGATGGCCCAACATCGAATGCTGGCTTGGTAGCTTTGTGATTTTAAAGTGATCCGGACCAGTATGCTAAGAAACCCTATTTTTCAGGGGTGGGGTCTGTCCCCCTCTGGATCCGCCCATGAGCTAACTGGCATGAAAAGACAATTTCTGTAAACTCATCACTTTCGCTCATTGCGATCGCGTACACGTTCGCAAACATGTAATATAAATTGTTTTGGATCTCGGAAATTTACTTTACAAATTCAAACTATCAATGCCCCACAATTTTATCAAATGGCGGGCGACAGCCAGAACTCCTTTTTTTAAATTTCCAGTGGGGGCATAAAAGGCCTCGATACACCGTCACAAAACCGAAAAATCGCACCGGAAATTCACTTTTTTTTTCTTAACGACGTGAAGAGCATTAGACGCTAGTAGGAAAAGATGAGCCTGTGCATCCAACACTGTTGACTTTACGGTAGTATTTTGCACGGATCCAGGAATTTTTGTCATGGGGGGGGGGGGGGGTAGGGGGCTCCAGGCTCAACTGACAGAGAAAAAACACTCTGATAACGTTTTCTTAGGCATCAGCCTTTTACAATTTTACAGAGGGGTCCAATGATTTATTTTAAGGAAAACTATAATTTTTTAAGGTTCCAGTGGGGGTCTATCATTTTTCAGGGGAGGGGGGTCCAAATTTTTCCAGGGGGTGTGGGGTCAAAATGCTAATTTCAATTGAAACCTATAGAATTTGTGATTTTCCAGGTGGTCCGGGCCCCCCATACCCCTCTGGATCCGCGCATGTGTATGATAGATCCACTTGCGATATCCAAATTTTCAAGTCAACAGTAAAGCCAATCCCGAAGGACAGGTTTTTTTTCACGCAATTGTTCATTTTCCATTCCCGGAGTATCTAGTGACACCTCAAAACATGATGAGGTATATGATTCTGCAATATGTTAGTGGAAAACAAATGTTGAGACCTCGGACCCTGGTCCGAGTTGAGACACAGTGATTATCGCGACTTTTAGTCAACTATTGATGGTTTCAGTCTTTCATTATGTATATAAGACTAGGCCTTGATTTCTGGCATCAGATTTAGAAAAACGGGCTGTCCAATGTTGTCAAATAACGTTCATGCTAGATACATTACCATAACATACCATGCATAAGCTAGGTGCTTAAGATGAAGCAACATACTCGCTGGAAGAATGTGTTTAATGGTAAAAAAATTACAGTTGAAACGTTAATAATCAGATCTTAGAACAAATCTACATGGATATAATCGAGAAGCTCAAAATGGAAGCATGCACTGTGCAAGAACACATACAATGATATGGCTAAACAACCGCCAGCTTTTTTGAAAAGCTAATACTTGTGTAAATCAACTCGATGATGATATTGTTGCGCGAAACGAAACGAAAGTTAAGGTGTATTTATTTTATTATTATTATTCGTTTCTGTCTATCGACAGTGTCTTTTCATGCAATTGACTTAATTTCAAACGCCACTGCTATCATTCTGTCCATAAAAACTTATATCTAGCGCACTATGTTTTAGAACTATTTTAGTGGCGGTCAGGTTCATAAAGGGCGGGAAAACATTAGCCATCCACAAGAAAACGTGTCTTCTTCACGTTTATGACAAAAGGACAGGACTGCGTTTATTGTCCGTCTCGTAATGTTTAAAAGCAAAGAAAAGTATAATGATAAAAAACGATTGCAAGATATTGTGCGTTTAACTGCAATATCTGGCTGCATCATAGATATTGCAAACGGTTCTTCGTCGTACAAGAGCAGGTTTTCTCATGCTAAGGCATCGTTTTTCTGACGCTCGTTTGAGGCATCCAATGGGGTTTACTGATTTGCGAATTTGTCCCAAATTTTTACCAATTAGCGTCTTCATAAAACTCATTTTTACCAGTAAGCACATTCAGCATTACAAAATACTTTTTTTATCACTGATTTCTCTTAAATTAAACTGATTAAAGCGTAATTTTAACAAACGAAACACTGATTTTTAAGGTACCCCATTGAGACCCTCTCCATTTGATGTACAAATAAACTTATAATTCTGTTTCAATCATATGTAAGCTTTCAATAATCAAGTTTTCAAGCCCAACAACGTTTTTCTGACCATTGGGTTTACATTTCAGAGCTGAAAACCGCAACAAACTAATAAAATACCAATATTGTTTTTGTCTAGCAGCAGGACAAGGGTTGTTTGCATTAAGGCCATTTGGTTCCCAGCGACTTACACAGGCTGTAACGGTCTAGGTAGCGGACTGGGTAGCAATGTTGAACGGGGGTTCGATGGTATGGGGATTTTGTGTGTATTTTGTGTATATGATACCATTGGAAACAGATGTTTTGAGAAAACATCGTTTCCAAAAATGATCCACAAAAGAAGCACCGACTTGGAAAGGTCAGTGAAGATATTTTTTCTTGACGGCTTAAACTAGTTTCAAAGCGCCAATCTCACACTTTGTTCAGAGGTGGATCAAGACACATAGATGTTTGGTTTGCATGAAAGATCCCTATCTTATCCATGAATTGTCTTTAAAAGTCTATTATTTTATTTCGGTAATTGTTTTATGTTCAGAAAACACCAGGTGTTACTGAACAAATCTACCATCTATAACCTATTTTTGGAATATGTTTTGTCACAAAACCTATTCTTGGCATTTATTTTCTTCATAATCGCTGTGCTGGCCACTTTATATAGTTCAACATAACCTATTCTTGGCATATGCTTTGTCAATCGGTAAAACCTGGTGTTTTCAGAGCAAAAAATAATTTCTAAATTGAAATAATAGATTTTTTTTTAAAAAAAATCAAGACGTCAGCATGACCATGCATTCATGTCATGTGTATGTTGAAATGTCTGTTTTATATAGAGGGCTAAACCCCACCAGCGTTTTTTTCTCAGGGACAGATATCAATGTTTGTCCATTCTTAGTTTCATTCTCCTGGGAAAGAAGTGTAACGTGGCTGGCAATTTTGTCTATTTTTTCTGAGTGGATTGTTTGATGTATGAAAAGCAAACTTAGTGATTGAGCCGATCTGGCTTAAGCAATGTGTTATGATGATGATGATTTGGATATTGATTTTTTTTTCGTTGGGCTGCCTTGCCTTTTGATTAATGACAAGTGGTTATTGGTACTTATTTACAAAACAGACATGCAACAAACACAGAGTCTGAGCATATGATTGCGTAACCAATGTCTGAGACTCCTCTGTGTCAGCAAACAGACATCAACTCTATATCGCATGGCTATACCCAGTAACTTCAAGCCTATCCAAAGTTCTGGTTGCTAATTGCAACAACTTACAACCCCTGTCTACAGACAACTTGGACCAATAAATGCAATAGTTAGTGCCCCTGTCTGTAGACAACGCTGGTACATAGAGTCGTAATTTGCTATGAAGCCTTAGGTAGATGCTTGATTATTTCTAGGTTAGTATAACTTCGTTTTCTCTTCGGTGAACTACTTTTGAAGAAGAAGACCAAATAGACCAAACTGCTGTCTATATTCAGTTTGTTGCGACGGCGCAACGAGGCTCATAACACTAAGAATTTCAGAGCACTCATTGCACCCTGTAATCTGGCTGTTGCCTGCCAATACCCATGCTTGGCCGTTTTGATTAAAAGGTGAAGCATTATATAGAGTTTGAATTTTGAAAACCATCTTAAAATTAGACTCAATCGCGCCGCAGTTCTTGACTTTACAATTCCATCTGCACAATGACATAAAAGGGGGAAGCTTCCTTTTTTTGCTATAAAATGATGATTTCCACAATAGAGATTTCTTTGACTTAAACTTCGGTTTCTCGTCAATAACATTTTAACCAGATCTGTGTCCGAAAGTCGCATAAGATGGGCTTGTAACTGTTATTTTTCTGGGGTATCTGCTTCAAATCCCATGCAAATCTGACCAGTATTAACGGAAATATCAAAGAAAGTCTTACCTGATTCTATGGCTGTTTCACTAGTATCCGCCATTGTTGTTGTTCTGAAGTCACGTGATTCTCCGCCATGCCATTTATGACTTTAAAAAAACGTCGTCAGTACCCCCCCCCCCCCCTCCACGACATGTGATTTCCAACAATGTGGTATTTTGACAAGTGTAGACTCAGATGAGCCTGTGCCGCCTCCTTTAAATCTTAAAAACTACAAATGTCAGTAGCTTAACAGTCATAGGATAATCAAGCGACTAGCAAATGCTCTGATCAGACTGTGCGTATGCGCAGGCTGGTCTGGGCCTTTGCTGGTCGCACATACCACATAGTTGGAAATCTCAGTCATGTCGCGGCTCAAATATATGACATAGGTTTTGTTTACCTGGCTTGGTTGCCTTTATCGAGAAGACAGTGTATAGACAATGATGGGATGTCGCATTTTGCGGCAGCTCATTTCGGTATCTAGGCAATGATTTGCGGATCTCCAACGATATGCAGACTTCCTGGAAACGATACTGCATACAGGCATTTAGATCATAAGTGTTTGTATAGTATCATGTAGGATATGAATACTACACAACAAATGCATTTGGTACAATGTACAAACTATAAACCCTGTTATCCAGTTAACTCGCCATTGGACTGTCGCGTACGATATTGGCAACGGTTATATATATATATATATATATATATATATATATATATATATATATATATATATATATATATATATATATATATATATATATATATATATATATATATATATATATATATATATATATATATATATATATATATATATATATATATATATATATATACACATATGCCATGGTTTTTTGGATCTTCGTCACCAAACCGGTATCTTGGAACTACCACTTCTGGGCCCGGTAGAAAAGTTTGGACTTCATTATTTTTCATCTCACATGCCATAGGTAATAAATATAGAAAGAAAAAAAAAATAAACATATATATATATAAAATTATCGTGGACATTGTCGTTCCCATACTTTGCTAGGAATATATTAGAACATATATGTTCCAGTGCCCCAGTCTATTTGGTACTCTGGTATTTTGGAACTTCTGTGTTCCACGAGACATATTTACCGAGTGATATATAGGAACACAAAGGTTCCAATATTAGTTTAAAGTCGGTAGCTTGGTATACAGGAAAATTTGCGTCTCACGAGATATATGTATATATGGGCCGTTTTATGAGAAAAGGTTCCTTATCGCATTTCCGATAAGTGTAGATCCAGATCAGCCTGCACATACAAATGATCAGTTTTGGGTCTTAAATGTTTTCTGATTTGTTAAACAAGCATTGACGATGCTTCTAGCGAACAGTGTAAATCAGATTTATCAGACTGCGCGGATGCGCAGGCTGATCTGGGACTACACTGGTCGAAAATGCGATAAGGGCCCTTTTTTTTTATAAACTGGCGCATATATAGATATATTTTAAGATATACAGGAACACAATGGTTCCAATATTCTGTTAAAAGTCGGTAGCTTGGTGTCTGGGAACATCTGCGTCTCACGAGAGATATATAATTATATAAAGATATTTAATCAATTGTTCCTATACCCACTTATATTTGGTACTCTCGTATGTGGGAATTTTTATGTTCCCAGAGACAAATTAATACAGAAATATGTATACATTGTACATGTTATTATACTTTTTTGTACAGTAAGTTTGGTGTCAAGACATTTTGATATGGATCTAGCTAAAACGTGGTCTCGATAAGCGTAGATTGAAAATACCCCTTTGAATGTAAAATAAATCAGACTACAGGGAGCTGTTTAAGAATTACCTGAAGATTTGTCCTGTACAGATATATTGTGTCAGTGGTCAGAGACCAAGAATGCTAGTGTTACACCTAAACTGTTGGAGGATATTACAATCAAAGAAGGTAAAGAACACACTTAGCTATGAAAAATGCATTTTAAAATGGTATCTGTTGTCAGGCCTCAAGATAAGAGTGCGTAATGAAAAGTTATTTTTCTTATATCCTATCCAAAACATACATTGTGGGTACTCAAAAGAACCGTCTCAATGAGATGGTTCTTTTGAGCACCCAAAACACATGTTTAAATCGATGAGTAAGTAATTAAATGCAACTTTAGGTGCACAAACGATCTTTATATGGACCTATGTGTTGTCAGATGTACTCTGCTACATGTAAATGCTTCATATTTTGGCATACATTCAAAAAGTGTGACTCAATTCATACTGCTCCTGGAGGAGCAGTCTGATTTGGGTCCACACTGTTTACCACAGATACGTTTTAAAAGACCCAGCAGACATATCCCACCAGATGAAATTTGGTCTGGATTAGGGAGCGCAGTGGCACAGTGCTTGATTCCCGAGTCCAGACCGAGGGGCTGTGGGTTCGAGTCTCACCGGCGTCACTGCGATGTGGTCATTGAACAAGACACATTTATCCTAGCTTTAATAGTACTGGTCCAACCCAGGAAGACACATTCTTGTTTAACTGAAAGATTGTTGATGAAACGTAAAGAATCAAATCAAACAAGCAAAATTTGGTCTGGATTGATACGGAGCACAGTGGCTCTGTTGATAGAACCTTAGACTGGGGACTGAAGAGTTTCTATCCTGTTTTGTCCTTGAGTAAGACACTTTAAGCGGTGCTTAGTACCGATTCAACCCAGGAATACCTGTCTCAATACACATATGAGTCGATATGACTGAAAAATTGGTGACTGGGACATACATATCAAACATATTAGTTGAGATTAGCAGCTGAAGAGTTAGTTTCTACCAGTTTAGCTGAATAAAAAAAAAATAACAGGTTTGAATATATTTGTTCCAATTTTATTTTATTTGATGAGGGGCTACATGTAGGTCTTCTCCCTAGAATTTTAGAATAACTCAGATTAAGCTTGTGCAGTTGTGCTATTTCTCAAAATTTACTTAAATATTTTGACACATCAATGTTCCAGCCCAACTGGCTCATTTTATGCATTATGCATCCGCCTTTTGAAATAGAATGATCCAAAGGTTCATTACTCAGAGGTTGTGGTACATCTATAGCAAATATTTATTATGCAGAACTTACATCCTCCAGGCTTAGAATTTCCTTTATGTTTTTTTTTGTTGTGTTTTTCAGGCACTCCAGTGAGTAAACCTTCCGTTTCGCATTATGCCCCACAAGTAGCACCCAGACTTTCTCAAGAAGAGGACTATCAGAGGGTTCTGAAGCTGTTGTTTGATGTGAGGAATGCTAATTCCAAGTCAGCAATGCCCCCAGTAGTGAACATTGTGGATTTAAACCGATTCAGACCCAATCCTATTCCACCTGTGTCGTCATGTGAAATACTGCCAGATAAATGTCAGGAGTTTGACATTCCATATTCTTACCAACTTGATGTTACAACACTCCCCTTGCCAATATCAAAGCTAGCGACAAGTGTGTTTAGTTCAGTGGATGATGATGGATATGAGCAAGAGAAGAATAGGTTTCTCTCTTCCCTCCATTTTAGTGAGACAGACAGACTGAGAATAGAAGACATAACAAAGGGTCAGAGTGACAATGCAGAATGGTATGAACAAAGAAAAGGTTGTATAACTGGTAGTAAGGTGAATAGAATTGTATCATTTGTTGAAAATGGAAGGGCTAAAGCAGACACAATTGTAGGAGAAGTGATGATGTATGATTTAAACAAGGACCTGTCAAAATCTATTCCTGCACTTGCCTGGGGAAAGAAACATTAACTTAAAGCATTGAACATGTATGTCAAAGACTTAAAAAAAAATCACAAAGATGTTGAATTGATTCGACCAGGACTCCTCGTTCATTCTGACTCTCCATTTATTCGTGTTAGTCCGGACAGTATCATAACATGTGCATGTCATGGTAGTATGCTTGTTGAAGTGAAATGTCCAATTTCACATAAAAATGACAATTTACAAGAACTTGCTTTGAAAGGAAAACTGCCATATATTCAGAACAAGGAAGGTCAGCTTAAGGTGAAGAAAGGTGAAAGTAGGGGCTATTATGAACAAATTACCTTGCAGCAAGCTCTTTCAGGAGAAAATGATGCACAACTACTTATTTTGGGGAAAAAAGGCTACATAACAGTGTCCATGAGATTTGATCAGGAATATTGGGAATATATTTATGCGCTGTTAAAGACATTTTTTGAAGATTACATTGTGCCAGAAATTTTGACTGGAAGAATCAAATCAGAAAAGGAAGCGAAACATACATGTACAACAACAACAATTCTTCCAATTTGTGACAGTGAGACAGACACTACCTCTAAAGGATCTAGTCATTCAAATTCAGATGATGATGAATCACACAGTGAACTTGAATTAGAGGCTGAACAATTTTCAAATACATGTAGTGATGAAACGGCATGCAGTCAAAAGTCTGCAAGTACATGTAGTGAAGACTTAGTACCTTGTGTAGCAGACACAGACACTGCTGGCTCAGAGCCAGTCCTTGGATGTACAACTTACTGCAAAGATCATCGTGCTCCTAACTTTTCTAAAGTGAAAGGTCAGATTATAATGTGTGACTCAAATTTAATCTGTCCTCCAAATACTGGATATCACTATTTTTGTGAAGGTTTCAGACGTTTGCCAAAGGAGCAAGATTATTTGCCGTACTACGCCTGCTCTAAATGTAGAGCAATTCACCCAGAGAAAGAGAATATTTCTGTTAATAATGGATTTTACCAGTAGACTGTGAAATCTTACATGAATATGAAGTGTGACACTGCCTGATCAGTGTCTAAAAAGTTTCTCTATGCACTCTTAGAGTCTTATATGGTGCTTTAGACATATTGTTTCTGCTTTCATACAATGAAGAGTCTTGATTAGATTGCGCATGTGTCCAGGCTGTTGAGTTTACACTTAAATCTTTGCCTACAAGTGTCGTCTGCTGATAACCCTTTGGCAAACAGTTTGGAACCAGATCAGGCACAACAATATGCATGGCCTTTTCTGGATGCACATTGTTTTACACTTTGATTGTGCTCCTGAATTTTTCTTGCGAGAGTTGATTTTGAAAAAAAAATCAGCCGGCGACACAAAAAAAACATGAAAAATTACACAGTACGAGTAGGCAAAGAAATGTAACAAATGGGCCTCGACGCCAGAAAACCTGTCTTCAGGGGTTTGGGAACAACACAGGTGCAGACCAGCCTGCGCATATGCGCAGTCTGATCAGCGCCTTTGTTATTCGCTCTCAGGAAAAAAACATATGTAGACTTGCTACAGATGAAATTTCTATTTTCTAGCTAGTCTCTATAGCTGAGGAATCTGTTTTGAAACTTGCTTTGTCGGAAACCCTGAAGACAGATTTTCTCTCGACGATGCCAAAAGAACATGTAATCCTTTGTATTCGGAAAAACTCTAAATGAGTAATTTTGCAAATAAGGAGGACCCAGATGAAATGCAGCATTATGTGGCATTTCGTCAGGGTCTACACTGTTTGTAAAGGTAAAAAAACCTCAGACAAAAGAATACAATATTTTTAAAAAAATTAGAACATGACACCCCTAAATTAAGATATGTACAATGGACTATCCCAAGTTTATATCAAACCAGAATGAAGAATCCATTAGTATACAAACGGCTAATCGGCATCGCATAATTTGAAATTTCTAAATTCTCAACCAAAACATATGTTGTGGGAACTCAAAGGAACTGTCTCAATGAAACTGATCTTCTGAGCACCTGAAGTATATGTATTAATTGATGGGTAAGAAAATAATGAATTTTTTGCGCTAAAATTTTTGCTGAACTGGACCTATGTTAATATTGGTTTAACTTTGACTGAGGGGTGCACAAGTTTGTAAAAAAAAGAAGTAAAACATGCTTATTTTTTGGCCTTTACATTTTATTTCATAAGCCATGACCATTTAGTACATTTTTTTAACCACAATCACAACTATATAAAGAACATTCATGAAAATATGCCACGACATGAGCAAAAAAAGACATGAATCCCTCCAGATTGTCAAACCATTTGGTTTTTGATCAGGCCTGACATAATGTTGGGCCTGATCTGGATCCAAACTTATCTCAAATCATGTTAATATTTCAATTTTGCTGTAACTACTAACTAGTCAAGTATTTTCAATGACCTTTCAAAAAGTCATGAACACAATCTGAGAGCCAAGAACAAAGAGGAAATCACATGTGGCTATAGCTTTCCTTATACATACTGGTACGGACCCCCTTGAGAAGCAGTTAGATCCCTCGGGTCCAATTGCTTATCGAGGGAGGCCCATACAGCCATCTGTGAAATACATTGATGACAAAAAACACACCTTGTCAGGACCCTGACAAAATTTTCTGGATTGGCTCATGCTGTTTAAATCCAGGTTGAACAACATCAAGGTTATAAAACTTTTTGTATGCTCAACTCAACTGACCAAAAACTTTATTGTGCTTTTAAATGTTAAAATGTCAACATTTGTTGAAATTTTAACATTTATTAGCATGATCAGCCATCAGAGAATTTGAAAACAAGTAATGATCATATATGTTTTCTTCTTCGACATACTAGATTTTAGGAGTCAAAATTCATGCTCGAGTTGAGCATAAAAAAGTTCTATAGTCATAAGGCCTGACCTGGGTTCGAACATTCAGCAAATGTTTTGTTATATGGGTTTAGTGTAACTTACATGTACCATAAAAATAAAAAAAAATTACAGAAAGATGCTTTTTTTTGTTAATTTAATATTGACTTGGTCTTAAAAATCATGAAATTAAACTGATTGCCAAACAGTCTGGATCCAAATCAGGCCCGACATGTAAGGCCTGGTCTGGGTCCAAATTTACTGCAAAGGTTAGCATTTGCTGTGACTTTCTTACCCAAATTTTCTAGATCGGCTAATGCAGTTTAATTAAATCCAGGTCGTGGTTGTATGCTCAACTCAACTGACCACAAACTTTATCATGCTTATAAATGTTAAAATGCCAACATTTGTTTTAATTTTAACATTATTAGCCTGATAAACCATCATAGAATTAATTTGAAGCAAGAATTCTTTTCTTTCTTCAACATGTTAGTTTTTAGGAGTCAAAATTTCATGCTCAGTTGAGCATTATAAAAAGTTTTATAGTTATTAGGTCTAACCTGGGTTTGAACTTACGGCAAATGTTTGTTTAACATATAAATATGGGCTTAGTGTAAATGACTTAGCATAATATTTAAAAAAATTACAGACAGAATGAGATGCACACTTTTATTAATTTAATATGGAGTTGGTCTAAAAAATCATGAAATAAATCAGATTTTCAATAGGTTGGATCCAAATAAGGGCCGACAAATAAGGCCTGATCTGTGTCCAAACTTATTGCAAAGGTTAGCATATGCTGTGGTCTTTCTTGCTCAAAATTTTATCACTTTTTTGCTCAAAATTTTATCACTTTTTTACAAATGTGTTTTTTTCCTTGTGAAAGTATTTTTTTACATGTGCATGGTTAAAAATGTTGAATCAAGATCGAGGTTATAAAACCTTTTTCATTCTCAGCTCAACTGAATATAGAATTTATCATGCTAATAAATGTTAAAATGCCAACATTTGTTGAAATTTTAACATTTCACTGTAAATCAAGTTCAAGGGTTATAAAACTGTTTTCTTGCTCAATTCGAACGAGCATAACTTAAATTTTTATCATGCTAATAAAATGTTAAAATGCCAACATTTTAGTAAAATGATATAAATACACCTTAAAAGAATTTGAAAGCAATAAATGTAATTTATTTTTCTGCTGTTTATTTAGTTTATGGGTCGTTGAAAGTTCATGCTCAGTTGCGTTGAACATGAAAAGAGTTTTATAACCTCTATCTGGATTTAAACTTATAGCAAATGTTACCATGCATGTTTAGGCCTCCAGATAAGAGTGTGAATGTGAAAATTACTTTTCTTATTTCTCAACCAAAACATATGTTGTAAGTACTCAAAAGAACCGTCTCAATGGGACGGTTCCTTTGAGGGTCCCCAAGCATGTACAGAATTTATATTACTAACTGTACATGTACATGTCTGTCTTAGAATATGTACATGTGTTCAAGTGTATTAGAAAAAACAATACATTAAAAAAAAGAAACAAAAAAGGAATAGATCTACATACATGTACACATATTAAAAAAAATTATTAACCCTTATCATGCTGTATACATGTATATTTATGTACTACACTCCTCTTCACATCTGATCCAAATTAAGTTGCAGGATTCAATTTACAAACATGAGGTTACAAGTAGAATGGAAAACTGTGGATCCTGATCAGCTGGCTTCTTAGAAGCCAGCTGATCTGGATCTACACTGTTTTCAAAACAGACTATATCCTGGTTCAGCATGGTTAGGGTTAATACATGTATATATATATTATACAAAAGCCAAATGTGATTGTAAAAATGTACAACTATGAAAATAAACTATTTAAAAAACTGTAGCAAATTAAGAATTAGCCATATTATGGCCTACACATAACTCTTTTAAGACCAATGTGATTTTCCATAAAGTTGAATACAGTGTCTCAGGAGGTCTTTTGTATATATTTTGGGGGTTACAAGTAATACTTTCAAAAGATATTGTATATCTAAAGATTGAATTTGACTTTGCAAACAGTGCATACTCTGATGAAATGCTGTGTTACATGTATTTCATCTGGGTCTTCACTGTTAGCAAAAGTACCTTTTAAAGTGGTTTCTGGTCTTCAAAAGGTTATGTTAGAGATTTTCAATATTCCCAGCGCAAAGTAGGGTTGACTGATTTTTTCCATCAGGGACTTTATTTGCTATCTTATCTAGTCTGTACAGTGTGCATGTACTATGTGTTATCAAAAATTAATTTTCTTATTTCTCAAACAAAGCATATGCTGTAAGTACTCATAAAACCCATCTCAAAGAGGCAGTTTTTAGAACCGTATCAATGAGACATATCTTTTAAGTACCCAAAACCATGTTTACACTTGTGAATGGATGAAAATATTCACAAGTTTACTTCATATATTTTGAAGATCTTTGTGGTAAAATTCCACAAGACTAAATCAGACACCGGCCTAAGGAAGTCACATGTTCATTGTTTGATACTAACATTGTACTATAGGGGTTTGGAAATTCACTAGATAGGCACAAACAGTGAAGACTTGTTCCGCTACCTCCTTCATTGAGAGTTTTAATTCACCGTCCAGGATATGGAAAGTTTTAATCCTTTGAATGGCTCGTTCAATGTGAATTCTGACACTTGATATCTTTTCAGAACTAAACACTTCTCTAGCACTTAGCTGAGGTCTGTCACTGCCTTTGAATGATGGCATATGAAGCTTAACACCCATATCGTTCAATACTCCTTCAATCAGAAATCCTCTGTCAGCCATTACACCCCCTTTTCCCTGTTCCAAGTTCATCAATAAGTCAGCACTATCAGTAGTTATAAACTTGTCTGACGCCCTACCACCATACATCCTACTGACATATGTCACACCCATCTGTGGACTGATACCAATCAGAAACTTGTATGTAATGTGATGCTTGTAATATAGTTGTTTCCTTGCATCAAGTTTACTAGGATTTTGTACAAACAGTTCTGTACAGTCAAGGATCACTTGCACATCTGTGAACTGTCCCATGGCCTTAGATTGATTGTCAGATGTAACGTCCCTAGGTGGCAACTCACAAAGCAACTTAAGGTCTGTATACATAAGATTTACCCATGAAGTAACAATAGAGGAAACAGTTCCTACACTAACACTGAATCTTTGAGCAATGTCTTCAGTCAGGAGTCCCACTTTAAGTCTGATCATTGTCATGAAAAATTCGTCAAGTAGGGATAATTTCCTTTCTGGTCCAGGCTTGCTTGTAAATGTTTTGGAAAAATGTTCACTATTAGAAGTGCTACTTCCTCTCCAATATTTCAAGTTTCTAGCTCTTGGTTCCAAAAACACAAACAGTGAATACATGGTTTCATAATTTGGAAAACCTGTCCAGAATTGAATCTGTTTTGGGTTGCTCTTCATTTCATTTAAATCCAATACCTGGTTTTTATATGTCTCACACATTTCCGCTTTTTCTTGTAGCTCTTTTATTCTGTCCATGATATCTGGCAGATACTTGTTAATTTCTGGACACTCAATATCTTTAGTCTGAATATAATCATGCCCCTCAGTGTTTGGTGTGCTAATTTGCTTTTCCGAAAAACTCAGGTGTCTTCGTCGGGCTTTATCTGCTTCCGGATTGGTCAGTGGAACTTGTTTCTTTTGAGATGCTTTTCCGGTTGACTCCTTAAGTGGTGAGACAACCTCCTCACTTGATGTTCGGCTTCGTCTTGGTGTAGTTTTTTTCTGCCAGGGGAACAAGGTTGGTACATAGCCAGGATGAGAAGGATGGTGGCCCTTTTTACCTGTAAAATAAATATATTCACTCAAAAACAAAGAATGTACATTTACTTATTAGAACTATCTCATTTTTATAAAATTTCAGACTGATGCAGATTTTCAGAAAACAAACTCATCTTACACAGTGTCAAACAGTTTGGATCCAGATCAGACCCAACAAAATGTTGGACCTGATTTGGATCCATACTTATTCAAAATTAATGTTTTCATGTAGATTTACCCTTTTTTGTATAAATTTATTAATATGAATTTTTATTTAAAAAATCATTAATTCCATTAGAGTTGAACAGGTTGGATCCAGATCTGGCTCGACAAAATGTTGGATCTGATAGGGGTCCAAACTGTTTGCAATGGACAAAACAAATCAAGAGTTTGTTTACTTCCATTGTACAGGTGAAAATTTCAGAATTGGCAACAGTATTAAAAATTGAAACATCATGCCAACAGCTAAAAAAATAAGTTGACTTTTTTCAAGAAGTTTGTATAGCGGTTGTATTGTAATTGTATTCTATTTTGCTTTGTATACATGTGCTTGTCATATATTGTACAAATAAATTATTTAAAAAAAAAAGAAGTGTTAAACTTTAATTTTGTCTGTAAAATCATTAATTCCATCAAGGTAAAACAGTCATTGACTGTTTGGATCCAGATCAAGCCCGACAAAATGTCAAGCCTGATCATCAACTGGGTACAAACTTATAAAATTTCTAAAGTTATAATGGCTTTACTTACACTAATTTTTATGAAATTTTAAGCAAATAAATTAAATGCAGATTTTTATGAAAAATGAAATTCAAAAAATTTTATGAACAGCTTCAGAATGTCAAACCTTTTTTGAATCCAGGTCGGGCCTGCTCTTAGTCCGTTTGAACTGTTTGCAGCTTGTTGAAACAGCCTCTTTTTAAGGCCGTTCCAACAAGTACCCGCAATCTATGGGAGTACCTCCTAATCTATGCTTTGAGCCCAGTAAATGCGAGAAAACCTGACTTCATGGTTTTTGAGATTCAAAACAGCCTGCTCAGATACAGAGACAAGCTAGAAAATTGAAATATTGCTCGTTGCAAGTTTTGATATGACACTTTACTACAATAAGCGAATAACAAAGGCCCTGATCAGACTGCACGGATGTGCAGGATGGTCTGTGCCTTTGTTGGTCGCAAACCACCGAAGATAGGTTTTCTCACGTCTCAGCCCAATTATATTACTTTTTAATTGTGCCCCCCCCATCTTCTGCAGGGCCCAGCTGGCTGCAGTTAGCTGAGCTTCCATTATTCAATCATTAATTAATCTTTGTCTTGCTGTCCTATGGCTTAAAAGTTCTCTCTGTCTCTTCCTCAAAAAGCTATTAGTCCTAGTATGATTGTGGCATTTTGTGGGCATACTTTTTTTTCGAGTACATGCTCATTATGGGTGCAGTGCTGCATATTCTAGATAAGGCCAGACCAAAGGGGTACTGGTCAACTCGTACCTAAGTCAACTCGTACCTTAGTCAACTCGTACCCATTTTTGGTCAACTCGTACCTTAGTTAACTCGTACCTAAGTCAACTCGTACCTTAGTTTATTTATCTATAGAATATGAAAGAGTTTTATGCCATTGTCTAAGTAGATCTACGTTACTCATGACAAAAGCAAAATGATAAGTTTTGTTACGATTTAGGCGAATTCTACACTCAAAAGGAGCGTTCAATTACAAATGGGTAATACAGTATACTGCCCATGTGTTTTCCTCACTCTTACAAATTACAGTAGATGAAGAAATAGCTAGGCTCTACATTGTAAAAGAAACTAGAACACATTCGATGGCGCGCCATCGCAAATCCCCACGCTCTCGAAGAAATCTAATGGTAATTGACACTTTGACCCCATCCCAAGGTCACCAGTTTGATCGTAGGTTAAAATTTTTCAGTGTATCCTGGTCTACTGCTCATCCCCGTTAATTTGATATGCCACATGACCATGTTCAGAAAATTAAATTTTTGACCCCTCCCCAAGGCCCCAGGGGGCAGGGACCCAAAAAATTGTCCGGGTGCATGTGATATTCATGTGAGTAACTCACACACGAAATCTGGTTGAATTTCTAAAAAAAAAAAATTTTGAACCCCCCCCCCCCCTACGGTACCCCTAAGTCCCACCTCCGGGCCATGACCCAGGCGGCTGAATGAAAATCCCATCCGATATGTTTTATATCTTTCATTTGTGAGAAGATACACAAAGTTTGGTTTAAAAATCTTTGAAATTGACCTTTTAATTCAGATTCAATGATATTTGACCTTTTGGCCCCTCCCCAAGGCCCCAGGGGGTGGGGACCCCAAAAATGGCGCCGGTGCATATGCCTTTCATGTAAGAAACTCATACCCCCAAGTCCGACCCCTAGGGCATGACCCAGGCCGCCAAATGAAAATCCCGTCTGATATGTTTAATATCTTTCATGTGTGAGAAGACACACAAAGTTTGGTTAAAAAATCTTTCAAATTGACTTTGTAATTGAGTTTTAATGATATTTGATGATATTTGACCTTTTGGCCCCTCCCCAGGGCCCCAGGGGGCGGGGCCAAAAAAAAATGTGCCGTTGCACGCCCCATTCATGTGAGCAACCCACACACCAAATTTGGTTGGATTTCGTCCAATGGTTTAGGAGGAGATAGCGTGACGGACGGACGGACGGACAGACGGACGGACAGACGGACGGACGGACGGAGGCGATTGCAATATCCCCATCGCTTTTTTAAAAAAGCGTGGGGATAATAAGTCACTAAACACTCATTTTGGTGGCAGCTGGACTGCCACTGGTCTTGACGAATTTAACGTATGAGCTGTTTTGTAATATCAGGGATAACTGTTAAACAACTATCACTGGTTAAATGTTAGCCTCTGGTAGCGTCGTCTTAGTATGAAAGTGTAGCTAAATGGACATCAAAAATGGGTGGCAACTATGCAGCCACCTATTTATCCCCACGCTTTTTTAAAAAAGCGATGGGGATATTGCAATCGCCTCCGTCCGTCCGTCCGTCCGTCCGTCACGCTATCTCCTCCTAAACCATTGGACGAAATCCAACCAAATTTGGTGTATGGGTTGCTCACATGAATGGGGCGTGCAACGGCACATTTTTTTTTGGCCCCGCCCCCTGGGGCCCTGGGGAGGGGCCAAAAGGTCAAATATCATCAAATATCATTAAAACTCAATTACAAAGTCAATTTGAAAGATTTTTTAACCAAACTTTGTGTGTCTTCTCACACATGAAAGATATTAAACATATCAGACGGGATTTTCATTTGGCGGCCTGGGTCATGCCCTAGGGGTCGGACTTGGGGGTACCGTGGGGGGGCTGGGGGGGTCAAAAATTTTTTTTCCGAAATTCATCCAATAATGGTGTGTGAGTTTCTTACATGAAAGGCATATGCACCGGCGCCATTTTTGGGGTCCCCACCCCCTGGGGCCTTGGGGAGGGGCCAAAAGGTCAAATATCATTGAATCTGAATTAAAAGGTCAATTTCAAAGATTTTTAAACCAAACTTTGTGTATCTTCTCACAAATGAAAGATATAAAACATATCGGATGGGATTTTCATTCAGCCGCCTGGGTCATGGCCCGGAGGTGGGACTTAGGGGTACCGTAGGGGGGGGGGGCTGGGGGGTTCAAAATTTTTTTTTTTTAGAAATTCAACCAGATTTCGTGTGTGAGTTACTCACATGAATATCACATGCACCCGGACAATTTTTTGGGTCCCTGCCCCCTGGGGCCTTGGGGAGGGGTCAAAAATTTAATTTTCTGAACATGGTCATGTGGCATATCAAATTAACGGGGATGAGCAGTAGACCAGGATACACTGAAAAATTTTAACCTACGATCAAACTGGTGACCTTGGGATGGGGTCAAAGTGTCAATTACCATTAGATTTCTTCGAGAGCGTGGGGATTTGCGATGGCGCGCCATCGAATGTGTTCTAGTTTAGTGTTAATTTACAAGGATAGCACATTGCACACTTATCATTGCAAATAGCACTGGTCCCATCGAAATCATAAAACCTGGTTTTGTTGCCTGCAAACAATAAAGGTACAACCTCGATGAGATAGACCGATCAGAGCATCCAAGCAGTCTGATCAGCGCATTTGTTATTCAATCCCAAAAACTTTAATAGCTGAACTTGCTATGCGCATTATTCAAATTGAACCTAGCCTTTGTAACTTAGCATGCTGGATGTGTCCTTATAGGGTAGCTAACCCCTGAATATATGTTTTCTCGTGGCGCGGGTTTTGTGTACATAAAGCCGCTTTACAGACACGTGCTGGTGATTGGTAGGGTGTGAAAAACAGTACAATGATTGTATGTGATTGTATTAATTAAATTGTAACTAGAAATTAACATTGTCTGACATTGTAAAACTTGAATAATAAAAAAAATAGTACAATCTTATTAAAGAAAATTCGGAATTGCAATGTAAAAACATGAAATCTTTTTGGTTTATAAATGATTAAAACATTTTAAAAATAAACCCAGCTCACGCCAGAGGGTTTGGTTCTAGAAAGTCCAAGTGAGTCTCTCATCATGCAGTCTCATCTGAGCCTTCGCTACTTGCCACTTAAATGACTCCAAATTTGCTTTTTGTTTTGTCGTCTGCTGACTTATTTTGAAATGAGTAATTCAAAATATCTTCTAATATTTTAGTGCTAGTTGAAAAAACACTGCATGCTATCATAACAGATCTATGTCCGAAATTCAAACCTGTGTGTACACGAGCAGCGAAGACCCTGCGGAGCCGTCATTATATAAAGGGCTAGGATATTGGAACAGGCAGATCCGAAACTCCCCTAATCGCAGCTTCACAGGTCGTAATTTATAGTGTTTTTTTTTAAATACACTGACCCAAAATGAAAACTTTACATAGTATTCAAAAGTATATATTTTGATGATTAATTAAGTTTCGTTGTTAATTTTTTCGGTTATCGAATCTTCAATGTCTTATCGATGATCTCTGAAAAAAATTTTGGATGAAAATCATAAATTACATGATTTTTATGAATAATTCAGTTCAGAGGGGTCAAAATGAAAATTTCTAAAAACAATTAAAACAGTCACACAGATATTGGAAGCAAGAAATTACTGACAGCATGCTTTAAGTGATGTTAAAAAAGATCATCAGTAACCAGTGTGACCTCAATTTTTATGAATGCTTAGCAGAAAACGTCGCCTCATTGAATTTATGTAACGTTGTATTGGCACGTTAGGGATACGTATGTAATGCTAACAGAGGTGCATATTGGAGTCATTTAACACATCCATTTGATGATTGGACCTGACCCTCCGACCCAATTCATCCTATACGTGTTCTATGAGTTCATGACCCGGGATGAAGCAGGCCAAGGCAAGAGGTTGACGTTATTTTAGCATGGAATTATGTGGTTATTTGCGTGTTGTGTGAGACCTTGCATTTTCATGCTGGAAAATGCCAGGTCCGTTATTTTGCACGAAATGACTAATTATCATTTGTGCATTAACGCTGTAAAGACGAGCAATAATGGTTGCCGTTTAAAACGTTTACGTGGGTGAGTTAACGTGTTAACGCGATAAGGACGTAACGTCGCCACACGTACGCGACCAGGTCTTGCACGAAAACTGACATACCCAGTTTTGTTGTTCCGGGTCATAAGATAATGAATAGTCTGTCTAGAGCAGCCAAAATGATGCGCGATATCATTTACCGTAGACCCCGCCATGAGCACGTCAATTACTCGGTTTCTTTGATGTTTTGGAAGACGTGCTGTCACTAAATGGAAGCTTTTTGTGACAATCAATTATTTTTTATTACCAGTACTCAGCTGCAAACGGTTTCTTGTAGGTTTTAAAGCTGTTAATGAACCATCTGTTCCTCAGCACGTGCAACGTAAGGAACACGTTTTTCAGGCGTTGACACCAGAAAAGACCAGGGATTTGAATAAAAATTGCATAATCGTTATCTTCGACGATGTCCCGATAAGCATTCGTAAATCTTACAACGACATAAATACTAACAAAACAGTTATTCAGAGAAATAAAGTGTAAAGTTTTCATTTTGGGTCAGTGTATTTGAACAGGCTGGCCCGAATCTCTCCTTATTGCAGATGGCAAAACTGCGTTGATTTGGTCGTTTAAGCAGGCTATTCCGAACATCGACCCATAGGGAAAAGGAAAGGGTACTTGCCACAGCTGGCTTGAACCTCGTCCGATCGCAAATACTAAATTGTGATGAATATGTATGATTGAACAAGCTCCCAGAACGCCGCCCCATAGGCATAACAGTTGGGATCTTTGAACAGGCTGGCCCGAACCTAACCTCAGCACAGATAGTTAATTTTGATGTTTTAGTGTATGGAAATGCTTGTTAGGACATAGACTTAACAAACTCTCCGTCTATCATGCTCTACCCTGCCCCGTTTTTTGACTCAGGTACGAGTTGACTTGGGGTAGGTACGAGTTGACCAAAGGTTAGGTACGAGTTGACCAAAAATGGGTACGAGTTGACTTAGGTACGAGTTGACTAAGGTACGAGTTGACTAGAAACCGACCAAAGTATGCAATGTCTTTAGTACACCTAGGCCCAAAGCATAAGTTCCTGCAAATGGGAACCAAGTAAGCGATCAGATTATTGATAGTGAGACAGTTTTGAAAAGAAAAGAGTGTCCTAGAGGCTTGGGAAAGGTGAATGTGTTGGCTCAATCTATGTTATCAGTGATGGTTATACCAAGATATTTTGGTGACTTGGCAGCTTCAGTAAGCCCTTCCAAATTGAAAACTTGTCAAAGCTCTTAAACTAGTAAAACATTCAAACACATACAAACTGTAAAATGAACAACACTAAATTCGGCTGCTTTTGGCTTTTTGCTTATGCGACTGGTAAGATATCTGCACCTTGATCAGCTGGGTAGCTTTAAGTACGAACGATGGTGGTTGCGAATTTTAACCAAGATGTAACTGGAAATAAATCATTCATGCATTGTATTCCTCTTACTTTCTTTCGTAAGTTAACTATAAAAATGTTTTCTTACCTCCTCTAAAATGATCTCGCGGGGACCTTATTATCGCTGATTGTACAACCGTGTTTACATCTTCACGCATCGTCGCCATTGTTGAATGAAACCGGAAATAGTCCAGAGCGCGGTGCATTGTGGGATATCGTGAAAAAACTGTATAGTCGAGTTGAATAACGTGACAGACGAGTAAAGGGAGACAACTCAAAAAATACAAATTGGGTTTTTGGAACGCACTTTCCAGGGTTCCAGCTGGACTGAAATTCGCTTCGGACATTTTGTCCGAGCAGCCCCAATATTGTTCGGACATTTGGAAATTTTTTAGGACATTTTTTCAGACACTCATTTTACCACCATAAACCGAAAATGCTATCTGCCCTTCTTATAATGAAACAAGGGGCAGTTTAGCTACCATTTCGGATGGTAGGTGCGGCCTGATTGATTGGCTGGCTTTTTATTTAATGAAATCTTCAATCTTCAATCTACGCCGTTACAGGCTGAACTTTGCACTCAGGTATTCTTCTCCAAAGGTAAGATCTAGCTCTTCGGTATTTTTCTCTCTGGTAATTTTACGCCAAATTTAAACTGTTATTTATCAAAAAGAGATCTAAAATAAATTATTGGAAGAAAAAAACTATTGAGATGCAAGTTTCTGGTCCTTTGTTTCTTTGAATCTCTCTGTCCTCTCAATGTAGCCTCCTACTTCTTCACAAATCAACTCCCTCCAGTTGGGAAACTCCGCCAGACTGTCATAACCTAGCAGGGTGTAGATACTAGGTGCATGAATTCCTAGCTGTTCTCTTAGTCTTTTCATTAGAGTGTATCTGGCTTCATCATACAATGGACACTCCAGAAGGTAGTGTTGTACTGTTTCAATTTGCCCACACTCACAAAACCTTGATTCCACCTGACCAAGTTTATATCTGTAATCACTCAGTTTACTGTAGCCCGTTCTTAATTGTAGCATTTGTTTGTAAAGTTTGATATTGGGATAGTCCAAGCGAGGATTACTTTTAAGGAAGGGTTTGCAGAGGTAGAAGTCTCTCCCAGACTCCCCAATATCCCATCTTTGCTGCCACTTGTATCTGATGCTGACTCTTGCATGCCTCTTAACATCTTGTACGGTCACAATACTTGTCTCCTCCCCTAAGTCTTTTGCCTCCATTGCTGCTTCCTTTGCCAATCTATCAGCAACCTCATTACCTTGTACTACACTATGTCCTGGGGTCCACACAATTTCTAAATTCCATCCCTTTGATTTTAGTGAAGATATGTTTTCATTGATTTTTCTGATGACATCTAAATAATGGTTTGATTCCCAGTTCAAAGTAATTATACCCACTGCTGTCTGGCTGTCCGAAAATATTCTAATTTCCCTATGCTGAATCTGAGAATTGTTTGTAACAAGATGCTCTGTTACTGACAGAATGGCCACTAGCTCTCCAAGAAGAATAGAACCATACGCCGCTACAGGTCTCTTAATACACTCTTCTTGTCCGTCCGGATGGTAAATTACTGCCCCAGCACCGCATGGTCCAGGATTTGGTAGGCATGACCCATCTGTAAAGCACACCAAAGCTGATGCAGAGACTTCATTTACCATATCCTGTATGATGACCTTTCCTTCTTCTTGTTGTTCATGAGACCTATTTTTCGAAGAACCAAGCTGTGACCAGTAAGACGGTTTTTCTATAGTTCTGACAAATGAATTCTGAGCATAGTCTGGTTCTGGTTCCATGAAATCTAGTCCAATTCCTGTAACAGTCTTCATTTCCACTACTTGGCTCATAGCTTTTCCCATAGGTGTTTCTGTACTGTCCCATACATCCTCATTTCTGTATTTGTCTAAATAACATTTCAGTGGATCATCTTGCCTTTTTGCTGCAATCTTTGCTGTATCTCTTATAGCAATTTCACACAGACGCAAATCTAAAGGAACCACCCCTGCAGCCACTTCCATGGCTTCTCTAGATGCTGTCACTGGTAGATCAAGACACAGAGCTAAAGCTTTTTTCTGAATATTTTCAAGTTTTTTCAAATCAGGACGTGTCACAGTTTGCCACACTGAACATCCATACTCCATTATAGAACGGACAAGGATCACATATAGTTCAATGAGCTTTTTAGTTGAAATTTGAGATATACCTTTTACTTCCCTGATAATTTGTAATGCTCTACTTGCTTTCTTTTCAGTCATGTTCACATGTTCTTGAAAGTTTAATTCTTCATCTAGTGTGATTCCTAATAATTTGGGATTAGAATTATATTTGAGATTATTCCCATCAATTTTGCACAGATTGCTCTTGACAATATTATCATCTTTTTCCTCTGCTTGAAATAGCGTCACCTCTGTTTTGCCCAAACTTATCTTCAGTCTCCACTTATTGCAATTCTGCTGTATTTTCTTAACATCTGTAGTCACTTTTTCTGCCAATTCTGGAATGTTTTTTCCAGTATGCCATACAGTCCCGTCATCTGCAAATTTGGTGATGCTTCCTTGCACGTCATCAAACATATCCATAATGAAGATATTGAATAGAATGGGTGATAACACACTTCCCTGTGGTAGGCCGGTATGCGAAATGAATTCCTCACCACTGAAATCTCCTATTTTGCATATTAGATTTCAGTGGCAATGAGGCAACTGGGGCTTGCTGATCGGTGGAAGTGGGTGGGGTACTGTTTTTTTGCTGCTATTTTCGGCCGCTGCACGACTCGTTAGTCACGAAAAGTGGCTGTTCAGGTAATGATGGAGCGGGCAAACTGTTTTGGGGCATAAAAACCTTGAGTTCCCGTTGTTTCTTGGTGGCAATTAAGTTTTTTAGTCATTTTATCGGCGAATGGCAATGCAAATATGATGTCCGCTTCGAGATGAAATCGAGGTAAGAAGTTTACAGGATGCAATAGACCAATCAGGCGTCGCGTAACAAAACTTCATGACTGGTTTGCTTTAGTGAATAAGTATTTTAGGGGTAAAATTATGCGAACCAGCCTACCGCTTACAGAAATTTGGCCAATCAGCGATCGTTTTATAAAACAAAAATATTATTGCATCACTGTGCATTACCGTGCAGTATGCACTTCTGAAAATCGTCTCGGACAAACCGTCCAAACTGGACAGCAAACTCTCGGACATCTGGAACTATTTTCGGACTATGTCCGATGGCCGACGCCAAACTGAATCCCTGCTTTCTTTTCGTTTGTTACCGTGTTTAAAACAGTCTAGAGTCAGTAAAAAGGCAAACCGTTATCTTGGAACATGCAAGGTTCCAAGATTTCAGAAGACGTTCCCAAAACCAAGTTGAAAAAACTACTTTCTGTTCCCAGAAACCAGGTGATCCGAGAGTATATATATATATATATATATATATATATATATATATATATATATATATATATATATATATATATATATATATATATATATATATATATATATATATATATATATATATATATATAATTATTTGCTACTAACGGGAGCCATCATTCATATTTGACCCCCAAACCCCCCCAAACGTGCATATTTTCCCCACTCTTAAATTTTGTTATCAGATGGGTAGAGTGACGTTTTAAAGGAAACGTCAAACAAGGTACATGTATTCTAGCTGCCGTATTGCATAAATCTTGTGGATTCAGAAGATTATTAGAAAGAATATTATTATTTGAAAATCAACAAACGACAACTAAAATGCATGTAAGACTGCGAGGCTCGTCTGAGCCTTTGTGATAAGTATTGAAATGGCGTGTGCTGGTTAAAAAACTATTCAGTGCAATAAAAGTATCTGCATGATACGCCACATAGAAAGTCTCGATTTCATGCCCCTAACGGAACTTCGGGAGGCATATAGTAATCACACTGTCCGTTCGTCCGTCCGTCCCGCTTCGCGTCCGGTGCATATCTCCTCCATAATTTGAGGTTGGAATCCCAAATATGATGTGTGGATGCATCTTGGGATGTCGGAGTGTTGCATACCATCCTTAGGTCAATGTGACCTCGACCTTGACCTCTGACCTAGTGTTTTTTTAGAATCCGCATTGAGTCAGGTGCATATCTGCTATATTCTTTGAGGTAGGAGTTCAAAACTTGGTGTATGGATACATCTTGGCATGGCGGAGTGTCGCGTACAATTTTCAGGTCATTGTAACCTTGACCTCTGACCTAGTATTTAGAACAATCGTGTCCGGCGCATATCTCTAATATAATTTGAGGTAGGAATCCCAAAATTTGGTGTGTGGATGCATCTTGGAACGACGGAGTGTCGGGTACAATCCTTGGGTCACTGTGATCTTGACCTCTGACCTAGTTTATATAGTCTGGTGTATATCTCCTATATTCTTTGATGTAGTAATTCCAAATTTAGTGTGTGGATGCATCTTGGGATGGCGGAGTGTCGCGTACCATTTTAGGGTGACTGTAGCCTTGACATCTGACCTAGCTTTTAGAATAATTATACCTTCTATATCTTATGAGGTTGAATGTGTTGGTGCATCTTGGGATGACGGCATGTCGTGTACCATTCTTGGGTCATTGCGACCTTGAACTTGACCTCTGACCTAGTTTTTAGAATCCATCTCGAGTCTGGTGCATATGTCCTATATTATTTGATGTAGGAATTTTTAAAAAAGGTCTGTGGATGCATCTCAGGTTGGGGGAGAGTCCAGTACCATTTTCGGGTCACTGTTACCTTGACCTTGACCTGCCCTAGTTTTAGGATAATTGTGTCTGGAGTCTGGAGCATATCTCTTATACTCTTTGAGGTAGAACTCCCAAATTTGATGTGTGGATGCATCTTCGGATGGTGGAGTGTCGCATACTGTTTTTGGATCACTGTGACCTTGACCTCTTACCTAAAGTCTATAATTATTGTGTCCGGATTAAATCCTTAATATTTTTGAGTTATCTCCTATATTATTTGAGATAAGAATCCCAACTTTGGTTTGTGGATGTATCTTGGGACGGCAGAGTGTCGCATACCATTTTTTGGTCACTGTGACCTTGACTTCTGACCTACTTTCTAGAATAATCGTGTCCTGAGCATATCTCTTATATTACTCGTGCTAAAAAGACCAAAGTTGGTATGTTGGTGCATCTTGGAATGACGGAGTGTCATGTACCAGTTTTTGGGTCACTGTGACCATGACCTTGACTTCGTTTCTAGAATAATCATTGCGGGAGCATATCTCCTATATTGTTTGAGGTAGGAATCCCAAATTTGGTGGTGGTTGCATCTTGGGATGGCAGATTGTCATGCACCAGTTTTAGGGTCATGTGACCTTGACCTCGTTTCTAGAATAATGGTGTCGGTAGCGTATCTCCTATATAATTTGAGGTAGGAATCCCAATTTAGTGTTTGGATGCATCTTTGGAAGGTGATATGCCGCATACCAATTTTGGGGAAATGTGCCCTTGACATATGACCTAGTTTCTAGAATAATCGTATCTGGCGTATATCTCCTATATTATTTGAGGTAGGAATCCCAACGTTGGTGTGTGGATTCACCTTAGGATGGCGGAGCGGTGCATACCATTTTGGGTCACTATGACGTTGACTTCTGACCTCATTTCTAGTTTTTTGAGTCTGGGGCATATCTCCTATATTATAAATAACTTTCCTCAAATGTGTCTTATGCTAGACCAATCCCTTCGGGGCATTCGTCACCTTCCTGTGGCACGTCTTGTTTTATTATTTACTAGTTCTATCAGTCATATGATTTGTATGCGTTAATTTTGAAATGTAGTTATTACAAAAATTGCAGGCACACTATGCAATTAGCCACGTTATGATTTGAGCCGTGACACGTGATTTCCAACAATGTGGCGTTTTGACAAGTGTAGACTCAGACCAGCCTGTACAGCCTCCTTTTAACCTTAAAAACCTCGAATGCGGTTCGGTCAGTAGTTTAACAGTCATTGAATAATTAAGCAACCAGCAAAGGCTCTGATCAGTCTGCGCGTATGCGCAGGCTGGTCTGGGCCTTTGCTGGTAGCACATACCACATTATTTGAAATCCCATGCCACGGCCCATTTGACATTACGCTACGTACACCAATACCTTGCGCGACGTCACATGCATACAGCGAAGGCTCTGATAAACCCATACAGAAGTGCAGGCTCGACTAGCCTATCACCAGTCATCTATGCCAGTAAAATAACTGTCTATAGCTAATAATTAACACAAACATTTGTAATGGCTACATGATAGCATTTATTTCAACCAGCTGATTACATAATACATGTTTTCAACAGAATAGTGAAAACATATGACTAGATACACTAAAAGCCTACGTATTGAATAGCCCTTATAACTGCCTATGATAATAGATCTTGATAGTCAAGTGATATCCCCCCCCATCCTTTTAGATGATCCTAGAGTCATTTGTATTTGTGCTGCCATATTTTCACTTCATATTTGCATATATTTTGTTTGTTTGATTTGATTCTTTACGTCCCATCAACAATCTTTCAGTTTGGTAGGGACGGGTCTTCTCGGGTTGAATTACTAAGCTAGGATAAATATGTTTTACTCATGGACACATTGCAATGACGCCGGTGAGGCTCGACCCTGCGGCCTCTCAGTCTCGAGTCAAGCATTTTACTACTGAGTCACTGCGCTACCATTTGCATATATGTACTAGCTCCTCGTGTTGTAAAATTGATTTATCATAATATGACGTCGCGTCTGGGAGTGAAGTAATGCTATGCAATAAAATCGATAAACCACTACTGGTTTACAGATGTTCGGGAAACGTTATGACGCTCATAACAACGTTGCGTACATAATGACAAATTATAACGTTTTAACGGCCGAAATGAGATTTCAAACTTTAGTTATCTTAATGTCATATGATAAATAGAATCTAACATTCGCAAGCCTCGCATTTTATCTCTTTTCCCCAACTCATTTAATAAATTCAATAAAACATGAGCATTCATGTAAGATCCTCTATGTATAACCTGAGTGTAGTGAATAGACTTGAAACTTATAGTGCTTTACGTTCGATTTTACCTCAGCTTAATCCATCTGACCTCAGAACAATACTGTTTACCTCAAGTCAATATTGATTTACCTTCCACCAAAATAGTGAAGTTAATTGATATTGGTCAATAATTGGGCGGCGCTAGTAGCGTCAATGGAAGATGAATTCAAAATGTGCCCTATATTAGCATTTGACATCGCGTTTAGGTTTGCAATAATATTTTATTATATTAATTTAACTATATATCAAATACAGTAAAGCCTGTGTAAAACGGCCACCCTCAAAAGACCAAAAATTGGTTTTTAAGACCAATTATCGCTTAATGCAGGTCAAAAGTATTGCAGAATGCTCCCCCTTGGAGCATTCAGCAATGCTTTTGACCTTCATTAAGCTACCATTTGTCTTTAAGATCCTAGTTTTGTCTTTATATTGACTGGCCGTTTTACACAGGTTTTACTGTATTTAAAATGTGTGAAAAAAGCTGAGGAACAAGTATACCTATATCACTCAATATCAGAACACTTATTATATGATATTGCAAACTAACTCCGATACCTTTGAAAGTTGACATTGCATAACACTGTTATTGGTGACGCCAAACACCAAGACGTCGCACAAAAATTGCCATCAGATAGTGAAGAATTTGAATCTTATCATATTAAAACCCATTTTAAAAGCTATAGCGTTTGTAATAAGAATACAATACTTTGAACTCTAGGCTACGTCGCGAGAAAACTTTATTTTGTTGTACGCGAGCAACAAAGACGCACAGAACAGCCTGCGCATCTGGAAAGCAAAATAATAAAATCTTGCTCCATGCAAAACTTCAATGTTCGAGCTAGTCTCTATAGCTGAGCAGACTGGTTTGAGTCTTACTTGGTTGGAAATTCCGAAGACAGGTTTTCTTACGTTGAGGCACAATAGTGTTTAAGGGTTAAAATACAAAAGCCCATCCTTATGCTAACATTGTATATCCCCCAGAATACAAAGGGTTTTAAACTGATGAACACATAAAATAACTAACAGCGATATATGCTCACTAACACGTGCCATACCATTTAAACATTTATTCGCCAGTAGTGTTTGATGGAGAACCAATACCTGGCATTGAGGTTATAAAACTTGAGTGCAGTCTCACACTCGAAATAAAGTGCAATGATTGGCTTCTTGGGGACGTGTGTCCCCAAGCAGCCAATCATTGCGCTTTATTTTGAGTTTGGGAATGAACTCAAGTTTTATAACCTCAAGGCCTAGTTCCCACATGCCAAACAAGCCTCTTGCTTGTTTCACTAGCCATCAGAGGTCACGGTTACCAAATATAGGATTGTATAGAAATTTTGAATATAACCATCTTAAAAAGCTGTCAATTACAACTGCGTCAGATGAGACGTTTCGAACGCGTTTCTGACGTCTTTCTTCATTCCTATGTATAAAGAAGCCAATACAATTTAAAATATATACAGTAGTTCCACACAAATATTGCACATTTACCCACATTAAAAAGCGCCAATCGCAAGTACACACACTGCAACAGTGTTTAAATTTGTTTTCAAAGAAGAAACAAAATTTGAAAATAGCGTTTGCTGCAAATTTCATTTGAAGCATTATGCTGAAGTATGCGTCAGCAAATACCAAAGTTGCCATATCTACAGTACTTTCACTCAACAAAAAATGTACATTTAACCAAAAACCTCAATAATGAGAGCATTAGATGAAAAGTTTTGCGACGTTTTTCATCAATTTAAGTACTGCGCCAGGCATTTTACATACAACTGTCTTTTGAATGACATAAAGTTAGTGTTGCATTTTTAAAGTCCGTCAGTATAATTAGGTGTTTTGCATACAATTTTACAATTTGATTGAAATACTTTATAAAGATATAAATACTATAAAAAAACTAAAAAAAAAGTTGTTTGCTGAAAAGTCCATTTGACTCTTAACGTAGAATGTTAACTAATAAATCAATGAACACTTCTACAACAGTTTATCACACGAATTGCACATTTTAACCACTTCTAAAAATAGCACCATTACAACTGCAGCAGATGAGAAACACAAGCACATATACAATCACCTTTAGTTAAGAGTGCGTACAAAAAAAATCTTGTTTCTAAACTAAAACATATGTTGTGGACGCTCAAAAGAACCGTTTCAATATCGAGATGGTTCTTTTGAGCACCCTTAACATATGTTTAAACAGATGGGTAAGAAATTATTTACAATTTTACGCTAAAATGTGTTTATCTAAACCTATACAATACAATAGTTTCACACAAAAATTGCACATTTAATGACTTCTAACAGCATCCCAGATAAGAATCTTTTGGAGGAAGCTTTATGACATTTCCTCTTTTTTCTAAGTATTTCCTATTGCTAGCAGCGAGTTTTCACGTTTGCTGATAACCTTTACAAACCGTTGGACCTAGATCAAGACAGACAGAACGTCGGGCCTGATCTGGATCCAAACCGTTTGACACTCTGATAATGTTCCTGAAAGAATTTTTGAAGAAAAAATATTTTTGAAAACAGTAAGCAGACGCCCAACACAAGTATGACAAATTACCTTACAAACTTGAAAGAGTTAAGGAACCAATTTAGCCTCCACTTATAAAAAACGGCGATTCTAAACTGGTTTGGTTTCTTAAGACAGTAAAAAAACGTCTGCTGAACGTCTGATCAGGTTCTGCACCATTGTCTTACAAAATATACTTTCAAAATTGAATGAAATTGCAGCTTACTACCCAAAACCCTTAAATTCGAAATGGAATGGTTCATTTGATAAGGGTGGGAAAATTCATTAGGCATAAACGGGTCCATCTGAATCATGCTTTTGAAAAGAGGAGGCCAGCAATCTGTCCTTTCTCTACCGTTGTAGCGATCAATGACTGGTGTGTTGTGAACTCGAATTTGACTGATCCACTGCAGACAGACTTCAGACCATCAACACCACTGTACGTCTGGTACGGGAGATACAGGTCCAACTTCACCTGAAGAGCATACAGACGTCCCTTCTTAATCTTGACCGCGCGCTTCAAGTTAATGCTGTAAGTCTTCTGCTGCGGAACCTCAACGCCATCTAGCTCAGTGGTATACACTTCCTCTGTTTGGTGAGGCAGAGCGGAAACGGTTATTTTTAGATGTTGATCAGAGATAGACGTCTGCGATTGGTTGCTAGAATTCAGTGACGTCAGAGAAGACGCACATGCGCCAAAAAGAATAAGTCCTTGCAACATAATATCTTCGGATGACTTCACGTCAATACCGAAATTTGAATTTCTGAAACCAGGCTCACAGATTATCTCCCCAGCCTCATCCTTGGGGAACCGGAAACATTTTATTACTCTGGCTTCCCGCTTTGTTTCAGTGAATGGTAGATCCTTCTTAGGACTGGAGCCATACAGGTGTTGAAAGATTGACACTTTTTCATTTTCTGTCAGGACAGAGTCTGCAGACACAACATCAGTGAAAAATACCTTGTCCATAATTGGGAATCTTATATGAAAGAACAGCTTGCCCAGACTGGTCCTCTTGTTAGCTCCGTCGTTTTCCAGATTTTTACGACAACATTGCTTTTCGGCCCAAGAATTGAGCGCCATGTAAACATCACTCTCCTCAACGAAGAGATCATTTGATTCCACAATTTGACGGACACACACTTCACAGAGTTCTGCAAAACCATTTGATTTTAAAACCGAATTTCCGTTCTCAAAAACAAACTGCAAACACATTGTTCTTAGATCTTCAATGTCATAAACGTGTGCTTGTTCCAAAATGTCGCAAACGCTTTCAGGTGTCATTTTAGCGCGCAGATAGTCTGCGCATATCTTGACCAGATCTTCAACACAGTACTTTCTTGCTGCATACAAAACCGGAAGTGTGTTTGTGTCTGTTAAGCTGATCTCGGAAACGTACAGAAAACGTAAAAAGGCGAGGAATATATCAGGTTCAACATCCGGGATCCTGAAAAAGACAAAAGGAACATGGTCAGTTTTGTCGGAGTATGGATGTTTAACCCTTAAAGGGATTATTCCGGTCTATATTTTTTATCAGTATTATCCAGGTTTAAGTTATGTTGAGAACCATATGTCCAATTATTTTGATAAAGCTACTCTAATTAGTCCAAAATTTGATTACTTGGGCCTGCCACAGGAGGTCGCCATTAATCTCTTCAATACACAAATAAAATTTCCACAGGCATCACAACAGGTGCTACAGCTGCAGTAAGCAGGTCAGAGAGGTTAATTCGGTGTAGGATAGACAAATAGGTGTACAAAAATGCCACAGTGTAAAGCCAAATTTTGTAATGTGAAGCGGGGTCAGGGAATAAGTGCCTTTGCCATACCAGATCCAAAGAAGAACAGACAACTCTGTCAAAAGTGGATCCACAATCTCAGGACAAAAAATCTGGATAGTAAAACATATAAATATTCAAAACAAAACATTGTTTGTGAGAAACACTTCGAAGAAGGTCGTATCAAAACGGATAAACAGGTAACTCTCTCTCTCTCTTTCTCTCTCTTATCCTGTTATTAAACTGTAAGCCGTCGGATACAGACATCTTTTCAGACTGATCAGGGTTCCCTATAGGCATGAAGGTAGCTTGGACCCTCAGTTATTCAGAGTGCATAGCAAAGATACTGGTAAGCCTGGATACATGCCCAGGCTTATCAGATACTTCAATGTGCGCACAAACCGAAATACATATTTTTTATAAAACAATTCTACCCTGTGGTCCTTTTTTGTGTCGGCTGAATTTATAGCATTCAGACAGCAAAGCTGCTTAAATTTACAAGGCTTTTTTCGTCTGCTGATTTTTTTTCTTCAAAATAAACTATAGAGATCTAAAAACTATTTATGAATGTCATCAGTGTGTTTACTGTGACCTGTTTGGATAAGACCAGGCCCGACATTTGTGGCACCTGATCTGGCTCCAAACTGTTTTAATGTTTGTCATCAAAAGAGACTGGCAGGCAAAGTGTTACATGTATACAATCCCGTAAAATGTACAGAATATGAAATGTGCCCATGTAAGGTCTGCACTTCTGGCATGCCCTATATCACCACCATCTTCTGTATCAGAAAGTCTTTCAAATAGCTCTTCTTCAGAATATTCGGGTTCCCACATATATCCTGCATATCCTAAACTTTCATTCTCATCACCTGAAGCCATTATTACTCAATGAAATAATTGAATGGAATCATAGCTAATTATAGGCCCCTCTTCTGGGAGCTGATCCCATTTAGTCACAACTGAGGTAAATAGACGCTTGATCGCATGCTGTTAAATGTACCAGATGAAAAAGATGTCTGCAGACAGTTATTGGTTTTCAGAGCAATAAACAGGGCTTTAATCACCTTAGCTAATGAAGGTTCAGAGCAGTGAAAACAAATTAGTAAATACTGAGGAATTTATTTTTGATCAAAATAAACTTCCATCGGATCCGAACAATCACTTTAAACTTGAGGTGTTCTTTAGTTCAGACTGTTTGAGTGTCAAGGGCCCTTTTCTTTTTTTTTCATCACATGTAATTTGGTTAATTATTTCTTTGTGATGATGTATTTCTTAATTTAGGAAGCCTCCCTGCGAACTTAAAATATTTGTTTTTTAACAACAGCAGAATCTATGTAAAGCCCCCCACCCCTGCTCCATCCCCGCTGACCTGGGCTGCTGTCCGTTCCAAGGCCGTGATTCTGTTGTTGTTTATTCGTTGTTTGGTATTGCTCCCATCGTGTGTGGGGGTGTTAGTGGTTAGTGGTTCTTGGTGTCCTTTCTAGTGTAGCAATCATCTCACTGAGGAAGAGAGCGCCGTTTGCTTTACTTTGTGTTTTGGCTGTCTGTGTACTGTGTCTCTTTCCAATGCTGCCTTTTGTTGGTCTGCATTCTGTGATTGTGGCGTTTGTTGGACATACTTTTTAATATTAAGTTCGGGAGCGCAGTGGCTAAGTGGTAGAGTGCTTGACTCAAGACCGAAGGGCCGTGGGTTCGAGCCTCACCGGCGTCACTGCATTGTGGTCCTTGAGCAAGACACATTTATCCTAGCTTGGTACTGGTTCAACCCAGGAAGATCCGTCCCTAGATAACTGAAAGATTGTTGATGGGATGTAAAGAATCAAATCGAACAAATAATATTAAGTGCGACATGTTTGTTTGTTTGGCTTGGTTTGATGTTTTACGTTCCAGTCATCAGCTATGGTCATGCCGAGACGGTCAGTTCACCTAACCACATTTTTGTCATGGACAAGCTTGACTAAGCGGTTAACCAGTACTTCGTGCAAATACTTTCGCTAGTAGAAGGAGGAAAACCGCAGAAATTTTTCATGATCAATCTCCACCCCTGGATCAGCAGTCGCCGACTCGCTACCGACTGCGCTACGCGGCCCGGCAACACGGGTGGTAATGTCGTAAGGGGCGATCAAAAGTTATGCAAACGGTCGCCTTACGAGAGCGTCCGGACATGAGTGACGGGATGAAAATAAAACAAGCAAAACAGGTAAGTAAGCGACCTCTATATTTATTTCAATGTTTGCAGATTAATATTCAGAAATGAGGCAATGCAATTCCCAATAGTTATCATTTTTGTATAATGGGAAGCAATAGTGGAAGTGGAAAACCGAGTAGTTAGACTAAAAATCAATTTCTCCTGGACGAGGGTGTGTTGATTTTTTGGTTTTGATCTTAAATAAACATGGTTTAAGGGCTTTTTAACATGTTTAGTGACAGGTTTAGTGCTACAAATATGCCTAACATGAGTTTTCTTTTATGCCTTAATAGTGTTTAGTCAAAATCGGGTTTAAAATGTTGACATAGACTAAATAGAAAAAAATCATGACTTACGATATTGACTCCCCCTTACGAGTCAGTTAACCCTTACGAGCCAGTATGGTAAACGCCCTTCATCTGATAGACAACGGATTACTCTTAAGTGTCTGCTAGATAATTCTTGGTCTAGCGCTTGCAGATTATCCATACATGATAGAGGGTCTCAATGGGGTACCTGTGAAATCACTCATCAGTAAATTATTAGCCCTATAGATCGCTAATTTGTTAAGGTATGCCCACAAATCGCCAACTAGTAAAAATGAGGCCCCCAAATCGCTAATCAGTTAAATTTTGGCCCCAAAAATCAGTTATCAGTAAATTTTAGGCCCAAAAATCAGTAACCTGTCTGGAGGCGTTTACGAGGTGGAATAGCGGCATAGTGAAAAAAAGATTACATACATTACGTAAGCTTGAATGAAGTGATGTCAACCGACTAACCACGTGGGAAATCCAGCACAGTGACGTCCCTTTGATAGATGTATGCGCAGTGTTTAAAACGTCCCACCAACAATTGCGGTCATATAGAGACTGGACCCAAGCATAATTCTCATCCGACAGACTGGTGAAGCCGAGGATCTAACCTGCAACCCCCTGTTCATCCGCTACACCATGGCAGCTCCTAGATGTATTAGGTGATGTTTAAGCAGACCCGTGGAAAAATATAAATGAAACTGTAGCCCTAGGCAAGTGCTAGCAGAGGAGTTCGGGTATAGGAAAGAGTTTGGTTGTGGTGGTGCACTCAGATTCGTTGCAATTGCATTTTAGCTCTGTTCAAATCCTTGCATGTTAAAATACCAGGTTTCGTAGCGAAATACACCACCACCTGATAATGACCCACGCGTCCAGTAGAAGATTTGTGAGGGGGTGGGGGCTATGTTCATTGTTTTCTGGCTAAATTATCAGGTCAGCTTACAATTCACTGACTTCTTTGCTCCACACCTCTTCCTCAAGATATATGTATCAAACATGCCCCCAAAACATTTAAATTCGAGTATACCCCTCCCCAGAAACTATTCACAGTCTTAGCCTTAGCCTCAGAGTGGCCCAAACATGACCCCCCCCCCCAAAAAAAAAAAAAAAAAAATAGAAAAATATATTCGTTTTAGTAGCAACCCACACACCCCTCTCGCCCCCAGCAAAAAATAAAGAATAAATAAAGAAAATCACAAAGTGAAAACATGCCCATTGGTTGGGGCGGTAGAGGGGGGCTATATTCAAAAGTTTCCTCTCAACTATACATTTCTAGCATGCACTTCACCGCACACACACACGCACGAAAAATAGCTCACCCCCTTCCCCAAAATATTCCCATCTTACCTTAACTTTAATGAGAGCCTAAAATGACCAAACATCCCCATTAAATGGCAAACCCCTACCCCCCACACCTCACACGCACAATTATAATACTATTAAAAACTTCATTGATCTCAAAATCGGAGTGAACTAGTACCAAGCAATTAATCAAGTATTTGTTTGAAGCCTCAACGCAGCGCCTTTGTTGAGGCTCGAACCCACAACCCCTCAAGCTCGCAAATAAGTCACTGCGCTACCCAATATAATCAACTTGGAATTGAGCCATACCATGCGAAAATGCTTCTTATGGATTTCTAGGCCGACCAGGTAAAATGCAAACCAGTCTCCTCAGCCACAGAAACAAGTTGCATCATTGACATTCTAGTTTTAGTATGATTAGGCTGGCTTTGACATCACTAGAAATCCTGCTATCAAAGAAGCGAAATAATGGATGCTGTTCAGACTGCGCAGGCTGATCAGCGCCTTTGTTGGTCTCAATTGACATTAAGCAGGTTTTCACATGACGAGGCCTAATTGAATTTAAGATCAGCGACACGTCATGCATCACAACAAGAATATTTTTTAAAACTTATTTTTTCTACTTTTCTCTTTGAACTATCCAATTTTATTCGTCTTGTAAGGGGCAATCGTACCGTTAGGGGCGACCAATGTCGTAAGGGGTAATGGGAACCAAAAACTCGTCGCAGACACAAAGTGACGTCAAGAAGATGGTGTATATGGCTTATGCTTGAAAAATAAGTCGGAAAGGATATGATGTTTTACAAAAATAAAGCATTTAAGAACATTTATTGAACAGAACACCTTCATTAGCAACCACTAAAATGATTTTATGCGTACACCTTACTCAGGAGAAAGTATATCATTCGTTAGATGTAAACTTTCTTGCGTCAGATTCTTTTGCCTCTTGTACAGAAATGGACTTTATTGGGAATAGCATTCTCCGTTTCCTTATATTAGGCTCCAAAACGGCAAAATCAGTTAAAACATGACTAGTCACATAGCTGATTCCATTGTTTATTGCTCCCGTAGCTCATGTCCGGATGATCTCTTAAAGATTTCATTTGCATAACCGTTCGATAGCCCCTTACGACATTACCACCCGTGGGCAAGTTCGACGTGTAGCAGAGAGCGAATTGCAAAAGTGCTGAAAAGACTTCGAGGATCCAGACTGTTGTTCGCATGTTACTCGCGATAAGAACAATAATTATTAAAGGAATAAATTAGCAATATGTGAAAAAAAGGACAAACATACCTTATTTTTTCGGTTGAGGTTCTTTCTGAGAGCGACCCACAAAACATCGCCTCAAACACCGCACTTCTACTGATCAGGATAAACTTATGAGCCTCGATCTGGTGACCCTCTCCGAGACTGAACGTGACGTCACAGCCCACGTGATTCTCGAACATGTACAGATACCTCTCCGACATTGTCTTGCCCGTACGCCAGTCCTCGAACTCCATGTTTGATCTGCAGAAACAATACCATGAAACTGACTGCCATATATGGAATCGTAGCATCTCAGCTACACCTGTACTTTATGAAACTTTCACTTATCACATAACACATATGAGCCGCGACATGTGATTTCCAACAATGTGGCATTTTGACAAGTGTAGACTCAGACGAGCCTGCGCAGTTTCCTGTTAAGTTTAGAGACACCAAATCATGTTCAGTCAGTAGCTTAACAGTCATAGAATATTCAAGCGACTTGCAAAGGCTCTGATCAGACTGCGCGTATGCGCAGACTGATCTGAGGCTTTGCTGGTTGCACATACCACATTGTTGGAAATCTCATGTCACGGCTCAAGAATCGTAGCATCTCAGCCACATCTGTACTTTATGAAACGTTAACTTATCACATAACAAAAATATTATAAGTTGTTGGTACTAAACAGAACCGTCTCAGTGAGATGATTATTTTTGATACAAGAAATAATAAAGTCATATATTGTGATACTCAAAAGAACCGTCTCAAAGAGACGGTTCTTTTGAGTACCAAAATGTATGCTTCTTCTCGTAATAAGACAGTAGATCCTGACAACGCCCCCTTTACTGAAGGTCTGGTTGTCGGGTGTTACATGTTACAGTAACGGTTCCTATGAAAGCATGAACGCTAAAATGGCATGATACAGAAAGAGTCGCGAATTCGGTAATGTAAATCGATGGTAAATTCAATATTACTCGGCATTTTAGATAATATTCATACCACACAAGCAGACACATTGGTCCAGATTAATACAATTGTGTGCTTAAAACTGCAATAATTTCCGTATCCTTCAGTTAAAACATTTGTTGTGGGTGCTCAAAAGAAGCGTCTCATTTCGACGGTTCTTTTGAGTACCCACAACATATGTTTTGGCTAAGAACTAAGAAAATATTTTTTATTACGCACTTTCATCTGGAGGCCTACATGATGATTGATACTAGCAGCAAAGTGCAGATTTAGCCATTTTCAATAAACATACGATTTCGACGTACAAGCAAAACCAGTATCTCTGAATCATATAGAATCACCCTGACCAAACTGGTGAAATAACGCAGGCACCTCATGATGCGTCTAGATTCAGGCTGTAAAAAAATCGCGTGACACGTCGTTTAACTACGACCCTGTAACACAACATTACTTCGACTCTTTCTACAAATCATTTACATTGACGATATAAATGATCATTTCTTTGATATTTTTCAAGTTCTTTCGTATTGGCCCAAAATAGCTGTATTAGCCTGAGGGCCAATACAACACCTCGAGTACTACTTACACAATATAGTATAGCACTTTTACAGACAAATGTGTCTAGTTTGACCCAAGCAAAATGCAGCTGAGCTGCTCAATATTTTTTTTGTTTTACTTCTACTCTGTAAATGGTCACTATGATGTGACGTTTTGCATTTCTATTCTGTAAAAGTCATACGGCGATTTGTGTTACTTCTACTCTCTAAACAGTCATATGGTTTTTTGCATAACTTTTATTCCGTAACCAGTTAGGTTCTGTAAACAGATCACGAGTGCCTTTGGCGTTTGCAAATAGGTCATATAGGTGTTTAAGTTGCTTGGTCTTACTTCAGTAAATACTGTAAGGGAGCATGTGGCGTTAAAGTTACTTCAAAACCATAAAAAGTCCATATGTGGTTCGCGTTACTTCAACACTTTATACATATATGTGGTGTTTTGCGATGTTTCAATCCTGTAATAAACAGCTGGAGTTTTGCGTTAAATCAACGCCTAATTAAGGATTAAATCAAACAAGGTAAAGAAAGAAATTCGCGTGCCGTTAATGCACGGATCCGGTACCGTTCTGGGCCACTTCATTTTACGACAGCTGGTCCGTTTTTAACTCTTTTATATTGCTTAGCCCTCGGATATGAATGTAAATGAAAAACCCCAAACAACTGTTGACCGTGAAACGGTAGGGAAATATAGTGCCTTACTTTTTGTTAATTTAGGTAAATTAATCGTTGAATGTATGCAATAAATAGAGGATCTTACATGAGTGCTCATGTTGTATTGAATTAATTAAACGAGTTGGGGAAAAGTGATAAAATGCGAGGCTTGTCGAGTAATTTATCACCTTTTCGCAACGAGTTTAATAAATTCAATAATACAAGAGCACGAATGTTAGATTTTATATATCATATGGCATTCAGATCACTTTGAAATCCCATTTTTTTGTGTAAAAACGTGATGTGATTTGTCATTATGTACGCAGCGTTGTTATGGGCGTCATAACGTTTTTCGAAAAACTGTAAAGTCGATTTTATTGCATCACTCCCAGACACGAAGTCTTATGATAAAAACCGATGCATTACCTCGGGTGAGGTTTAAAACCTGGGGTGTTGCCCTCGGATTTTGACATCTCCCTCGACGGACCTGGCGGACGTTAATGCATGAATAAATGTATTTTTAAACTGCAATCAATAAAAGTAATGACACCGTAAAGCCTATAGCACAGATAGGCATGTTACGCATTCATCTGCCTATTTTCCAAAAAACGGTACCTCTGGTGAACAGTGTACATGCAAATTTCATACAAATGACTGAAATATCGCCATTATCGTTGGACATTGACAGTATATTATTAAGATAAGGAGATAACACAAAGAAAAAAGGGCAGGTGTTATCGACAAGTGATCACCAACTTTGATATCAACGAACGTTATGCATTCTAATCAGGGATCATCCTTTTGCATGCCACATTTTGTCGTCCGCATTTTGTTCCAAAATCAGTTTGAATGGGCTTCTAATCAACCTCTCAGGAATAAACAGTGTTAAACAGTTTGAATCAAGAAAACTCAGAAGTTTAATTGGGCCAGATCTCGATCCTAATTGCCGACATCAGCAGGCAGTGTTAACTTGATTCATCGGCAGGGGCGGATCCAGGATTTCTGGAAAGGGGGTTCAACATGTATAAGGGTGTGTGTGTGGGGGGGTTCGCTTTACTGAGTTCAACTCATTTTCTTAAATATCCCATGAAAATGAATAATTTGGTCTCACTGAGACCAAATTATTTCATTTTCACCAGATATTCAAAAATAAGGGAGCGGGGAGAGGGTTCAAGCGCATTGTCGCAAACATTCAGCACGCTAGCACGTACTCACCTGTCGCCTTTCGCTCGGTGCACACTGGGATTGAGCCGCCATTTTTATTAAAATATAATTATGTGATCACTGCTTGCATGACTCGGGGCTTTACATCCGCAAAGTATTGAATAAAAGAGAAATTATAAAGTGTCAAAAATTTAACCTTTTGCTATTTTTAACAATAAATTCTGTCACTACAGCAGTGCGAGATTTGAACGGGACTAGCCAAATATCGCTAGTTACCCATGATGCAAAGGGCGAAATGCGAGAGATCTAGATGAGGTATCGTCAGGTCTCGCGAGAATGGGTTCAAGCGCACCCCCTGAATCCCCTCTGGATCCGCTACTGATCGGCTCCATACTTAAACTGCTACACTGACCTCGTAGGTAAACGAGTTTATACGTGGGGGGCAGTGGAGCAGTCTACTCCCTCCTAGAACGACAAAAGCTCTTGTGAGACGACGGGGATATGCAGACAAACAAAACACTCAAAAATAAGAGTATATATAATATTCGTGACTGTGATCTGAATATCACAGATCTGAGTACTCCTTGTATACTTATCGTGATGACGAACTGTTTAGAGGCAGCCAGATAAAGCAAAGTCTGCGCTGTTATGCAACGGTGAGAACCAGATAGAGCGCCAGATAGCTGCATGCTTTTCTTTTGTTTCATATTTTCGAAAAACGAACGTTTTCTTTAAAAAATATACTAAATAATAATAATAATAATAATAATAATGATACCATTGTTCTTTTGGGTCCGAGCATTGTTTAACAGTTTGCATCCAGATCAGGCCCGACGATCAGGATACAAACTGTTAAAAGTAATGATCGAATTCGATCGTGCCAGCAGATAGAAAATGATTGTAAAGGTTACCAGCATCATCATCGAAGCCAATACACGCTAATTTCTTTTGAGTTAAGTAAATGCACAACTAGACAAAACATCACCATCCTGATTTGTATGCCTAATGACAACAGGGTGTAGGTCCTATAGGTATTATTTAGGCCAGTATAAATCTAGGTTAATGGTTCAATATTCTGCGTGGAGTTTAGATGTATAAAGCGATTTTCTGCGTAATATCATGTGTTACTACGAATATGTTAATTAAAACCATCGAGATCTAAACCGATCGATCCAACGCAGCTGTAAGTAGGAGCATTTGAATTATGACTGACTGCCAAATATGATGGAAAAGAAAATTGACAAATTTTAACAAGATTTCTTACCTTCGAGTTTTCCTATTTATTTTCTATACACAGTGACTGTTTATGAGTCACGTTTGTTTACACACAAAGAATCATCGTTCTAATTTTAGACCTTACCTGCCGTTATCTCTCGGCAATATTCGCTCATCTCCGATAAAAGATAACAAGTCAAAGCTTTAAAAAAGGAAATGGTAACTGTGACCAGCGAAAATTTGAAAGAGCCGTGTCTCCGAGCAGAATCGACAAAATATTCGCAGTTCTTGTACATAACATTCGAATGAGGTTTTGTTTCAGAGGAAATATAGATCTCAGCCCCGCTTGAATAGTTGGCTATTATATACTATGAACAATATATGTAGCAATATCTTATGGTTTTCATAAAATTTTGCTCATCTTGGTGTAGTATGAAAAGATTTCAATGGCAATGGTCAGAACAGCATTTTAGGCAAATGAAACCACGAATGAACAGACTCGATCTTTTAGATTAACATTTTGGGACAGCAACTACAGCAAAAAGGGGTCAGTAAGCAAAATTCACATCCGTTGTAAGTAATGCTAAAATGATAAGCATGTGGATTTTTTGTTTGGTGGCCTTTCTTCTTCCTCATGCAACATACGACTATTTTATGATTTTATGCTGCAAACATCAGCTGCCGTCAATGACGTCAAAACGTAGTCATCATTTGATTAAACTTCTAATGGGTAAATGGTGTTTCAATTCAACAGAGATTCAGTTTATAATTCAAAGTGCCCTTTTGTGATAAGGTGATAAAATTTCTGAATTTGGGTGAATTTTTGTTATACTTGCCCATTTATTTTCAGTGATATGCCACGTTTTGTAACCGTAAATTGGTCGAAGCATGCTTGCAAGCAAAAGCTGCTGATTTGTACTGTCGTTATAGGCTGCTCATCTTGACAATTAGGTCAAGGTCAAATTTAAATCATCCTTAGTGTGAAACGATGATATATATTCCTCAAAATAATCGAAGGATTATAATAATATAGATGCATTGTGTGTAGAACGTATTTGACATGGCCACAGAACTGCATGAAATGAATGAATACTATTAATGAGCCGTGACATGTGAATTCCAGCAATGTGGTATAGGCGACGAGCAAAGCCTCAGATCAGCCTGCGCATATGCGCAGTCTGATCAGAACTTTTGCTTGTCGCTTGAACATTCTACGAGTGTTATGCTACTGACTGAACATCATTTGGAGTTTCTAAGCTAATAAGGTGGCTGCACAGGCTCGTCCGAGTCTACACTTGTCAAAATGCCACATTGTTGGAAATCACGTCACGGCTCAAAATTTTTAGATGTTGATATCTCCGTTTTCACATTCCGTCGATACCACCCGTCTCTGAGGGTCTGGATGGGGGGTCTCGTATTCACTATTCATTAAAAATTTAGCCCATTATTCATCTCATTAAAATTTTGGGTTATTCATTAAAATAAGACCAACTTTTCATTAAAATACCAATCTTTCAAACAATGCTTAAAAAAATATAGTTATGTTTTAAGATCTGAGCGAGTGAAGCGACCGAGGAAAAATTTATGTATTTTTATTGTGCAAATGACATTTTTAGAGTGAATAAGTAGGGATAGTAGAACATTTTCAAGAAATCGTAGGGAAATGTAGGAACACAATGAAAAGTAGGGCGTATCTGAAAGCCTGATTAATAGAATTCCACGCCAATCCGATAAGCATGTTGACACGAAAGTAAATACACTGAGATTTCCCAAGGGGGGTCTGGGGGGCTTCCCCCCCCCCCCCAGAAGCCGAAGATTTAAAAAAAAAATCAAACAAAATGAAGGCTTTTCCTTTAATGTGAGATTGTTTAAATTAAAGGACCTCGGACAGTCGTAATGAAGGATTGCCCATAAAAATGACCAGAGAAAAGTTTCAAAGAAAATGAAATTTTTTCTACGAAAAAGATAATAGCTCTAACCCTCGAATTATCCACAAAAGCCGTTTTCTCATTGGAAAGTAACAATTGAAAAATATGGGTTGAAAACTCTGTTTTTGCTATTCAACATATAGAAAATAGAAAAAGTTTTACTAAAGTGCTTTCCCCCCCCGTGACCAAACTAATCCTTTTGCATACAGTTTTTGTTTTACATTACACACATCATATAAAAACGGCATGATTGGTCACGCGGGGGAACGCTGTCAAAATGCTCAAAAACACTTTATGTTAAAAGCTTATTAGAAACTTATTTTGTACAAACCTGTAGGTAAATATCAATTTACAATGGCATGTATCAGGGCTTTAGCTATGAGTGCGTACCATGTAATTAATTGTCTCATTTCTAAAGCAAAACATATGGTGTGGGTACTCAAAAGAACGGTCACAATGAGACGGTTCTTTTAAGCTCCGAAATAAAGCCTAAATCTGATGTGTACGAAAATATTAACAATTTTACGCTCAAAAACTGTGTTTATCTAGACTATGATTTATACAGTATGCAGATATTATACGCCTTAGTGCACAAGTTAAACTTGAAACATTACAGGTAATAGCCAAAAGTCATTGACAGCACTCTTCTTTATATGAAACAATGAAATCTTCTTAACCCGAATTTTATGCTAACACATCACTTTTGTTTCAAGTCTAATGCCGCAAACATAATATTTACATGTATTCAGGTGAATACTCGACAAAACTTTGACTTTCTGTGAAATAAAATTTGGTCACAAAATATACCCCCACCCCCTAAACCCTAAAGTCTTGGCATAATTATGCAATATTTTCAAAATATTTTTATTTTGCTGGGTGCACAAAATGTAACGGTTTGATTTAAGCACAAAAATATAGTTGTCAGTTATGCATTATTCTAGCCTAAAGGCTGTCAAAATTTGGGCAGATTGAATAGGAAACTGTCCGAGGTCCTTTCTTACTTTTTTGCAGGGCTCCCTAAATCCCCAAAACTACGAGCTTGATCCCCAAATCCCTGAAAATAATTACTAGTGCTTCCCAGCTCCCTGAAAATAATTAGCCATTCTCCCCAGATCCCCAAAACCCATGGGGGGCCAATAATATGCCTGCGAAAACTCATTACATTTACGTGTTCTTTGGAGTTTATACACACTCTGGACCTATATATACTTCTTTCTTTCACAGTGTTGCAATCAGTATTATAGAACGCTAGCATAACAGGAACCACATGATTACTTCCTGTGTCTTTTTCTTGAGTTTTTGGGACTTTTCTGTTTCGATCTCTATTTTAGATGCCATTTTGTACTGATTCTCGCAAAATTATGTCCCTTAGTTGACTGAGTTTTATAAATTGTAGAATTACCTATCATTTGTGGTTGTTATAGTGTAGTTATTCGATAACCAGTTAACTACAAAGGGGGTCAATCTTTTACAAGCATAGGCAAAAATGCATCGATGATTTTTTTAGCATTATTCATTATTCATTAAACTCTGATTATTCACTATTCATTAAATTTTTTTCTTCTATTCATTAAAAAATAGGGCTATTCATTATTTTTCAGGCCCCCATTATTCACTATTCATTATTTTTTTGGCTCATTATTCACTATTCATTATAAAATAAGGCCATTATTCACTAATCATTATACCCCATCTAGACCCTCGTCTCTTCTCGTGATGGAAAATTGCCTGTTTGGGCTGTGAAGTATCGACAAGCTTATGGGTTCATACAGCTTGTTTTGGCGTATGTCTGACAACCTTTGTACAATTTCGCAGGACATCTTTCTAAAGCTCAAAAGCATAGAATGACGATTGAAGGCCAAGTACACACATTTTCAAAAAAAAAAAAACCCAAAACCCTATTGTCAAGGGTAAAATGTTTACATCCTGTTTGAAGAAATGTTTTGCTTGTAAGTTGAACAGTTTAAAACACAATTCAATTTAATGTCACTTTCATTCGCCTCGAATGACCACAGAAGAATTTCTTTACCCTGCCCACTGCATTTTGAAATTATGTTTTTGGAGGTATGTGCCACATTGATTATTGATTCATGAGCATAAGCAGTAGAAAGATTTGGAAAGTCTTGTTCCTTTAATAGTTTAAGTGGAATATAAAAAAAATTACGTTGTTCAAGAAATAGTGTGAAGAAATCTAGTTTGACGTGGCCTTGAAACTAAGATAAAGGTCACAAAAATCTAACCAACAAATGACATCTGCCATCTTTACCTGAAAACTGGAAAAGCCTTTTCTTAACTCATGAGTTTAGAAAAGCTATGAGCTTAGAAAAGCCTTTTCCAGTTTTCAATCATTTCGTCGTTTGGTTTGATTTGTTTCAGTTGATTTGATTCTTTACGTCCCATCAACAATCTTTTAGTTTTAAAGGAACGGATCTTCCTGGGTTGAACCAGTACTAAGCTAGGATTAATGTTCTTGCTCAAGGACACAACGCGTTGACGTCGGTGAGGCTCGAACCCGAGGCCCCTCGGTTTCGAGTCAAGTACTCTACCACTAAGCCACTGTGCTCCCTAGACATTCCTTTGAAGCGATGCTACTAATAAGATTTGAAAGAGCTCTGGTGGATTATAAGCAAGGTGGATTATAAGCAAGAGATAAATGTGAGTAGTATATGGGCCTCTTTAATTGTAAACAAACGGGTGCCATTTTGACCTACATGTGTACTTTTATTTTGTTTTTATTTTAGGTTACGGAAAATGAATGTTGAAACAGTTTTTAATTCATAAGCTCCTTACATGGCGATCAATAGTATTATTTAAATGAATAGTCGTTTTTCTTGTTTAGTTTGAGGTTTTACATCACAGTCAACAGCTATGGTCATGTTCACCTAGCCACAGTTTTTTCTAGGCAAGCTCTACTATGTGGTTAACCAGTACTTCATGCATGTGTTTTTGGCTTGTAACTGGCAACAACCCTTCTTGAATCAGGGGAAGGAAGAATATGACTGTAGCTCTTAACCCCTGGATCTGCAGTCTGACACGCTACCAACTGCACCATGCAGCCCAGTATATGAATAGTCATGTTAACAAAGCACTCTAACAGCCAAACAGGCACAAATTATACTCCGAGTAATCAGATTACTGTTTTATTTCAGTGAGAAAGCGTTTATTAAGAAATGGATTGAGCTATTGTTCACCTATATGGTTTTATACCATTTGAGGGAATTACAAAGTCTTAAAGCTCTGTTGATACCACAGTTGATACTACGACCTGTTTGTTTGTTTTTTTTTTATTACTGATTGCATTTTACAGTATCATAGTATATTGTCTTGATGGTTACAATAGGCGTCGTTATTTTACTGTGTTGGGCCTTCCATATTATGCTTTGCGCTCCCAATAGATTTTCAAATTCCTATAACTTTCTTATAGGTGGACAAAACACAACGTGCTGGTTATGCTATGTTCTTTGGAAGGTAAGAAACATTCTGGTAATAAAATGGTAGGGCTTTGCTCAACATTTCATTTTCTTAACTCCAGCTCCTGTGATTTCAGACTAGAAAGACTGATAATGCAACATCATGTGTGATCATGTGTGACGTCATAAGTGCACTAAAATCTTAAAATGAATTCAAAATTATGGAATGAATAACATTATTTCAAGTAGTAAAGTGAAAAATGTATTTTCCTTTGTGGCTTCCACACTTACAAACTGTTTGATTTGATCCTTTACGTCCCATCAACAATTTTTCAGTTATAAAGGGACGTGTCTTCCTGGATTGAACCAGAACTAAGCTAGAATTAATGTGTCTTGCTCAAGGACACAATGCAGTGACGCCGGTGAGGCTCGAACCTGCAACCCCTCTGTCTAAAGTCAAGCACTCTACCACTGAGCCACTGCGCTCCCTCCACACTTTCAAAATAAACAAGTTTCACTTCACTTGATGAAATATGTTTTATTCATTCCACAAATTGTGATATCCTCTCATTATTACATTTAAGGTCTACAAAATTATCTTTCAATGTCAACCTCCACCGCCTATGAATAATGGCATCAATAAACTTTCATGTTGATACATAGAACAAATAAAGGACCTTGGACAGTTTCCTATTCAATCTGCCCAAATTTTGACAGCCTCTGGCTAGAATTATACATTACTGACAACTATAGTTTTGGACTTAAATCAAACCTTTACATTTTGTGCACCTAGCGCAATAAAAATATTTTGAAAATATTGCATAATTATGCCAGGACTCTAGGGTTTAGGGGGTGGGGGTATTTTTTGTGACCAAATTTTATTTCACAGAAAGTCAGTTTCGTCGAGTATTCACCTAAATACATGTAAATATTATGTTTGCGGCATAAAACTCGAGACGAAAGTGATGCGTTTGCATAAAATTTGGGCTGAGAAGATTCCATTATTTCATCTAAAGAAGTGTGCTGTCAATTATTTTTGACTATTACCTGTAATGTTTCAAGGTCAACCAGTTTGACTTGTGCACTGAGGTGTATTATAACTGCATACTGTAAATATCAGTCTAGATAAACACAATTTTTGAGCATAAAATCGTTAATATTTTCTTACACATTAGATTTAACCTATAATTTGGTGCTTAAAAGAATCGTCTCATTGAGACGGTTCTTTTGAGTACCCATAACATATGTTTTGGTTGAGAAATGAGACAATTACTTTGTAAGCACTCATAACTACAGCCCTGATACATGCCATTGCATATTGATATTTACCTACAGGATTTTACAAAATGTTTTTTTTTTACCGGGCCGCGTAGCGCAGTCGGTAACGTGTCTGGCTACAGATGCGTGTCTGACTGCAATTCCAGGGGTCGCGAGTTCGATTCCGGCCTTGTCCCATACTTTCGTGGAGATTGATCATGAAATAATTTCTAAGGTCATTCTCCTCCCTTCCGCTGATTCATTCAAGAAGGGTTGTTGTCAGTTATAAGCGAAAGTATGTGCACGAATTACTGGTTATCCGCTTGTTCAAGCCTGCCCAGGAAAAAGTGTGGTTAGGTGAACTGACCGTCCCGCAATGACCATAGCTGTTAGCAACAAGACAAACAAACAAACAAAATAAGTTTCTAATACGTTTTATACTAAAGTGTTTCTGAGCATTTTGACAGCGTTCACCCCGTGACCAATCATGCCGTTTTTATATGATGTGTGAAATGTAAAACTACAACTGTATGCAAAGGGATTAGTTTGGTCACGGGGGGGGGGGGGGAAGCACTTCAGTAAAACTTTTTCTATTTTCTATATGTTGAATAGCAAAAACTATGTTTTCAACCCATATTTTTCAATTGGTTCTTGTCCAATGAGAAAACGGCTTTTGTGGATAAGTCGAGGGTTGAACCTACTATCTTTTTCATAGAAAAAATATCATTTTCTTTAAAACTTTTCTCTGGTCATTTTTATGGGCAATCCTTCATTAAGACTGTCCGAGGTCCTTACTTGTCTGGTCCTCTAGTATAGGATCAGATATATAATTTTCATATAAGCAAACAGAGTATACCCGGATCAAGCAGCTCTTACAAGAGGTGTCTGATTAGGGTCTGCTATGTTTGCAAAAGAGATAAACGGTGTCTTAATGAAGTAAACAGTGAAGACAAATTAGGTATTTCACCTTTTTTCAAATTTTGAAATATTAATCTGTACATGTAAGCTTTCTGTACAGGGCATGGGCAGACGCCCCATTCTTTAGCGTTTGATCTTATTAGGTCTATTTAATATTAAAAGGTGACTAGGCGTATAGGGGCTAAAACAGGGACATTATATTATCGGTAACGTGTCTGGCTGCAAGTCCATAGGTCACGAGTTCGATCCCAGCCCAGCCCCATTCTTTTGTGAAGATTGATCATGAAATAATTTCTACAGTCATTCTCCTCCCTTTTGCTGATTCAAGAAGAGTTGTTGCTGGTTACAAGTGAAAGTATGTGCACGAAATACTGCTTAGCCGCTTGGTCAAGCTTGCCCAGGAAAAAAGTGTGGTTAGGTGAACTGAACGTCCCGACATAACCATAGCTGTTGACTGGGACGGAGAGCAATAGGCCAAACAAAAAAAAAAGAACACCATTTTATACTGAGCATCGTTAAAATATATGTTGTATGCTATTATAGACCAACGTTAAATGAACACAGAGTATCTCTTTCCCTGATAGTGGAGACATTTAACGTCTGCTGATAACTTTTTGCAAACAGTTTGCCTCAGATCAGGATCAACAGGATCCAAACCGTATGACACTCTGATCGTGGTCCTGAAAGAATGTTTTCAAATAAGTTAATTTTGAAAAAGGTCAGCAGACGTCAACAAAAGCATGAAATAGTACCCAACATGTAAAGAGCTAAATTAACTGTTTTCTAAGTTGGTGTTGAGTTCACTCTAACACTTAAAAAATCACATTTGTCTTCAAGGAACCCAAACTGTATAAAACAACTGGAGTCATATACCGATTCCATAGTGACTAGGACAGTGCAGTGATTCCATTTTTCTTGCACACTGGATAAGGATCTCCGAGATTTTACCCTGGGATAGAAAATCGTATCTTACCCATGCTATCTTACCTACAACGTCAAGGAACGTAATGTGAAAATGCATTTTAGCGTATTCAGGGACTTCTGGAAGCTGATTTCAAAATAAAAAAATAAATGAATAAAAACATAGGTGAGCAAGTAAAAGAATCCGTCATTCGTGTGAGGGTAGGATAGTAAAATCTGTCACTCAGATCACCGTTTGTCATCACTCGGCATGCCTCGTGATGCCAAATGGCAATTCTCAGGAAGGATTTTTCTATCCTACCTTCACACTCCTGATAGATTCTTATAATATGGTGGTACGGAATGGTTGATAGGATAAAGTTACAACCAAACGATTATGTTTGAAAACAATTTATTAAGGCACATCTTCAAGAAACAGAACAGCACAAAGAAATAACAGAACAAGTGTGCAAGCTTCTAAAGTCCTTGAACTTGATGTCACAATCACATATTTCTTCGTCCGTTCTTCCAACTGTGAATCACTCAGAATCGCAAGACTGCAAGAAACAAAGTCGTTACTACCATTATGATGACATCCCTCAGATGACGGTACTTCCACTGACGTCTGTTTCTGCGGAAACAAACACTGTGTGACAGCCATTGGTCAATTATTAAAGGTGTACAAACCGCAGGGAATGTACAAACCGCAGGGAATGTACAAACCGCAGAGAATGTACAAACTATGAAACTTGTGCAAAATGCACAAGTTTCATAGTTTCTACATATCCTGCGAGTGTAACAGCATAAAATTCACGTAAACAATCGAACAAAATATAAGCAGTTTTAAATTAAAGCAGTTCAGCCAATTCTTGAAAAAGTGTATCTGTATGTTTAATGAAAAAGAACCCGAGACAGTTTCATATTCAATCTGCCCAAATTAGGAGAGCCTGTGGCTAGGGTAACATACAGTTGAGAACTGTTTTTTTTTTGTTCTGTTATTAAAACCTGACAATCAGGGCACTTGAAAAAAAAAAATTTGGAAAATATTGTATACTCATTCCAGGACTTAAGGGTGTAGCGGATGGGGAGATTATATGTGACTTTTCTAATTTGCAGAAAAATAAAGTTTTGTCAGGTATTCATCTAAATACAGGTAAGTATGTTTACAGCATAAAAAAACAGGACGAAAGTGTTGTGTTTGCATAGAATTCGGGTCAAGAATATTTATTGGTTTTGTAAATAAGTAGGTTGTCACTAATTTGACCATTACCTTTTAAAACACATATTGCATCTTTCCTATTTATAGTTAAATCAATCTGACATGTTCGCTTAGGTGTATCATACATGCCAAGCTAAACAGTTTTGTACAAAATTAATGGGTAATAAATGATATAAAGTTTTGAGCATTTTGACAGCCTTCCCCTCTGCCCAAACATGCCATTTTTATATGATGTGTGTTATGTTAAACTACATCTATGTATGCTAACGATTTGCTTGTGCAGGAGGGAGTACCTTTTAAACGTTTCTATTTCCAGATGTTGAATAGCACTGAGAAACAAAGTTTTCAACCCATATTTTTAATTGGTATTTGTCCAATGTGACAAGCCTTTATGGTGATAATTTGAGGGCTGGTCCGCCTATGTTTATCATAAAAAGATATTCTTTGAAACTTTTTCTGCCAATTTTATGGGTACTATTGCATTACGACTTTCTGACCTTCTTGGAAAGAATGACAGCACTACCAAATACAAACGATATTAAAAAATCAATGTTGAGCATAGTAATTTTATTGTAGCAAAACACATCTGGCAGTAAAATTATTGTGGCCCATTTGATGTTTTTCTATGTTATTGTTATTGTTCAGTTTTATCAAGTTGAATAGGTCTCCATATTGGCACAATCCCTTAACCCTTAAAACGCCAGTTGCAGCAAAAGTCGTCTGCTTTTCTCGTCTGCTGAAATGTTTAAGAAGCCTCTATGGCAAACTGTGGGGACCCAGATCAGACTGCTCCTATAGGAGCAGTCTGTTCTGGGTCCGAGCTGTTTGCTTCTATACTTAATTTGTCAGAAATGTAAGGCAATTATTTGCAGCAGACGACTTCAGCAGACAACATTTTCAGATACATTTTATATTTCTTGGCGCTTTAAGGGTTAATTCGTTTATCCACATTTAATTACGAAATTGATTTGCTAGTCTGCAGGAAGTATAATTTAGAGATTAATACATGATCACCACCGCGTTACCAGGCATACCAGCATGGTGTCTCCATATTTGCCGAAGGGCCTTTAGGCCCTCAGGCAAATATGGAGTGCCAGGCCAACATGCCTGGTAACGCAGTGGCAGTCATGTTTTAAACTTTTTATCACACGTTTACCGGCGGGTATTTACGTCGTGGCGACGTAAATGACGTCATTTAGCTCAGGTGCACACGAGGGTCCATATGGGATCACGCGAGGGCTGGGTTCACAGGAGTGGACTGTTATCAGTAGGAACGCAAAGAGCGTATTTTGAGTTAAAGTATTTTAAAATTGTAAAAATGCCCGACGCAAAATATTCCCTCAAAATGGCGGCCGAAAAATGGCGCCAAAAATTCCCGGTTTTAAACGCTCTTTATTCTTAATTTGTAATTAATGACAGTGTATTCTCGCTATATATTTTGATTCTGCAACCTTTAATCGCCAATTTCCTTTTTTGAAAGTGTTTAATGATATATTGCTTTGCAATGAAATCAAGCTCTGAAATGCACCACCGTCAGGCGCTTAAAAATAGAAATGAAATATAAGCTCTGGCATATAATGGAACGTTTTTTGTCTCCAGAACCGATTTTGATGAAATGAATTAAAACATATTCACCTTTGCCCCGTCCATCTTTCAGCTGAGTATAAACGCGGGACAAAGCTCTAAAATGACGTAGTCACTAGTCAAAGTTGTCCCATATTTACGTCACAATATTACGAGTAAACGTGTTGTAATCGATATGTTTTATCTATAAAAATGTGATTCTAAAGGAATAATGCCAATACATATTCTTCTGTAAAATGGCGAAGAACTGTGATGTTCAAATGCCTTATCTTTGGGGCCTCAGAGGTGCATCCTAGGTATGCAGATTTCATTTTTAATTCGTTTCGTTCGCCTGAAAATGGGCTTTCCCGTTACTTTGAAATGAGAAATCTTAAATGTTCCCTTCTTCCCGGGCTGCCGATTCTTCCCCTTTCGACTTTATTCTTTAGTCTTAAAATGCCATGCATGTGCAAATCCAGAGGGAGGGGGGGGGGGGGGGGGTAGGGGGTCCGGACCCCATCCCTGGTAATTCTCAAGTTCTATCAAATTCTATAGAAATTAGCATTTGGACCCCCCCCCCTCGTAAGTAGTTGGACCCCTCCCCGCATCCCCGTAAAATTTTGGACAAAAAAAACCCCAAAACAAACATAAAAAATCAAGGCTGTTTTCTCGCCGTTAGGCTTGGACCCCCCCCCCCCCCCTCTCTGACAAAAAAAAATCTGGATCTGCGCATGCATTGACCATTCAACAGTTAACCCATGGCTCACCCAATGTCAGAAGGAACTATATGGTTATGTCTGTACCTTGGCTGAATTATCCACTAACCATCGAGGCCTTCACGGGGGGGGGGGGGGGAGGCTGAAATAAACTTGCCTGTTCCCCAAAAATCGAAAATTTGTTTTCCTGGGTTCCATGTTCCCCAACATTTTCTTTGTTTGCTTGTTCCCCTCAAAAGTTGCACTTACCTCCTCTGTTCCCTTGAAATAAATGCCCCTTTACCCTGTTCCCCAAAACCCATGGAAGGCCTCACCAACTACTAACCTACACCCCACCCTCAATCCTCCTCTTGCTCGTATGTCTTCTTTTTTCCTAGCTGTTCCCCAATATTCTTTATTTTTGCAGGGATAATCCTGGATGGGCCTAATCCATTTTGTGAGAAAGTTTTATTGCTTTTAGAAAATGGACTTTACTTTTGGCTTGGCCCCATATAAATTTCTATTAAAATTTCATGTGAATTTTGCTCTAATGTGGATATTAACTTTAGGATTCTTGGGCCCATCAAATTTTGCAAAGTAGGGCCCATAAAATTTTAAAAGGTCCATTTAAATTTTGAAATTTGCATGACTTTGAATGGGATATATGGGTCATTGCCCCATTTTAAGGGCCCATCATCATTTTGGGCAAGGATTATCTCTGTTTTTGTTTACTAAACTTTATCTTTTTTGTGGGTAATTTTGGTATGGGTGTGCGAGCCAGTATTTTCAGACCAACCCCAATCCGAATCATATACAAAAATATCCCTTCATATACTTGATTTCACAGAAAGTTGACCCATTCATGAAGTAAATTTATAAAAAGCCTAATAGCAGAGCTCACATTTTATTTAGGTGTACAAAACTAAGAAAATGGGAGCCAGTATACCCCTTATTTCAGAGTCAGTGGGAACTTTGCTATTAAGGACACCGGGTTCAATTTCATTGTGAGAAACCTGCCCAAGAGAATTCACTCATACTGCTACATCTTATAAAGTAAAGCCTTCCTGACCAATTAAGGCGAAAAAAACGGTACCTCACCGTGCTTGGGGAAAAGTTAGGGTCGTTTCAAAAGTACCCTGAGAAATGCTTAATTTTGCATTGAGGTTAATGGAAAAGACTAAAATTTTGACATAAATGAGGAAATTTAAGATATACCTGCCCAAGAGAAATTAATGAATTTTAGATATGAGATAAACCTAAACATAATCTGTTTAAATTTGAAATAAAAATCAAAGGTCACCGTCTTATATGAAAAAGGGGTCATCCTAAAAGTAGTATTTTTGCATTAAAATTAATACCTTGGATGGATTTTGTGTAATTTTGAATAGAAATAGTTTGATTTACTTAAGCAATAACTTTGATTATGCCTATACTGTGTTATAGAATTAGTAAGAGGCCAAACTTTTATAAAAAATAAAAGAAGGGTCGTTACAAAAAGGATTTTTGATTATGAAAATGTCATTTTTGATTAATTTTGACATAAATGCACGAATTTAAGATATAACTGCCCAAGAGAAATAAATGAATTTTAGATATAAGATGAACCTTAACATAATATGTTAAAATTTGAAATAAAACTCTAAGGTCACCGTCGTATATGAAAAGGGGTCATCCTAAAAGTAGTATTTTTACATTAAAATTAGTACCTTGAATGGATTTTGTGTCATTTCGAATAGAAACAGTTTGGTTTACTTAAGCTATAAATTTAATTATGCCTATACTGTGTTGAAGAATTAGTAAGAGGCCAAAATCTATAAAAGAAATAAAAAAGGGTCGTTACAAAAGGATGTTTAATTATGAAAAAGTCAATTTTGATTAATTTTGACATAAATGCAGAAATTTAAGGTATATATGCCCAATAGAAGTAAAAGACTTCAATATATTTGATGAAATTTAAGATAACCAGGAAAAATATGAAATAAAAATTAAAGGTCACCACAGTATATGAAAAAGGGTCGTCCAAAAAGTAATATTACTGAATCAAATCAGTACGTCTGATTGATTCTGTGTAATTCTGAATGGTACAAGTTAGATTTCGCTTGGGCAATAACCCTAATTATGCCTTTGCAGTGTTGGTAAATTAGTTAGGAGCCAAAGTGCTACCAAACTCTAAAAGAAGGGTCATCAAAAAAGGTTTTTAATTATGAAAATGTCAATTTTGATTAATTGCATAATATATAAATGAGGAAACTTAAGATATAGCTGCCCAAGAGAAATAAATATATTTTAGATATAAGATGAACCTAATTAATATCTGTAAAATTTGATATAAAAACAAAAGGTCACCACAGTATATGAAAAAGGGGTTGTCCTAAAAGTATTATTTTTACAAAAAATCAGTACCTTGGATGGAATTTGTGTAATTTTGAATAGAAATAGTTAGGTTTTCTTAAGCAATAACTTTAATGATGCCTATACTATTTTGAAGAATTATTAAGAGGCTAAAAATCAAAAAGGAAAAGAAAAGAAGAGAAAAAAAATGCTACAAAAAGGATTTTTGATTATGAAGATGATTCGCTTCATTGTTAGACACAATCACTTTTTTGGTTTTGTCATAATATGATTGTCACTCAATATATAATCTGTCTTTTCTCAAGCATCTAGAGAGCCTACATGAGTGAAAGTGTGTGTGATAAAAAATAAATTTCCTTTTTATCGACCAAAACATATGATGAAGGGAACCGTCTCATTGAGATGGTTCTTTTGAGCACCATAACCAAATGTTTAACTGATAAATAAAATATTACTTTCCCTTTCCCCGTAATTTTTTTTTTGTAATCAGCGACTGTGCCATTTTTCTATGGTGGTGGTTATTGTTACTTGTTATAAAGGCTAACTTGTAAACTCAGCACAGTGTTTCTAGACAGCCTACTATGGTGATCAAAGCTTTCCCTACAAAGCATGCACAAATCCAGAGGGAACTGAAGGGTCAATAGTCAATACCCCCCCTCCCACAAAAAAAGAAGTGATATGCCTATTGCTAGATTTTCTTAAGAATCAACAATAGGACAATACCCGAGCCCCACTGTCACTAATCATGCCTGGAAAATAATTGGACCCCATCCTGGAAATGTTAGACAGTCAAACCACCTCTAACGGCTAAAATTAAATTGTAAGGTAAAGTTGAGGATTGCAAAAAATCTCACTCTCAGACCTTGTTTTATTGTCAGGACACCTCCTGCAGAAAAATCTGGATCTGGACATGCAACCGTCCACACACATATTTTACTTTTGAACCTACATGTACCCCTGGGCTGTATATTCATCACTATGACGTTTCAATAAAATATGTAGGGACACCACCAACATAAATTCACAAAGACAATCACTTTTCAAATCGCTGTTTTCACCAGGAGAGGTAGAGAAAGGGCAGAAGTAGTGGTTATTGTTTTTAAGTCCTCAACTCATTTTACAGTTTACTAAGGGGGCCCAATGGTTTTATAACAGAGAAAACTATCCTTTTCCAAGGATCCAGAGGGGGTCCAATATTTTCCAGGGGGTCCAACCTTTTCCAGGGGGGTCCAAATGCTAATTTATATAGAAACCCTTGTGACTTGTGCTTTTCCAGGGGAGGGGTGCGGACCCCCCCCCCCCCACCCCTCTGGGTCCGCAAATGAGAATATCAGGTGGAGTGTTTGTTTTGATTCTTTACATCCCATCAACAATCTTTCAGATATAAAGGGGCGGGTCTTCCTGGGTTAAACCAGTTCTAAGCTAGGATTAATGTTCTTGCTCAAGGACACAACGCAGTGACGCCGGTGAGGTTCGAAGTTCGAACCCTGGGTCTCGAGTCAAGCACTCTGCCACTGAGCCACTGCGCTCCCACATCAGGTGGAATGATGCTATACTTGATTTGCTCGACAGAGCCTTTTGTCTGATTTATTTTTACATTATCGGTTAAAGAACTCACTTTTTTGGACATTCAATATTTTGTTTTTTTGCACACAGAGTAAAATAATCAAAGGGGCACAATTGCCGACTATCCGATTTTTTTTTATAATCGCAACTGCAATTTAAAATCGCTGTCGACTTCGGAGTGAATATGCAGTCCGGTTTCACGAAAATTCCTGCTTTCAATCACTTGAACCTAGTTGATATTTGTTTTCAGATTGTTAATATATGACCAGGCTGATTTATGGACATTCATTTTTTTCCAAAATTTCGTTATTTACCGCTCATTAACTTGAACTATTTGGCGTTTTTCCACGCAGAAACTGACGTGTATTAGAAGTACGACGTCAAATTGTTTACGGAAGATGCGCGCGTCGCATGCGCAGCCGTATCGAGGTCGGTGTCCTTAAATATGAAATTAAAATACAATTTATTGATAAAAGCATCCCATTATGACCCAGACCCCAATTAATACATCATTAATATTGAATCATACAAAATTCAACCTTCAAACTAGACCTAACCCTAAATAAGAGAAATATGATTTTGCTTTATTTTTATTTCATTTTTTTTTAAATGAGGTGCTTGGGGCTTGGAACAAAGACAACTTTAGTAAGAAAACATAACTATTTCTTGGGGAAAGGGAAGCAGGCTAATGTATGCAGGTAAACATTATGTAACATATCACAAACCCCACTGGCTGGGCCTCATTAATATCATTTTTGTAAAGTGTAGACTGAGATATAAAAAGTTAAAGAGGTTTAAGTATGTATTCCAAGTTGCAGCATACCAACCACTATATACGTGTAATAAGCAGACATGTTCTTATTATAAACCAACAATGATAAACGATTCAAAATAAGAATTTTTAACTGTCTTACAGGAATCTTAGTCAGACTCCCAAACATTAATTTGCCTTGAACTTCAAAAACTGGATGACAGTATATTTAAACACTGGTTTCAAATTTTAGAGAGATTTCATCAGCTGTTAACTGATCTGATGATTGTTTACACAGAATAAAGTCCCTGTAAAATTTACAGTTAATCAGAATGAAGCCAGCTGGTCTGGAACACCAATTTCCCTCATTTTTGAAATAGTTACTTCATTTGTACGAAAGTATGCTTATTATGAAGAATATGGTACTTTATACCTTAAGCTACTATAGCCCCCCTCCCCACAGCATCTATCACCAATATTTATAAGAGACTTCAGGCCCCCAGATAAGAGTGGGTAACTGAAATTTATTTTTTTATTTCTCAACCAAAACATATGTTATGGGTACTCAAAAGAACCGTCTCGATGAGACAGTTCTTTAGAGCACACAAAACACATGTTTTAACTGATGGATAACTGGCCCTATGAGAGTATTAGATGTCAAAATAACTTGTTTACTTTCAATTACTGCAAATTGCAGAATAAGTCTGTTATATCAGTGTTAAGTCTGTTTTATTTTTTTCAATGATATGTTGGTTTTACACAGTGCTTCTGAGAGTTAGAGACACCAAAATTGGTCATAGGAATTAAAAACTGATGCCAGCTAGTTCTGGTCTCAAATTTGAGAAAGATCTAACCAGCTTTAACCTTTTACACCTTTGAAATATCATGTATTTGAAAATATTATGGAAAATGGAGCATTTGCTCTTTTGGAGCAAATGCTCCATTTTCCATTATATTTTCAAATTCATGACTAATTAGCTTCAATTTTCTTGAATTTTTTCAATGTTGTCTAAAATAGAAAATAATGTCTTGATCTAAATATAGCCTATGAAGTAAAGGATTAAGATGATAAAAGAGTAAACTGAGTTTGTTTTTGTCCAAAAAAAGGGTGTGTAACACATATTTTGAGTTAAACCAAACTCTAAGAAGAATATATTTGTAGATTTTTTTCATTTAGGAGGTCTTAAACAATAAAGACATGTATCTATTTAAATGAATTTAAGTATGCTTATTATGAAGGATACTTTATACCCCAAGCTTCTATAGCATTCCCTCCCCAAAGCACCTATCCCCAAGATAAGACTATTAATGTGTGATTGAATCATTTCTTAATCAAACATATATTGTGGGTACTCAAAAGAACCGTCTCAAAGAGCACCCTAAACACAGTGTCATATGTTTATATGATATTTGGATCATATAACTTTTGTATTTGTTGGGGTCAGGTAAACACTTAAATATGATTAGGGCATGGGTATTTATCCTATTTAAAGAATCAGGCAGTAACTTGGACCAGAAAATTCTTTGTCTTGCAATGTAAATCTGTCTAGAGTATGTATAGTGATACAGATGTAATTGTTTTCTTGATATTTCTGATAAACTAAACAGGATTCTTTGGCACATTTTGAAGACCAATTTTGAGTCATGTTCCCAATTGCAAAAAAGTATGTTTTTTCCAATATTAAGGAGAATATTCCCAATTTAAGAAACAAAAAATGTCACTATTTTGTGACAATGTACCCCAGTGAATAGTACCTGTTAAATTCATAATGTTGAAATGTTCTTATTAGCTAAGTTTTGTTTGATTTGATTATAATGTGTGAGTTTTTCCCCAATTTGTATAAAACTATGTGAAAAATTCCCAATTCTGGGGATTGGGTCATGTTCCCTAAATAGAGAGAAAAAACCCTGGGTCACTTTTAATAATAGGGACTGTAACAACGTTGTAGCTTACACATAACCTGTTCTGGAAATGAAATCAAATATGTTTTGGTCTACTATTTTCATGTCGATTCAACGTCTGTGTTATTTTATTATTTTTTTTTTTTTTTTTGGGGGGGGGTCCATCACTGAAGCCCTCCCAGGGGTTGGGGTACAGGGGGAAAAGAGCATTCATCTCAGGGTAACAGAAGAACAAAGGGCCCAATTAATTTTGAGGGGAAGGGGAACATTGGGGAACAGGGAAAATATGGGGAACAAGGGAACAGGTACCATCTTCCCTCCCTGGGAGGGCCTCATCAGTAGTTTGTAAAGTATTAATTAGGCATAATTGGGTGTAAAATGGACTATCGCAAGTTTTATCAACCCCCATAGAAACAATCTGCGGGTTATATTTGAATAGTGCAAGACATTTCCTGATTGTAAGCAAGATTATTGAAAATCAATAAGACAACAGGAACGGCTTTCTATTCCGTGTGCACTAAAAAAAGATTGCTTATGTCATTTATTTATCGATGTTGTCGTCATTAACCAGACGGTCAGGAAAGATAACGTTGTCATTCATTGAGAATACTAGAAACGTGCCCGCGCAAGCGCGGGTATAGGATGTATTAGTATATGATGAAAAATGTACTGAGCTTGGCTGCGCATGGCAGATATCCTCATAAATATTAAAATTGGAAGCAATATCTAAGAGCAGGATAAATACTAAGGAATTCTTTCATGAATCAAGGGTTATTACTCTGTTATAAAGTATATTTCTTATTTCTATCAACCTTACTCAAACATAAGGCGGTAACGGCCCAATGTTAAATAATGGCTGCAACAACGCATGTAGCATATAACACACTACTATAGTGTTAATCGAAGTGACTGCAATGTATATGTATCCCAATAAAAACTGTAAGCTGTCATATCAACTTTAGTCCTTTTCCAACTGCACAAAAACACACTTTATCATTCCCCTCAAATGTACAGATATTGAGAGGATGCAGACCCTTGGATCATATTTTAATGTCTTACTTATGCCTGTGCCGGCTAGATGTTATATGTGAAATATGGAATGAGCTTCATAGCTTAAGCGAGATCCGCAGATGCCTATACATACCATAAACTCATCTATGAACCTTCAGCTCAGGTGAGCTAAAAAGTATACGAAACTTTGTGGCTGCTGAAAAACATGCCAATGTTTTCCATTCTGACAGTATCTATTTGTATAACTGATAAAATGAATGCAGCAGATTTATAATGTATGCAAGAATGTCGTCAGACCAGGGATCGAACCAATGGCCACTTGGTTGGTAGTAACACTCTACTAATTGAGTTAAGCAGCCAATTGGTTAAGAGTGTTGAAGTTAGTAATTTGAGATTAATATACGAGGGCTGAGCAAAAAGTTCGTAGAATTTCTTCATAACTTTTTTATTTGAAGTCCCATTGTCTTTAGATTTTCACATGCGTAAATATGGTCTAATATCAATTTTCAAGTAAAGTTTCATAAGTCTAAATCCACTTTAATTATTTTTATCTAAACCTTAAAAAGTGCAGGGTCCACTACCCCGGAGCACGCCGTTAATTCACTGATGTCATGCTTTAAAAAATCATCAAATTTCAAAATTGTCTTACTCAAATCTACTGAAACTACATCAACGTCAAGAATGGTGCCATTTAATGTTCCATACTAAATTTCCGATGTCACTCTCGAAAAATAAATGAATGGGGATAGATTTTGTGGGCCCTATTGGAGGAAAAATACAGCAAAATGTGGTTTTACGAGATGTGAAAGAAACTCGCATGGCGATAAAATTATTTTTAAATTTATGATATTTGCGAACTGAAACCTATAGTTTATTACAACTAGCTGAGAAATCATAAGAAATGTAAAAAATGTCAGTGTTCAAGTGCTGTGAAGGTTTTAGCAATGAAGAAAGACCTTTGCATAAGCCCAAGGAATGGGCGTGCAAAGATAATAAGTGATAAACTTGTGGCTTGTATCTGTAACGTCGTGAAAAAGACCACACTCAAACGTTTAGAGAGCTGTATAATCCTCGGATTAAAATGTAAGAACTGCTTTGCATGATCTCTTGCACATGTATCATCTATTTGCACGATGTGTGCAAAAATTATTGACATTTGAGGAGCAGGAAAGAACGGTTATTGTCTGAAAGTAGTTTTTGGTGGCCAAATACGCATGAAGATGATATGTTCTTTAACATGTGTGATGAAAATCGGCTTTGGCAATTCGACTCCAAAATAAAGCAGCAATCTTAACATTAGAACAGAAAGAGCTGGAGGTCCAAGTTGCTAAGAGTTGAGAGAGATTTAACTTAAGAAAATGTGGATAAACAGGGAATCTTGTTATGCCAAGCTGTAACCATGAGGGTTACGGTCAACTCACAGTATTATGTAAAAATCTTTAATTTATTCTATAAATTTCTGATCGACTAGAGAAATAAATTATTTTACATTCAGATTTATTAATTACCGCTGATTTTGAGGTCCATCTAATGTGCATACATGCAGCAAAGACTATAATTATACGCTGATAGAGCGTCGTCATAACGTTAAAATATTGTCAAATGACGTTAACGTCATGGCGTGCTCCGGGTACACTTTACATACTTTGTAGAAGGAGTCATAGGGACAAAAGTTTTCTACCGATTTGTCTGAAACTTTCAAATTTTGTCAGAATTGAATGGATCTTAAACATGTAAAAGTTTGAGTGCAACAACACTAGTACTTTTATTTTTATTAACAAATTCTACGAACTTTTTGCTCAGCCCTCGTATGTGGCATTAAATCAAAAGTTTTGATGAATGTCTACTGTAATATTCCAAAGTTTTATAACTCCTTAAACATTGTTGTAATCATGCAAACAAATGAACCAAAAGGTTTTACTATAGAATAATGCCAAAGAAAGATACTGAAAGAATTATAGACCGTGAAGACCCTGATTAGACTTCTTCTCTAGGGACAGTCTAATGTGGGTCTGCACTGTTTGACCATACATAATTGTCCAAAACGTTAGGAATTAATTTCATGTCAATTTATTTTGGTAATTGTGTTGTCTTTCGCGACTGTTGATAAAAACAGTAACTATTGATAGAAAAAGTTTAAGAAACGGGAATATACACTTTAAATGTTTTAACCAAAACATATGTTGTAGGTACTAAAAAGTACTGTCTCAATGAGACGGTTCTTTTGAGCACCCAACATATAAAACTATGGTAGCATGTTACAATATTGCTGTTCACACGTGTAAATGAAGAAGCCCCAGTTGCAAATGACTTGTGCATAAAATCGGAGCATGGTTGCAATGATTTGTGCATAAAAGCAAAGGCTAGGTGTGGTTCGGTAAAACAGTTGAGCTTCAGTGGTTTGGTTTGGTTTGGTCAGGGCTACACAGCATTTCGGGAGTCAGTGGCTCAGTGGTAGAGTGCTTGACTCGAGACAGAGGCGCCGCGGTTCCGAGCCTCAAAGGCGTCACTGCGCAAGACATATAATCCTGGCTTAGTACTGGTTCAGTCCACGAAGACCCGTCCCTACATTACTGAAAGATTGTTGATGGGCCGTAAAGAATCAAATCAAACAAACAAATACACAGCATTTTACATGTCGAATCGAGGGTTCGCTGTAACTACCTTCATTCATTATAATAAATGATACCATTGTTAAGCTTTTATCTTTGAAACGTAGAAGAAAATCGGTATATTACCATTAATTATTTTCGACCAAAACATATGGCCACGTATGTTGTGGGTACTCAAAAGACCCGTCTCAATGAGACGTTTCTTTTGAGCGCCCATGTAGGTCAGCATTTTTTCCCCAAAACTATGCTTTCAGGACAGGTAAGTTTGATCTTTTTCGCCCAGGCTGTAAGGATAATTAATGCAGAGGATAGAGTGCAAATGAACAGAGAATTAAATTATTTAGTCTATGGGAAATGGAAAATTGGATTTCTGGCGCGGCAGTCGGACACGGCAGCACGGTGCGGTCATGGCTTTCATAACCAGTCATCTTTGACCCGAGTAAGTGACGTGTGACCGCGTGACATATGTAAATACACCCTTACGGACCAATCGTTGCGGCCTTTCTTGGTAGAACTTGGGAGAATATGAAAACCTGGATCGATATGTCAAGTATCATTCGGAACGCTTCGGTCATCTCCATTCAGTTTGTATTGGAAACCCAATCGATCTAAAAATAGTGACGCGTGACCATGAACGTGACATACACTAAATATAGAAACATTCGCCAGAGGGCGCAGTTCTTTTAGAAAACACACTTAATTCCAAAATTCTAAATCTATGCTAAATGAAAACTCATCCTAACCGAGATTATCAATGAAAGCAATATCTTAAAGTAACAGTAAAGAAATCAAGCATGAAAATGACCTCGATTTTTCAGTTTATGCGGTAATTCGTTTATTTAGTATTATAGATTAGTGAAACATGAATTTATCCGAGGTAAATAAGGCCTAGATATCCAATATATTAAATAGATCTATATTTTTATTTGAATTTTAATACATTTATTGTGGTCTAGATTGGTTTTGCGCGATATGAACTGGCTTTGCCAGTCGCACCCAATCCTCGTTTCCACCATCTTGGAAGTTTGACCGTTTGAAGACCGTATGACCTCTCGAAGATAATGGAACGAATTTTGTCTCCAGAACGAATTTCGATAAAAATTGGCACATTGGTAGTTGAAACCCTATATTTTTTCATGACATATATGCCACAGCGGGACCAAGTCGAAAAAATGAGAAATTTGATATCGAACGTGAACCATTTTTTTACAGTCACATCCATCTTGCAAGTTTTCTGTTTCGCCCATCTCGTTGTTTAAGAGCGTTGTCGTAGATTACAAATTATACGCTATTGGAAAACTTGAACAAACGACGAACACAAGTGGCCAATTTTTAACAGAATAAGATTTGGGACATCCGTGCAACAAGCGGTTAAATATGGGGTGTCGTTCCTCGCTTCGCTGAGAAAGCCGAAAAATTCGAACGTTTTTGTTGCTATGCATGTTTGATAATATTCATACGCCTTCACTACGCGTCCCGACTGTATGGGTTAGGAATATCGAGCAGTATCAGCCCAGGTAACCAAGCATTTATTACTATTTTTAGTAAAATATGTAATAAATTAGCATAGTATTTTCGCATTAAACATATCAACATTTTTAATAAAAAAATATCATCCTCATTATGTAATGTAATGTCCATCGAGACACTTCTGAGCATGTACCTAAATACTAATGGAGACAGCAAAATGTATGTGCTGCATTGCAATTTCATGAACATAATGTCAAATAGACTGGGCAATGTAAATATAAGTTTACTACATCATTAACTACTACTGTTTGGTAAACCTTGCTTTCTTGTTTTTAAGTAACAAGATCTTCCTGTGGCATTTTCTGGTCATATTCATTTGCTAATATATGTTGTGTAGACAGTTTTTTTTTTCAAAGTTTTCCTCATAATATTTCCTCTTTCGCTCAACTTATTGGATTCAGGACATAAAATTTTCGTAACTTTTGTTTGATGTTTTTCGTCCCAGTCGGTATTGAACGTTTATTGGATTGAAGTAGTGCTTTGCAGAGGACTAAACGTCTTGCTCAATGACACAACAGTTTCTCGGATGCGTAGATAATTTGATTTTGTATTGATTTACCTCATAGTCAACAATTTTTCAGCCATGCCATTAACCCAATTAAGCCGAATGGAATTTCCACTCTAATCAATTGGACCAGTCCAGTACAGATTTAAGGGTTGTTAGGTGACCTTTTAATTCAATTTTTATTCTTATTTTCTATTTAAATGTTAATACATGTAGAACCTTATGTAAGCAGACAGAGGACACCCTTATATGGCGTCTGACTTGGCTCAGGATTGCCTTTTAGCAGTCAAACCTTTTCTGGCAGGTAAGGTGTGCCAAGGCCCCTACAGATATAAGCTCCTGGACAACCTGATCAGACGCCGCGTTAAGTGGCGTCTGATTTGGATCTGTCCTGTTCGCCTGTGTCCTACCAAAAGGACAATATGCTTACATGGGTTAAACAGACATTATTTAGTAACGACGAAATAATAAGACTTACTATATCGCAATCAGAGTCTCCAATTTCGCAAACTTTCACATCACAATGAATTATCAATTTCTTGGAATCGAAGAACCTGAAGGTAGCGACACGTGACCGTAGTACATGATTAGGTGGGGGCACTGTCGTTGTTGGAACTGGTGTGGTTGTAGATTCTTCCTCTGAAATAAATTTGAGCCCTTGCATGACAAAGATCATTCTCTGTTTTAACACCCTTTGTACTCTGGTTGGTTTGCCCATATATATATATATATATATATATATATATATATATATATATATATATATATATATATATATATATATATATATATATATATATATATATATATATATATATATATATATATATAGAAAAAGCATAGGACTGCCCATTGTGTACAGTCCAACCTGTAATAAGCAAGCATCTAAGGGATAGTAAAATTGTGCTTAAGACAGGTGCTGGTCTAATACAAGTAACTTTCAATGTATTTGCCCTTTGTTGGAACTGAATACATACTTGCTTAATACAGGTTGTTTGCTTAATACAGGTTGTTTGCTTAGTACAGATGGACACTAAAGCAGTTTTTACTGCACTTGTAGATTTTTCAAAAGTATGCATTTCTGTCCCTGAAGTTTGTTTTAATCTTAACAAACAGTGAAGACCCTGATGAAATGCAGCATAATGCTGCATTTCATAAGGGTCTTTACTGTTTTCCAAAGTAATCCAGTATATAAAGGGTTAATGGGTAGTATATGTGAATCCTTTTCCTTATTTTTTTTCGGAAACTACTGTGTGTTGGACGAAGACTTTGAAAACGATCGGTATGACTTATAAGTTGTAGAATGAGAACCTCCTCATTCATTATGTTCCCCAAGTGGTGTTGGGAGGACATATTGCTTTTGATCCAGCCGGCATCCTCATCGCTCATTGTCTGTACTCCAGCTTACTAAACCAGTGAGTGGATATAACCAAACCCTGATGGGAGGTAGGTAGGTGATTAGATTTTGTTGACCTTGACCTAATTTTCTAGGTCACGCCAGCACATTGTACATGAATGTCTTTTAATACCAAAATGGCTTGTCGTCACACTATTTCATGAGCTGATCAAAGAGTATTGCTGCTGTCTTATGGTCTAGGTATATAAAACGCACCTCTACTGCCTTGTAGTTTAAGTCGGCTTTTACAGCGACCCGCTGGAGAGTTTACCTGTAGATCCAACAGCTCGTGTTAGAATCCCAGCTGGGACAGGTCGGAACTTCCTTTGCTCTATGGTAATGGCGCTTATCAGGGCAGGCAGAGACAGGTTGAAATATATTTCGCTCTACGGCATAGCATTGGGACACACGAATGGAGGTTTTGTCACCTTGACCTAAATTCTACTCTGAGAATTTCTAAGGTCTTTCTCCTATAAAGACTAAATATTAACTTGTATCCTTCCTAACCAACAGGTGCATTCACATGAACGGTAATGATGCACAGAAAAAAGACATGGTTATTTTGCTGTGACCTTTCTAATGACATTTTGAATGTCGAGTTAAATACAGCTGTCACGAACCGACATTTTCGAAAACAGACGTATGAGGTCACTTGGTAAGCACGCTTCATACATTTTAGATCTTGTCAGTACATCTAACAGAATAAGATATCAATTTTACAATAGCTTGCACTGAATCATGCATAGTGTATGAAAATGCACTAAGTTCAGATTGCAAAAAACATCTTCCCAAGGATTAGCCTGACTTCGAGGTTATAAAACTTTTTTCATTCTCAACCTCAACTGACCATGAAATTTCAATTGCTCATAAAAGCTAAAATACTGACAAATAAAGACGTTTCTTACTTTAAGTCTCTAAGATGTTGTATTTATCATGCTGATAAATGTTAAAATGCCAACAATTGTTGGCATGTTAACATTTATGAGCAGGATAAATTTCGTGCTCAGCTGAGTTTAACATGACAAAAGTTTTATAACCTCGGGGCTTGATCATTCGTAATATGAAGGCTTATCTCTCGTCTCTGGACAGAAAACCTGTAGGAACTCTGCTCACTAGAAATCGGCGGGTCCAGAGGAGGGGGCAGGTGGTACTACCCCCATAACCTCCCCAGGAAAATCCTAAACGGCTATATAATTCCTTAGAAATACTTGTATGTGTCCCTTGGGCTCAATTGCTTCTTGAGGGAGGTTCATACCGCCCTCTTTGAAATGTGTTGAGGACTATAAAATGGTCAGCGATCCCCCTTGAAAGAACCTTCTGGACTCCCTATGATAGAATCCACCAAAAGTCTGTTTCATATAGCTATTGAGAGAAAAAAAAATCGAATAACTATAAGGAACAAAATAGTCCAGAACTATTACTTTACGCTATGGATTTAAGTTACACTAAATGGTTTGAATACATTGATTTTCTACTAGTTATGTTCTAACCACAAACAATGGAATAAAACTTACCCTTGGAGTTATCCCTCCCGTCCCCACCCATCGATAGAACATTGAAGCCTACTTGCACATTCCTGATCCATGGCCCAACTAAATTACAAAAGATAGCAAAGATGTGCAAAAAACTAATTTCCAGGTTAAATACAGTAAAAGAAAATTGATTTTGAACTTAAATTTGTTTCGAACTAGTGAGTATTTCAAACAATTGGAGTTTGAAATACTCGCTAGTTCAAAATAAATTTGGAACTTAAAGGATTCAGAAAAGGGGTCTTTTTATGAATTATTATTTTTAGACAATTAAGAAAAGATATGTTTTGGGTGCATAAAAGAAATGTTCACCTCAGAAGTTTCTTTTACACTCCCAAAATATATGTTTGATAGGATTTTTTTTTATAAAAATCATTTTAGGTGGCTATATACCCATTCACGAGGTGTGATCAAAAGGTTTTCAGCCTGATATGCTTTTGTGAGATTCAATGAATTAAAATCTTTGTCAGTGGGTCATTTGATCTAATTGAAGAACATTGGGAGTGTGAAAAGCATGTGGTCATGCTTGGTTGCTTATGTAAAGCAATTCTAAGAGAGATGGATGTGACACATTTGCAAAATGGAGAAACTTGAAATCAGAGTGGTTATCAAGTATTTCTGAAAGAAAGGAATGCCTCACAAGGAAATTCATGAAGACTTCATGGAAACCCTTAGGAAGGTTCCCCTTCATACACAGTGAACAGTGAAGAAATGGGCAGCATAGTTTAAGAGGGAGTGAGAGCATTGAGGATGATGGACGGTCTGGCTGCCCCAAAGATGCCACCGCTGATGATAATGTCAAGGTCGTGCACACACTGGTTATGTGTGATATGAGGCAAGCCTGGCAAAACACAGCTAGCTAAGTGGGCATACGTTTTTGGGCAGTACAATCAATCCTAACCGATATCATAGGTATGTCAAAGGTTTCGGCAAGATGGATGCCGCGAAAGCTGACCGATGATCAGAAAAGGACTCCACTCAATATTTCAAGGTTTCTCCTGTCTCACTATGAAGATGATCCCAGCGATTTTATAGAGTGAGTTGTAACCCGAGATTGGACATAGGTTCAGACTTTGGCCCAGAGTCAAAATGCAGAACAAACATTGGTAGCACCCTGGCTCACCCTCTCCCGAGATATTTAAGAGTGTTCATTTATCAGGGAAGGTGATGGCCTCATTCTTTTGGGATAGTACCGGGGTGATCAGGATTGATTATCTTGAGCAAAGTTGCACGATAAACGAGGCATATTATGCAGGCAAATTGAGGCTGCTACGCCAGACAATTGTAAGAAAGAGGTGAGGAAAACGGACTTGCTCTTATAAGATTACGCCCCTGCCCACACGTCACAAGTTCCCACGACTGCTGCGACAGAATGCAGATTCCAAATCCTTCCTCATCCCCCATATTCTCCCGATATGGCTCCTTCTGATTTCTATCAGTTTCCAAAACTGAAATCCCATCTACGTGGTACACAGTATGGAAGCAATGGAGGCGTCATAGAGGCAGTAAACGAGTACTTGGGGGACCAGGAGAAAGCCTTTTTTGAAGGGTGAGAAAGCTCGAACAGAAATGGGCTAAGTGCATTGCCTTGAAGGGAGATTGTATTGAAAAGTAATGGTCAAGTTTTCATCCACTGGAAGCCCGAAGTACAAAGGGCCGAGAATTTTTTGATCATCCCTCGTATGTCTAGCTATACCGATAATTGGAAAATAAACCTCAAGTCCTGAGGGCTTCTAATTTAAGAACTTCAAATTGACTGTACTCACAATATGGCAAAAAGCTCTCATGAGAAAAACTTATATTGCATAAATAGTTGGTAATATTCTTACGACATCTGGTACTATGCCAGAAATGCAACATTACTTTCAGAAAAAATGCTTTGACCTCACCCATGTTGCTGCATGCATCATGCCCCTGCATTTGTAATGTAACATGACCATATTTTGAAACAGTTAAATTTTGGCATCCACATCATCCCCTAAATCTACTGATGGTGCCAGGCCGAACTAAAATCCAGTTTGATATGTTTTATATCTATACTAGGCCAAAAAAGAAACGCTGCATATAAAGATTAAAATATTGTGCGTTAAATGAGAGTTACAAAACTTCATCTGCTATCTACGTTTTGCTACCATTCCTGTCACACATTATTCCCATTGTAATATTGAGCTCAGTCAAGCCAAACCAGTGTACTGGCTGTCTTTTTATTTTCAAGTTTTTCACGTGCACATTGATTTTATTTAGATTTACACGTGTAATAATAAATACTGAAATCACTAGTCTAATATCCAATTTGCTTGAAAACATTTAAAAAAAATCAAAATTAGAGCTACACATTGCTAATTTAAGATGCCAAAACAGACAAATGGTGTACAGGAAAAGGCAATATGAACGTTACAAGCTAACCTGACGCCTTCGGTGATAGTCCAACAATTTCGATGCCAAGCAAGGATGATTGAACGTCTTAGAAAACGTTTCTGACAAATTGGAACAATGTCAGACCGTGTGCATTAATGACGTCATCGCCTAATGACATCAGGTCAAGATCGATAAAAACGTAGGTTTAAACTGATGAATCAATTTCGTCTGGTGACAATGATAGCTAGGACAACCCCAGGAACTCATAATCCAAGAATCAGCGCTCAAACTGTGAGAAATCGATTGAGAGAGATTGGTGGAAGACCCCAATATACAATGTATGTTTTATATGCGGCGTTTCTTTTTTGGTCTAGTATATTGTACCTCTGTCTGCATGGATAATTTTGTTATAAAATATTGACAGATAAACTCCAGCTGTTAAGTTTTTAGAACCTACCCTAGATTTAAAGCTCTTTTAGCATTCGTATTAAATGAAAATCACGAAACTATGGTCGCGTAATCAAGGCAATACCATTTTGGTACTGATAAATTAATCCAGACAAGCCAGACTGCATGTTGTGATAAAGGGACACCACCCCAATACTTTAATAAAAAAGCAAAATCACCTTATTAATCAGGACATCAGATCTTAATATTGCCTGGCTGTTTTGGTTTCAAACTTTCTGAAAATTTCAATAATGCACTACGTTTTAACCACACACAACTGGAAGGATGTGTCTTGAAGCTGGGCCTTTAAAATGGCCACCAAAGGTTGAGCATGAAAACCGGAAGTTGACGAAAATGCGAGATTTTCGATGGTTTATTTCGTAATAAATCATAACCATAGGTAATGACTAAACAACTTATGCATGCCAATTACGAAATGATTCAATTTTGTTGAAGTTTTAGTAATTTCTCAAGTTTAGCGAAAATAGGCGAAAAACTGAACTTTAAAACATCAATTTTAGGCCCCTAGGTAAACGGGATTTCGGCTTGTATTCCGTATTTTAGTTGTTTGAGTGAAACAACGTTCATTCAAACTGAAATTGTGTAGAATTTAAAAATGAAAGAAGGTTAAGATTTTTTTTTTATGAATTTGGCATTTTTCACCAAAATCTTTATCAGATGTACGTAATCAGGCTCAAGATTTGCTAAAACTTTCTTGTACGTTAGAGAAGCTTGTAAATACACCGACAAAGAGAATTACGTTGCTATGTATAGGAAAAATAATATTTGTAGCAGTTTCGTTTTTAATGGCTTTAAGTATATATCTGGTACCAAATCAAACTAATCTTATGTAGCATTGGCGTGTAGGAACCACTGATTTATTTAGTATTGGCCTCACTTACCTGCCTTCATCTACATGTGCTTTTGCTGTTGTCCCAGTGTTAGTGGTATTAACGTATCAACGTTTCAAAGTATAAATTTAGTTACGACATATTAATTTTTGAAAAAAAAATTGGACATGCATATCTCCGCTATATTTGACAATCATTACTCACCATTGATGTGCTGACAGGTTAAATCCAGATTGATAACGGGCTGGGTCACTTTCCAAACAAGCGCCAGTTTTCGTGGTAACCGTTTCAAATCCAGTTTTTTTTTAAACAGTTGCCGTTTTTTGTCAATAAAATGCCATCGAATTATAGTTTCATACTAATCTAATGGGTTGTCAGTCATTTTTTAGCGAAACAACCATACAATTTATTCATGTGACGATCAAACCAATCGTCAGTAGCGTCGACGTGTAGGAACCACTGATTTATTTAGCAACGTCCAAACTCACCCTACTGCTTCTTCTCGTATACAAGGGATTGGAAGTACACAAGCCTCAACGTCTATATCTGGTATTGCATCAAAACATCGCCAGTAGCATCTACGTATAGCAATAACTGATTTATTTAGTATTGGCTTAATTTACCTTCATTCCCATATCATCTGCAGGGGCATAAATTACAACAGCCTCAACGTCTATATCTGGCCTCAAGTTTATAAAACTTGAGTACAGTCTCAAACTCAAAATAAAGCGCAGTGATTGGCTGCTTGCGGACACGTGTGCGCAAGCAGCCAATCATTGCGCTTTATTTTGAGTGAGAATGAATTCGAGCTTTATAGCCTTGAGGCCTGGTGCTACATCAAACCAATCATGAGATGCATCCACCTGTAGAACCATGGATTTATTTAACATTGGCCTCACTTACCTTCCTCCCCTCCTTCATCTTCAGGGGCTCTAAGAACAACAGTCTCAACAGCCTCAACATCTATATCTGGTACCACATCAAACCAATCGTCCGAAGCGTCCACAAAATCACCCATCAGACTCTTATCTTTGGAACAACTAAATTGTAAAAGAACCAAATAAAGAGAGCCTATATCAAACACAACGTCCAAACCACGTCGTATCTTAATCGATGCGACGCCATTTCATCTAATCGACGTCGATACAACATTGTTTTATTCTTATTTATCATATGACGTCACGTCTGGGAGGGAAATACCGCCATGCCATAAAATCGAAAAACCACTAGTGGTTTACAGATTAACGGGAAACGTTATGACGCCCATAACAATGTTGCGTACATAATGACAAAATTATCACGTTTTTACGCAAGAAATGAAATTTTAAAATAATCTTCATGCCATATGATAAACAGAATCTCCCATTTTAGCTCATATGTTAAATTCAATAAAATATGTGCACTCATGTTAGATCCTCTAAGTCTCACACATCATACTTCTAATCTTTGGAACAACTAAAATTGTAAAAGGACCAATAAGCCAGAACATACAGCAAACACATTACGTCGAAGCAACGTCGTATCTACGTTAATGCGACGTAATTACGTATTATCAGACTATATATTTATAAGATTTTGCTCGAAATTATATAGACAAATTGTAGGTATTCCAATGGGTACTAATTGTGCTCCACTTGATGCAGATTTGTTTTTGTTTTGTTACGAGAGAGACTCCGTGCTGTCTCTATCAGACAATAATCAAACTGATATAATTGAAGCTTCTAACTCCACCTCCAAACATTAACATGACTTAATATTGATAATCATTATTTTGAACATATGGTAGGTCAGATATATCCCACCGAACTTCAGTTAAATAAAGCGAATTCTAATGATACAGAAGCCCTGTTTTTGAACTTGATATGTCCATAAAGAACGGCGTAGTTTCATCTAAGATTAATTATAAACGGGATTTTTTAGGATATGGAATAGTAAATTTCCTAGTTCTTGATGGAGATGTTCCTCGCTCCCCTTCTTATGGTGTATATATTTTGCAACTTATTCGTCTATCGAGAGTGTGTTGAACAGTTGATGACTTCAACAACAAAAAAAGTGAGTATGATCAGAAAATACCACAATCACAAACCGCAGACAACCCCATGGCACCGCGAGGAAGAGCCACTCAACCATCACGAGACACCAGGAAGACAAATTAAGCAAAGCAACCAGCTCTCTCTTCCCCATCAAGATGATTACAATACTAGAATGGACTTAAAGTAACATACAACAAAACATAGAACAATTACAGACTCCCACAATAGGAGTAACAATAAACAAAAAGTCAACAACAACAGAACCACCGCCTTAGAACGGACAGCAGCCTAAGCCACCGGGGGGGGGGGGGGGGGGGGGGCTTAAATCGGTTTACTGGTACCAAATCTTCGCCCTAGATTCTGCTGTTGTTGAAGTACAAGAAATGTTCAGCTCGCATGGAGGCCATCTAACTAATACAATGTATCATCATGGAGAAACACTCTAATCAAATTAACACACCATGATGAAACAAAGAAAAGGGCTCATGACTCACAGATAGTCAGAGCTAAAGAAAACCTCAAGTTGAGCCACGGTGGGTCCAGCTACAGATAAGCATCAGGCACCAACCCACCAATTAAAGCTTTACGTCAGAGCCGTCATAGAGTCTGAGGCCTGACCCACCGTCGTGCAATTAAAGAGGAAACCATAGCTATAAACCGTGATTGGGTTTAAAACTAGGCATGCAGACTGTCGCATGATATCCAAGTTATATCCAACCCTTATATAACGTTTTACTATCTTTTTGAATTGATCACTAAAATTAGGTTTTCCAACAATACGTTTGAATTTATAAACCTATTTTTGACTGCTAAGTTATTAAAACAAGGTTATAGATATTAAAATTCGAAAAGCATTTTCTAAATTTTATTACAGACACTCAGAGTTAATTCTTAAATACAATATTGATTTAAAAGCTCTTCTGCAACAGGGCATAGCAGAACCTATATTTTATGGTGATTTAGTTTATAAATTCAAAAGAATGGTTGGAACACCTAATTTTAGTTATCAATTCCAAAGATTATCAAATGTTATAAAAAAAAAGTTGTATATAACTTCGATATCATGCGACAGCTGCCTAGTTGCAAACCCAATCGTGGTTTATCGGTGGGTCAGGGCGAAGATTTGGTACAAGTAAAATGGATTTAAGCCCCCCAGTGACTTTGGGTGCTGTCTACTCTAAGGTGGTGGTTCTGTTGTTGTTGATTCGTTGTTGAATGTTACTCCCATTATTGGATTTCCTTAATTGATCTTTGTTTTTTTGTGCATTATGGTAGATGTACCAGTATTCGTGGTAGCTCCAGAAAACGTGGCTTGACAGAAAAGAAGCCACTATTTAAGTACTCCTAGAAATTGGGCGATGAAATTCCATCAGTTACCGAATCAATTAAATTTGCTCACCGTCTAATATCTATCCAGCGACATGACGTCACCAATGGCGTCATTTATGACGTTATTATCTATGAACGTGACAGCCGCCATTTTAAGAATGTTGGAAAGCTAACGATGACAACAGGCAGCTTAAATTGATCATCACATGAATGAATTGAAAGGTTGTTTTAGTGAAAATTGACTGACAACCAATTAGATTAAAGTAAAAGTAATTAGGTGGTGTTTTATTGACAATAAAATGGGCAACTGTTTGTATAAACCTGGATTTGCGACGGTTACCACGAAAACTGGCGCTTGTTTGGAAAGTGACCAAGCCTGGAATCAATCTGGATTTAACCTGTCAGCACAATAATGGTGAGTAATGATTATCAAATGTGGCGAAGATATGTATTTCCAAATATTTTTATTAAAAAATTAATAATGTCATAACTAGATTTACTTTGAAACCTTAATACCACGAATTCTGGTACAACCAGCATACTTTGTGTCCATTCTAGCTTTGCAAAATCTCAATGGGGAAGAGAGAGATGTTTGCTTTGCTTTGTATGTCTTCCTGGTGTCTCGTGATTGTTGTGTGGCTCTTCCTCATGATACCACGGGTTTGTCTACAGTTTGTGATTGTGGTATTTCTTGATCATACTTACTATTTTAGATTTGGAATGACTACAATTGTAAAAGAACATTAGATTTTGGTTATTGTCTTAGAAGAGCATCTAAGGTTCAACCAGCCTTTCTACTGCCATAGAGTATTTATGAGTAAGTGAGGTTAAACACATATAAACGAACCGCACTCCAACAAGACAGCAATAATGTCTAAAGTTTTGTTATCACAAAGTAGAATCATTGTAAGGGAATGAGGTAGACATAATTAATCAAACTAGAATCTCAAGAATCAGAGGTTTTGCTAGCAAAATAGTGGTCAAACCAGGCAAGTTTGTCGCATTTATATCACAGGCGTAGGGTTATTTTAGAGAAAATTATAAATCACAAAACATAAATCCCATTTCTCCAAACCTTAAGTTCAACTTGGGTATCATATAGATCAAACTTTAAAGCCTATCAACTAGTTTTCAGTGGTTAGTTCCATAAATAATAATAAACTAATCTGTACAATTTCAACTATGTTGCGACCATGTTGCTTCATTCGGGATTCCCTTTAATTTGATATGGATATGCAACAGGACCATGTTCTGAAAATGTGGAAGTTTGACCTTTTGATCCTAGCCACAGGGTCAGGGATGGGGTCTGCAGGCAAAATATTAACGACCATGTTGCTGCATTCGCGATTCTCTTAAATTTGATATGCAACGTGACCATGTTCTGAAAGATGAATTTTGACCTTTTGACCCCTAGGATTAGTGGGGGGAGGGGTCAGCAGGCAAAATAATTGCTACCATGTTGATACATTTCGTGATTCCAACAAATTTGATATGCAACAGGACTATGTTCTGAAATAATTCAATTATGATCTTTTGACCCCTAGGTTGGGGGTCTACAGGCAAAATACTTACTACCATTTTGCTACATTTTGAAATTCCAATAAATTTGATAAGCAACATGACCATGTTCTGAAAAAGTTGAATTTTGACCTTTTGACCCTAGGGTCAAGGGGTCTGCGGGCAAAATATTTGCTAAAATTTGGCTACATTTCCATGTGCCATGTATTTGGATATGCAACATGACCATGATCTGAAAATTTGAATTTTGACCTATTGACCGCATCCTCAGGGTGGATCCTAGGGGATCTGTGGGCAAAATAATTGCTACCATGTTACTGCATTTGTGATTCCCTTTAATTTGATATGCAACATGACCATGTTCTGAATAAGTTGAATTTTGACCTTTTGACCCCAACCCCAGGGTAGGCGTTAGGGGGGGGGGGGGGGGGGGGTTGTGAGGGATCTGCGAACAAAATATTTGCTACCATGCTGCTGCATTCGTGATTCACTTTAATTTGATATGCCACATGACCGTGTTCTGAAAGTTGTATTTTGACCCTTTGACCCCACCCCCTAAGTCCACCCAGGGGATGAGACACAGGCCTTTGGTCGAAAATCACGTGTGATATGTTTCACGTACATTGTACCTCTGTCTGCTTGCGAAACTTCAGTAAAAATGTTGACAACTTACTGAGTTTTTGCGAAATTTTAACATTTGACCTTTGACCCCACCTAAAGGGTCAGGGGTGGGGTAAAATAGTAATCACTATCATGCTTATCTACAGACACTGGGTAATTATGGCCTATAGTGAGAGGTTGTCAGATAGTTTTGGAGAAAAAAAAAAAAAAAAAACAGCTTTTGCATAAGCCAGGGTACGCACTAGACGGGTATATAACGGGCGGGTTTCAGTCATAGCTATTTTAAGATAATTACATTCTTTTCATTTATATTAGAATGTGTTTATTACTACTGCAAATCGTATCCAATATGGAATAATTATTTCCTCATTTGCTAAGCCATTATGTGCAACCAACAAACTAGTATACACATGTTTTGTCCCTATTCACTACGTTAACAACATATATTTCATCATGTGCTTAAACGATACATCTCTCGATACATCTCTCGCAACCATATGTACATCCATAAAGCCGTCTATATAATAACGAGATACATCATATAATGTTTCTTGTTAAATATAATTCTTATCTTATTTGAAGAAATGTGCCAACAAAGAATTCAACATATACAATCCGTAGGTAAATATAAACTAATTTTTAGCAGATAATTGTAAATATTTTCTTATTCTTTCTTATTTGTCAGTTTTTACATATATTTTGAGATGGTTCTCTTGAGTACCCACAAAATTTTTTTCCTATTTTTCAACCAAAACATTTGTTACACACTCTTAACTGAAGGCGCCAGCCAACCTGTACATCCAAAGAAACCAACCGGTCTTATTTACTTATCAAACATGTACCAATTCTAGTATAGATACATACCCATTTTCAATTAGTGTTTTCTCTAACCCATCCCCAACGTCACTTGCCCCAGAGTATGCCACACATTTTTTAGGTAAAATCTTGGCTCCAGCTGAAAAAAAAAGAGTAATATTAAAAACTTGATTGAGGTATCATCAGAAAAGTGAGTAAATAGATTAAACAGTGGATGATAAGGAAATGTAAAAACAGCAGATTATAGACTAACAAATGGCACCGCAAGGAATAGCCAGATAATACAGGTAAACAACGGTACTCACATAAAAGAGAGAATACAATTCTTATTGCTCATTTCATTGACATTTTAATGTTAAACGTCAAATATCTCATACTGTAAATTCGGAAATTTTCGCGAGGGTTTTATTTTTGCGAAACTTCGCATGTGCGAAGTTTCGTGAAAATAAATTTCTAGCAAAATAGAGAAATCATTCTGTCGTTTACTGACATTGGTAAATCATGCCCTAGTCGCGAATTTTATACGTCGCAAATATGTCTTTTAACGATATTTGCGAAAATAAAATTCTCACGAAAATTTCCAGATTTACAGTAATGTATATAGTGGAAATGCATGCTGGTACTTTTGTTTGTTTGCTTCATTCTTTACGTCCCAGTCAACAAGTTTTCAGTTATATTGGGACAAGTCTTCCTGTGTTGAAGCAGTACTAAGCAAGGATAAATGTGTCTTGCTCAAAGACACAACGCAGTGACTCCAGTGAGGTTCAATCAGCATGCAGGTGCAATAAGCAAGTTATTGTATGGTTTGTACATTTGTAAGTAAGTAAGGTTGCAAAGATCAGGAATCGATACAATCAAGTACCACACCTGACCCAGGATACCAATAGGAAAGTGACAAACTCACAGAAGACACCACAAACGAGAGCCAAGACGTCAGCCCTTTCCCAGCAGGTGACCACGAAGCACATATAAACAGACGCGCACAAAACATAGCAAACACAAGACAGAACAAAAACATAAAAGATCCACAAAAGAAGTACCGCCTTGGAACGGTCAGTAAAATATTTTACTGGAGGGCTTAAACCGATTTAACGGCGCCAACCTCACCCTTAATTCAGATGTGGATCAAGACACATAGATATTTGGTTTGCATGAAAGACCCCTAACTTATCAATGCATCATCTCCTAAAACATATAAATCAAGATATAACAAGGAGATAAAGCAAGGATAAGGACTCAACAGTAAATTAAACTGAATACCGGAACCAAAGAAATCCAACAGGTAAACCCCGGTGGGCCCGACAAACAGCCAAAGCATCAGGCCCCTACCATCTCATCAATAGATAAGTCTTTAAGTCGGAACCATCATAGAGTCTGAAGTCCGACCCACCGGCGTGCAATTAAAGAGGAAAGCAAAGTTGCCAACTGTGATTGGGTTGACTACCAAGCATGCAGTCTGTTGCAATACATTAATGTTATAGCCAATCTTTTTATAATGGGAAATTATTTTAATGAACTGCGCTGAAAAATTATTAGAGCCAACAATCTTCTTCAACTTATACACCAAGTCCCCATAGAAATCAGGTTCCGAAAGTCCTTGGCGCAAGAGAGATTTAAGTCCAACTTGGAATTTAGAAATCAAATCAAAGTATCGTCTATAAAATTTTGAAAATGTTTTGCGAAGTTTATGATACCGATAGCCCTGTTTAAGAAGTTTCTGAGTTAACAATTTATTGCGGGTGTTGAAGTCAGTAACATAGCTAGATGCTCTAGCAAAACGAATGAGTTGAGAGATATAGACTCCATAGGATGTAGAACGAGGAACATCACCATCTAAAAATGGGAAATTGACAATTTCAAAATCAAAGTCGTCACGTTTATCATAAATTTTGGTAGAAACAATACCATTAGAAATTGACAAATGCAAGTCTAAAAATGCGGCTTCGGTATCAGAGGCATTGGCTTTATTAAGTTGGAGCTCTGAAGGGTATAATTGACTAACCATATTTTCAAAATAAACATTATTAATATTTAAAATATCGTCCAAATATCTGGAAGTAGTGTTAAACGCATCAATAACATCAGCCTGCTTATCATCAGAAAGAGACATCATAAAGTCCCTTTCATAACAAAACAGGAAAAAATCTGCAACCAGGGGAGCACAATTAGTGCCCATAGGAATCCCAACTACTTGTCTATAGAGCTTGGTGCCAAATCGAATAAAAATGTTGTCCAACAAAAAGGTCAGCGCATCACATACATTTTGACACGACCATGCATGATATTTTTTAGGTTTTTCTGAAGTAAAAAATGCATTTCTGTCACTACATGCAAGGTAAGGAGAGCCTTCTCTCTGGAAGGTTCTTTCAATAAGATCAATAAGTTTATCTTTAATTAAATTATGAGGTAAAGTAGTGTAAAGAGTAGAAAAATCATAAGTAGACAAACTGGTCGCATTGAAATCTCTAGCTTTAAGTTTATCTAAAATTTCACCTGAATTTTTAATCGACCAAAATAGGTTTTTACCGGATCTCTCATATACTTTTTCACAATATTTGATAACATGCTTTTTAACAGCTGTAAGACACGAGGTTAACAATTTAGAAAGTTCTGTTGTCGTACAAGAACTAGAATTTGCAATAAATCTTGCTTTATAGGGTTTTTTATGGAGTTAAGCTCGTGGATTATCTTAGAGTACTGATGCACAAACCAAAAAATGACTTATGCTTAAGTATTTTCTCTTGTACTTTAACGAGATTGTTTAAGTGTAAAGGAAAGAGCATCCCACATTTTTCATGATGGCTTACTTCGCAGCAATTTTTGGAGAAAGATTGATACTAAAAGCTATCATCGGCGGGTTGATGCCTGATGCCCGAATTAACCGTGGCCCAACTTAAGGTTTTTATTATGAGTATATGCGGGCAAATAACCACAATTTGAATTCCTTGGGCATGGTCGGCCAGGTGTACATAGGGGAACACTAAGCATGTTAACATACTAAATAAGCTGAAGGCCTCATGGCTAGGCTTTAGGGAAGAAGGTTTATAAATTTGATCCATGATAAATCTATAGGAGCTTAAGACCAATAGGTCATTGCCAATTCGGACCCAAGGGATATGGTTGGCAAGATTTATGTAAGGAGCCACTAGACATTGCTGCATACTAAATATAAGCTGTGGGCTTCGTGATTTCAGAGAAGATTTTAAGTGTGTTTTGTTTTCATCATAAGCCTATAGAAACTCTTGATCCCCAATGAAGAGGCCTATCTGGACATCAGGGACTTAATAGTCTGGATTTATGTAGGGGACCACTAGGCATTGCTACATACCAAATATTCGAGCTGTGTGCCTGATGGTCTCTGTTTTTAAAACTTTTTCAAAAACTTGATTACCAGGATGGGGCCAGTTTAGGCTCCAGGGGCTTGATGACTGGCACAATTTATGTATGGGATTACTAGACATTGCTACATATTAAATATTTAAGCTGTAGGCATCGTGGATTTAGAGAAGAAGATTTTTAAAGTTTTCCCATCATACACCTATGGGAGATATATGTTGCCAATCCAATCAGCCCAAAACCCTAACGGAGCCTTTCCCCCTACCTGCTGATATATGAAAGGGGCTCTTGCATGGTATGGGAAATTAACAAGAGAGTCTGCCCACGCTTGGATTTTGAAAATATTATGATATTTAATTGTCTGGGGTATAACTTTAATATTTATGGTGCAATTGAGTTTTTATGCAATTCCCTTGCTAATTTCTGACGCCATGAATGATATCACTATAATACCTTAGGGTACCCAGTTATAATCATTTCTAAAGTAATTGACAAATTATGTAACGAGCAAAGAAATGTTTTATTAAATGGCTATATCATTGATAAGTTCGCTGTTACTTAAAATGACTTTGTATGTATTAGGATATTGGGCGGGCATTTATTTTTATAGCATGGTACCCCAATTTTCGACTGTATATTTTGTATTCAGTCAAATTTGGAATTAACATTTTGACAGGTTGCCGTCTTTGTCAAGATACCATTTCAACATATAAACTATCCATATATGTTAAGAATATGTAGACCAAATTTCATGAAATTCAAGGACCGGTAACATATGTTTTTAACTTGATGTAAACACATGGCCCTAATTCATCGAAATGTAAAAAATACAATAATTATGTTTCACTGTAAAACATACTTGAATACTTGCTTATTTTGAATCATCATACTAGTACGTTTATTGGTAGAAGTTGATATGTTCAGTGTTTTTCCCCTATTATGGATTGGAAAAAGAAAAAAAAATAACAGTATTCTTTGATATGAAGTGCCACGATTCTTATTTAATGAAGTGCTTACACAATAATATTAGCCAAAATGATACAATGCGTTGACAATTGTACTTAACACATCTAGTTTCTAACATTTAAACTACATCTACCCAATGTTACACTGAATATGTAACATTATTAAGAATTTAAATTCATACAGAAGAGAAACTTATGACAAGTCAGTTCATACAGGAGAAGAACCTTATATCTATGATTTTATAATTGTAGGACTCATTAATAAACCTGCTTCACAAAAATAACCCCCTGTCAAACCTATTGGTCAAAATTAACCATTTTGGTCACAGATAACTTTTGGCTTCAAAGGTATTTCTAATTTAATGCTTAAATCTTCTCTGTTCATTCTGTTTTGTAAAACTGGTGCTGATTTCCATCAAATAACAACATTTATACTTTAGCTGACTGTTAATTCTAGGCATACAGTTTTGTTTCTGAACCTCGTTTATTCATGTAGAACACTGTTTTATGATACCTTTCATAAGACTCTGTTACACGTTATCCTGGTCATGGCACCAACATGTGATTCCTCTAGTTCAGTTGGGATGTAAAGGAAATATTTAGTCTTCTTGTTTTCATATGTTTATTGTTAGGATATTATGTTTCTTAAACAATATCATGCAGGACTTGAGGAAGTGATACACATTGTCTTGGCCCCATAGTGCCATGATACAGGGCCATTACCTTCGGCATTTCTTACCATTGAATCATTTGAAATTGTTTAAACATGTCTTTCCTTAAGAAAAGTTGAGGTAGATTAAAAAAACAACCTCCTTATGTCGAGTTATTGATTCATTTGAACTAAATAAATAATTTGCTAAAACTGACCTATACCCATAAGAGGTAGGAAATGACAAAGTTACCGGTTTTGGATTTTCATGATATTTGACTCAGATCAGCAGGATAAATATGGCATGTTTTTGTGATAATATGATATCTTGACAATGACTTGAACATATTCATCTTTGGAATTGAATGTTGAAGGTTTTGTAAATTTTTGAAAAAAGAAAATATTGAAATTTTACAAACACTTCTAAAAACTTAAACCATAATTTATCAAATGGTTTCGTGGTATTAAAATAATGTCTATGGTATTTTGGATTCAATCTAGATGACAAATCATAGAAATAAACAAAACTATAGATTTAGGACATGGAAATTTAGAGACGGGTACCACCTCAAAGGTGGAGTACGTCAGGGTTGCTTCCTAAGCCTTATTCTTAACTATCTAATTCGATAAATACTTTTTCATAGTTCGTATATAATGAGTTATTAATATGCAAAGTTTTAAAAAAATGCATGCGTGGTGAGCTAAAAAACTATGCACACAACTCACCTATTAGATCAAATCTGGTAATTTTGAAATAGTAGGGTAAAGTCGGGTAACTTCGGACATCAGGTAAATTCGGACATGCATTTGCAAACAGTGGAAATCCAGTTGAGACGGCTCCTTATGAGCCATCTCATCAGGATTTTCACTGTTTGCTTAGTTATTATTTTATTCCAATAATCAAAATATGAAACAAACAAGGTCGCTGTCCGAATTTAGCCGACTGTCCGAATTTACCCGACTTTACCCTTAATGTACCTGGACCAATAATCTCCAAGGTTGATGGATAACCAAGGGTGAACATGGAGTACCCTGCATCCCCTTTAAGATCAAGAATGTTAATATCCACTTGCTCATCTGATGTGTTGTTCACTCTGAAATGTAGGAGAGAAAAAAACAGTGATCTAGTCAGGCGGTGTGGCATACTTTACGTGTTTGGTCTATCATAATTGGGCCTCGACGCGAGAAACCCCGTCTTCGGGGGTTTACGAACAACAAAAGCGCAGACCGGCCTGCGCATCCACGTAGACTGATCAGCGCCTTTGTTTTTCGCTTATTGAAAAATATTATATGTAGAGTTGCTACGGCCGAAATTTCAATTTCAGCTAGTATCGTTAGCTGAGCAGGCCGGTTTGAATCTCACCTTGTCTGAAACCCCAAAGACAGGTTTTCTCGCGACGAGGCTCAAATGAAAAACTTGCATGGCATCGCGTCTGGGAGTGATATATAACACCATGTATTCAAATTCAACATTTTTCACTTATTCAAAGAAATGAGAATGTAAAAATGAACAACATTTCATGTAGTTTGTCATGTACCTGGATGACAATAATAGACTGTCTATTTTATGCTTATAACAGCTTATCTTGAGATATTTCATGGAAGTATATAGCCGAATTGCTAGTTGGGTGCTTGTAATACACAGGTGGAACACGTGGTTTGTGACTTCATTGTATCAATATCGTGACCGCAGCCCTATAGAAGATTTATCCACTTTGATGATACAATTAATCTTCACCAGCTCCGTGTCTATATTTAAGAGGTAAGCCAGATACAATTAGTGCACGAGTCGTGCTTTTTAACAGTTGTGTTGGTAACAAAAACAATGTATGCCTTGTAATACGGTAAAGCAAACACTTTGACACAAACCATACAGTTTTGACAGTTGACACAATGGCCTAGTCAAAAACTCGTGTTGAAATATAAAAAAAAGGACTACGAGCAAGGTGCATTTACAAAGTGAAAATATTTTAATTATATAAGCAATTATTTCATGAGCTAGTTCACAGCTTGTTTTTGCAGCTTTTGTTTCACGGAGAAAGAAGCAAAAAGCTTTACAACACATGAGTACAATTTCCAAGATGGCTGCACCTTACTGACACAGATATGACGTCACAAGTCATGTGTTCGCTTATCCTGAATTAAAGTTAAGTATAGATAGCAAATACGCCAAAACGTGATTCCAAAGTAATTTTAGAGTCATATTATAAATATAATCAAACATAGTTCGTTGCACAAAGGGGATGGCAGGCTCGCATATTTATCTCTTCCCCCCCCCCAACCCATTTAATTCAATAATACATGAACACTCCAGTAAAATCCTCGATTTTTACAGGAGTACTCATGTAAGATCCTCTATTTGTACATGAGCACTCCTGTAAATCCTCTTTTTGTACATGAGCACTCATGTAATATCCTCTATTAGTACTAGGATCCTCTATTTATATACTACTCAAAACAAGTTTTGCATCAGTTATAAACATGTACAGTAAACCCGTCTTAAGCGGAACTCAAAAATAGATAAAACAATATCTTAATAACAAAATGGTAGCTTAATGCAGGTTAAAAGTATTGCAGAATGCTCCAAAAGGAGCATTCTGCAATACTTTTGAACTACATTAAGTCAATAATTGATCTACAAAACCATTTTTTTGGTATTTTTGAGAGTTGTCGTTTTAGACTGGTATGTATTTTTGTAATTGATGATACAAATTGAAACTAATATACATTGAAAAAGCAACCTTTTATTTGTGAGATAACTGATGCAAAACTTATTTTGAGCAGTATACATTCGCATCCACGTGACTTACATTTCAGCTGTCATTTCTGTCAACATGTAGTATTTAGACCGATCACATGATACATGGTACGTCTTCGCGTGTCTTCCACCGTACAAGGCACCCGTCAAACACACGTGACTCATCACAATGTCCAAAGTCCTCTAAAAACAAAATACAGTAAATCCGTGTAAAACCTCTATAAAACGGTCAGTCTCAAAAAGACTGAAAATTGGTTTTCAAGACCAATACTCGCTTAATGGAGGTCAAAAGTATTGCAGAATGTTCCTGCAGTTCTTTCGATCTTCATTGTGCTACCATTTGTCATTAAGATCTATGTTTTTGTCTATTTTTGTGTGGCCGTTTTACACGGGTTTTACTGTAAGTCAAATTCCATTATGATTTCTGTTGGTGTTGATGCTTGACGACCCATTCAACATTTCTTCCGTCATGTGGGGACTATTCCTGTCTTTATGAGTTGAACCAGTAAAGTTTCTTACTCATGGACAAAACGTAGTGCCTTCGTTGAGCCGAACTAGTGACCTTTCCATCCCAGGTCTAACACTCTACCGACTGAGCCACTGATTCAGGACACTCTACCGACTGAGCCACTGATTTAGGATTTCAGGAAAGGGGTTTCATATATACAAAGGTGTGGGGATTCGCTTTGCTGATTTTTTTATCTCATTTTTCTTAAATATTCCATGAAAATGAAATAATTTGGTCTCACTGAGACCAAATTATTTCATTTTCATAGGATATTTAAAAACGGGGGGCGGGGAGGAGGGTTTCGATCGAACCCCCTCCCCCCACCCCTGGATCCGCCACTGCAATTCATTCCAAATGTGTCTCAACAAATTCCACTGACCATTACCAAAGCCTCCACAATGCTTGGCAAACAGGTGAAACCGATGTGATATTTAAAAACGGGGGGCGGGGAGGAGGGTTTCGATCGAACCCCCCTCCCCTGGATCCGCCTGCAACTGCGATTCTTGTTATGAAGTTTTTATAGCAAAATGTTATATTAGGAGTCCTCGTTAAGTAAATAAGGAATTAAATAAAATATTTTTCTTGATTTATTTTGTTGGGCATGGTGATGTCTTTTGAACATATCAGATGCAGAGTATTAACGAATCGCGATAATTGATGAAATTGTTTTAAAAACAAAACAGGTTTTGTAATAAAATGATTTTGGGGAGATAATTTTAAAATTACCTGTACATTTGGGACTACATGTACCGTAAATAATATAAAACTGAAAGCTCTACAAAAGAAATAAATACTTTTGAAGGAATAAAAGTGTCCCATTTAGCATTGGAAAGTAAAATCGATTCAAACTAGATCCTTTGAATATTACTTTTGCTTTGTTTAAAGTATTTACCTGTTATAACCCTTTGCATCCCAGCGGATAATTCTGTTGTCTGCCAACAGCCTTCTGCAAACAGTTAAAACCCAGATAAAGACCAACAGAAAGTCGGTCTTGATCTGGATCCGAGCTGTTTGACACTCCGATGGTAGTCCTGGGTGGTTTATTTGTAAAAACTTAATTTTGAAGAAAGTCAGCAGACGAAAATAAAAGCATGAACAATTCCCTAGCATGCAAAATAATATGTCATTAAATAACAGTGAGATTTTTTTTTTCTTATGAAAAAATGCATAAACCTTGTTAATTCTACTTTTTTGTTTTGTTTTTGTTGCTTTACGTCCCATGTCAACAGCTATGGTCATTGCGGGACGGTCAGTTCACTTAACCACACTTTTTCCTGGGCAGGCTTGAGCAAGCGGTTAACCAGTAATTTGTGCACATACTTTCGCTTGTAACTGACAACAACCCTTCTTGAATAAATCAGCGGAAGGAGGAGAATGACCGTAGACATTATTTCATGATCAATCTCCACGAAAGTATGGTACCGGGCCGGGATCGAACTCGCGACCCCTGGATCTGCAGTCAGACACGCATCTGTAGCCAGACACGTTACCGACTGCGCTACGCGGCCCGGTTAATTCTACTTTTAATCTTTATGTACTTTATATTAAACTAGCACAAAATACAAAGCAATTTAGGAGGTTGGTTCTAGAGCACTTCATTACTGTCATTGATTTCTTATTCGGTAGAAAAGGCATTGGTAGAGGAGCCAGAGTTCAAAAATGTCAAAAATAAGCATTTAGGTATGCCCCCTTTTTAGCAGAATTTCACTTGTTTTATCCTTATGTACATAGTATAGGCGGTATGAAACCAGATATTGCAATGAATTTAAGTCTTGCAAACATACCTGTAACAGTGTATTTAATACGTTACCCCTCATTTTCTTAGACCTATGCAATCGGTAGGAACATGCTATTCTCTACACATATTGGTGTTTTTAATAAAAAGTTGTTTGGGTCCATTATAATGGCATTTACGTTACATTTTCAACTATACCCTTAAAGTTATTGGTATTTTGTTAAAAAGTTTCATTTGACGAAATTTTCAATATGTGTTTAACTTCAGGATAACATGTATTTAGAAGAGCGTTAACTGACCATTTCAAAACTGCAAAAAGATACGTTCTAACATAATTACTTTGTCATTTATAAGCTGTTTAATTAGATGACCATAGATAAAACTTTATATAAGTTTAGAACCTCTTAAGTTTGAAAGTAAGCATGCATTTTTATTCTGTTAGCTTTTAACACATTATGATAATTGTTTTGATATCACCGACTTTACAGTAATACTTAACATTTCTGAGGTAAAAATATCATTTTGTTGTTCGATTTTCAATATGTAACGTATAAAACAAAGTTGAAGACGAACAAATATTGCTTAAGGTAGTACGGGACCCATGTCAAAAGATAACTTTACTTTTACTTAAAAGTAAGAGTGTAAGAGTTATCGTTCCTGAATCTTGTTTTTAAAAGAGAATACTTATTTGTAAGACGGTAGATATTATTCTCTTTGATGTTTGAAACGTAATTCTGTAAGTATTTTGCTTTCACAAAAAAAAAGGAATGCAAGTATTAGCTTTTAAAAACATCACCCAGAGTATGAAGTCATTTAGTATTTTGATGGTTAAAAGTTGCGGACCGTATAAATATACATACTATATACATGTCTCAGTTGCTATTTCTGCATGCTGCCACTAACCTAAGACCCACCCCCACCCAATAAGGGGGGGTTGTAGATGTGCACATGCCTAATATGTGACATTCTCATGTTTTAGGTCCCATGGAGGTTGGAGAAATGACGTTACTATTTCAATTACCATATCACACCGGATAGGCAGCAATAAAAACAGTCTAAACAATCGATGAATGCTGATAACAAATTGCTAGAAACAGTGTTTGTGATTGCCATTTGTTGCCTATCGGACTACAAACAACAATCCAAAATTCTGTTACTTACAATATTTAACTACGTTCGTCGAAAGCATTAACGTTTTCGATTGCCGCCTATCTAGTGTGTTTTTGATATACTGAAGACGTAGCCAAAACAATCTGATACAAGGGCTAGGAGTTATTTCATGTTTCTGTTGAAAAAATTATTTTGTTTCGTTGCATGTTTCATAATGATAAAATGGACATTTCTGCATACATTTTAATAAAATTAATTGGAACTGCATGTGCCTGAAAGGAAGATATATGACAATATAACATTCTTTTCTGTATATTAACGGTTGGCAAGCATGGTACAGATGCGCGGATCCAGGAATTTTCATCGGGGGGGGGGAGGGTCCAGGTCAGTCTGACAAAAAAGCTCTGACAACGATTTTTTTAGTCCTCAGCTTATTTTACAGAAGTCAAATGGTCAATTTCAAAGAAATCTATCGTTTTTCAAGGCTCCAGATGGGGTCCAATTTTTTCCAGGGGGGTCCAACTTTTTCCAGGGGGTCCAATTGCTTATTCCCTATAGAAACCCATTTAATTTGTGATTTTCCAGAGGGGGTCCGGACCCCCTGCCCCCCTCCCCCTCTGGATCCGCACTTGGTGCAGCCCTCACAGCTTCATGGTTAAGGCTACAATACATTATCTCATTTGAGCTTGGCACACGTTAATAGACAGAAGAATGTATCATCCTTTTATTGTTCCACACCGGATAGTAAGCAATCGAAAACACTCTTAACCATTGACGAACGCGGATCAAAACTCGCTAGAAACAGTGTTTTGATTGCAAAGTGTCGCTTGTTCGATGAGTGATGGTAATAAAAAAAACTATGATTCTAACTATTTTTGGTCTATAATCGTCGATAGTATTGATGTTTTCGATTGCGCCTATAAGGAGTGGTTTTGTTGTATGCTTCACAATGTTACAATGGACATTTTTTTTGGAAATGCTTTTGCTTTAAAGGAAAGTATTCTAGAACTTTTTGGATACTGTAAAGGCGGCACCTCATGACTGCCTTATTAGTCTACTTTAGACATAGGTAAAATCTGAAAATGAGGCGTTATAACTACATTCGAAAGTGTTTGTTTATTGTTTAACATTAGTGTAGAGGCAAACAGTGTGGACCCAGATCAGACTGCTCTAGGTGAGCAGTCTGCTCTAGATCTACACTGTTTGTTTAAGAGACTTCATAATATTTCAATAGACGATAAAAACACACGTTTGTGTTGTAATATACGCTTTAAGGGTTAATAAATGTGGGTTCAGTGCATTAACGGACAGGACTTTCATGAAATGCACTCAGACCTGCGCGGCTCAAGCAACATTTAAACGCTTAACCAATGGATAGAACCTGATTTCCATTCTTGAGCAGTTGAAATAACCGAACCACGCCCAGATATGAAAATTAAAGTTGCCACCTTTACAGTACCCAAAAAGTCCTACAATATATAACAATGACAATATAACATTCCTAAACTGTATATTAACGTTTGTCAAGCACGTGTGCGATAATGTGTTGCAGGCCTCACCGCTGTGTGGTTCTGGTTGCAACACATCACATTCAGGCTTGCCAAACATTAATACAAGGAAAAGAATGTTTTATCCTCTTATTGCATATTTGTAAGTTTATTCTTTAAATGACATTTAGATCTATGCATAAGGAATAAAGCTATAATTTTTAGCTTTTATCTACATAAATCCTACATGTAAGAAAGCATCAAAGTATCAAGACATGCTATAGCCATGCTTTAATGAGAATCATAATGTAATGTGCTGGGTCACATATGCTAGGTCAAAATCTTTTTTGTCATTTTCTACGCCCATTTGTCAGTGCTTAATCAATAATAGCTATGTCTCCGCCCAGTGATATACATAGGGCGTAGACAAACAAAAAAATTGGTTGAAAAGGGAGACAACACTTATTATAGTCTTTATTTTTTTCAGGATTTTTCAGAAAAGTCACCAAAACAAAAAAACGAGCACGGTGACACATATTTTTATTCAATCATTAGATTCAATCATTAGATTCTTCATGAAAATATCTTTATAAAAACATGTTTTTTGTTGTTCCAGTTACATTCTCTGATATGTTTATTTTGAATATTAATGTTTTTTTGGCATTTATTCGTTTGACTTAATTACGATTTTGCTTGATAAATTGTGTAAATACATGTTATTTCACTATTTTTTGTTTTTATTTATATCTCTGGTGTGAGTAGTATTTGTTCTGAAAAAAAAAACTGTATTGCGTTTCTTGTTAATTTGTTAACAAAATCTGTGTTTGTTTATTTCAAAAACCTGCGATTTAAGCAGTTTTTGACATTAAATAACTTTTAAAAAAGAACGGTGAGGTATTGTTTTTTGTCTTAGATTATAAGTATAAGTCTGTATTAAAAGATAAAACACTTTTAGACATATGCCGGTGAGTCCGGTACTACCTTGATAGCTTAAATTATACATCACTGGAAAGTTTATTTCAGTGAAAAAGTGGAGACTGTGTTTGATAGGCATAAAAAAGAGCATTTGTTCCATAAGAAGAGGTTATCAGTACTAATTAGGAGACTGTGTATATGGTTGTCATTTGTTTCTTTTAAGAAATGGTATACTTCTTGACTTAAAAACAAAACACATTGTTTGCTAATTTTTCTAAGTTATGCTATGCAATTTAAAAACATATAAAATGGTAAGTCTGATGCAACATCTTAACTAGGATACATTCCCTTAAGCTTGTTCAGTCAAATTTGCTTAAGTAACATATATACTTAAACGCAAAAGAAACGCAACCGTTTTCAATCCACTTTTTCTTTCACATGGATTGCATGAGGCTAATTTCTTAATTATATCCTGTGTTCCTGTGCATTGAGTAAAGATTTGCCGTAAAATGGTTTTGCCCACGATTTCCATTCTGACGTTATAATGACGCCAGAACATTTAAACAAATGGAGTCCCAAAAGGTGATGTCTCATTCAATTTGAAAACAAACAGCTTGATCTGATAGCCAGATGTCTTAACTAAAGAAAAACAGTAAAACGGTTTGCAAGTTATTGATTTTCAACGCTACCACTCGCTGCGTTGCTGCGTTTCTTTATTGACGTCAACCTACTTTTTTTAAAACAGTCATTGCAGACGCATTTTGTTCGATCATGTCGCGATACTTATGTCTTCTATGAAATGTAGTGAGTGCTATATGGTGACATTTAAAGTTTTCCATTATTATTATTCGTTTGGATAAAAATGGCCAATTGCGCAAAAAAATAAAGACGTCATTTTAACAAAATGGACGTTGACAGAGACATAAAAGTATCTGATTTAATTTTGTCTACCCTTTCGCTTTCAAAAACCGATATTGGTTTAAAACGTTTTTTCGCAAAATAGGCACACTTTTTGAACTTTGTGACTTTAAAAATGGGGGTTGCCTTACATTTCTCGTTGCAGCTCGCCAACCATAAGTCACAGCGGTCTGATTTTGGCGCTGTATGGAAGGCAAATAACGATACTTAGCGTTTACATTATCGCAGGCTTATTTTTTAAATGAAAAAGAAGAAACTTCTGTTTTAGAAAGAGTTGCGTTTCTTTTGCGTTTAAGTATATAACTATAATTAAACGAAATATAAATCCTGATGATATATTTGTCTCAACCGTTTTCTATATACACCTGAGCATGAAAACCTAAAACAAATTTAGATATTTGCACATTGTTTCTTTTAATTGAACAAAACAATCTAATAAGCTATTCAGAAGCAGCCAAAGCTTTGTGTCAAACCTGTTCACACTCATCACAATATATTAAATAGTAACTTACATATCTGATCTATCAAATCAGATTCATTTATGATAAAATATCTAAGAATTTCTGAAATGGTGTGTGGATGTTGGAAACTTTGTTTGCTGTTGTATCTATTGGTTGTGGGAGTTTTGTATCGGGTCTTTGTTTTCTAATTTGTTTCTAGTTCAGCAATCATCTTGACAAGGAAGAGAGCTGGTTGCTTCATTTAGATATTATTGCAGATATCTGTGTTCCGTGTCCCTTCCTTAAGGTGCAGTGGGTCAGTCAGGGGTCTGTGATTGTGACATTTCCTACTCATGTTCACTTATAGAAAGAAGACGTTTGCTGGCAATCTAGACAGCATCACTCCTTTATGAATATATAAAATGTTGTTTACGTTACATTAAATTTAAGGAAACATAAGTGTTTGTTATCATTTATTCTTTAAGAGAGTGGCTCTGTTATGCAAATTGTTTAAGCCACATCAAATTATGCATATACCAAAACTCAGAAGGTGACTTTTGAATTTATTCTAGCTATGAACTTTAATTTTAGCTCATTTTAAACATGGCTTTGTTTGATTAATGAAACTGATAGTCCATTTAACTTAACACTACTTATCATTTGTCAAAGCAATACAAACTTTAAAACTGAATGGGCTATTCAAAATGAATTATTGCCATTGAAATTTGGGAAATCATCCATAAGGATGGGTTTTACATGGCAAGGCAGTGATCATATCCAAGAAATCTAGATTTCTTTAGTTTTGATTTACGATACCAAATTTACTTTATAAAATTTGAACAAAGAGAAAATGTTTAAGTCAAAGGACCTCGGACAGTTTCCTATTCAATCTGCCCAAATTTTGACAGCCTCTGGCTAGGATAATGCATAACTGACAACTATAGTTTTGGGCTTAAATCAAACCTTTACATTTAGTGCACCTAGCACACTAAAAATATTTTGAAAATATTGCATGATTATGCCAGGACTCTAGGGTTTAGGGGGTGGGGGTACTTTTTGTGACCAAATTTTATTTCACAGAAAGTCAAAGTTTCGTCGAGTATTCACCTAAATACATGTAAATATCATGTTTGCGGCATAAAACTTGAGACGAAAGTGATGCGTTTGCCTAAAATTCGGGTTGAGAAGATTTCATCATTTCATCTAAAGAAGTGTGCTGTCAATTACTTTTGACTATTACCTGTAATGTTTCAAGGTCAACCAGTTCGACTTGTGCACTGAGGTGTATTATATCTGCATACTGTAAATATCACAGTCTAGATAAACACAATTGTTGAGCATAAAATCGTTAATATTTTCTTACACATTCGATTTAATATATAATTTGGTGCTTAAAAGAACCGTCTCATTGAGACGGTTCTTTTGAGTACCCATATTATATGTTTCGGTTTAGGAATGAGACAATTAATTACTTCGTAAGCACTCATAACTTAAGCCCTGATACATGCCATTGCATATTGATATTTACCTACAGGCTTTTACAAAAAAAGTTTCTAATACGTTTTTATACTAAAGTGTTTTGAGCATTTTGACAGCGTTCCCCCCGTGACCAATCATGCCGTTTTTATATGATGTGTGAAATGTAAAGCTACAACTGTATGCAAAAGAATTAGTTTGGTCACGGGGGGAAAGCACTTCAGTAAAACTTTCTATTTTCTATATGTTGAATAGCAAAAACTGAGTTTTCAACTCATATTTTTCAATTGGTACTTGTCTAATGAGAAAACGGCTTTTGTGGATAAGTTGAGGGTTGAACCTACTATCCTTTTCATTGAAAAAATATCATTTTCTTTGAAACTTTTCTCTGGTCATTTTTATGGGCAATCCTTCATTAAGACTGTCCGAGGTCCTTTAACTAGGACGCATTAAAATTACAGTTAAACACTTTCGCTGCCAAGCACCTCAAAAAATCAATACCTCAGTGCCAAGCATGTTGCAAGGACTCCGAAAATTGAGGGTATATGGATTCAACACAGAGTATCTCCAAAACAATTCGACCTATTGCTGTGAAACTTTCACTGAATGCTGCTAATACATAAACTTTCATTTGAATCAATAATAATGAAAATAGTCACGTGACCGTTGGCGGCCATTTTGGAAGCCATACTGAAAATATGAAAAATGCCTATTAACAACTATTTTATGCAAAAAAAATAATAAAATATCCATCTACACCAAGTATCAAACATAAGGATTTATGCTGATACTATAATGTTTCATCAGAAATAAATCAAAATATAGCAGTTGATGGGGCTTATTGCGTCCTGTATGTCATTCCCTTGGACATGGTTTCGCTGTTTTTGACGTCCATGAAATCTAATTTCATAACAAACATTTTTCTAAAGTCAATTCTTGAACAGAAAATTTCTTATTCTTCCATATACGATATTAGTATGTCCCCTGAATATTTTGAAATACAAAACAAAGATTTGCATCACCTATAACGGTTAAAAATAGACAGCTATCAACTGTGCCTTTAAATTTCGACTGTAGTCGCTTTTGCCAGTGAACGGTTAATTCGACTACAGTCGCGTTTGGCAGCGAAAGTGTAAAAAAGATATTTACTTTAATCAGAATGTTGATAGGAATAGCAGTACCTTAGAGTAAAAATAGCAGTAATAAGATCAAACTTAGTTTTAGCAATTAGTGCTAATATAGCTGATGTTAAGTTCTATCATAATACCATAGCAGTCATTGGACCCCATTTTAAGCAAACTGTTGCAGGAATCAGGTCAGTTGATTCCTTTTATGTGCGTTAAATAAAAGAGGAGTTGTAAACACATCAGGGTAAAAGAGACAAAAAGGCATACATTAAATTATCTACTGTGCTAATAAAATAATAATTATATAGACAATAGAGAAAGCACAATAGTTAGTATCATTACTTACACAAATAATAGATTTACATGTTATGCTAAGAAAGTATGCATAAACTTAACAAATAGTATGTACGCATGTTTAATTTATCTGTCGCTTTTTTATCAATCATCTGCATAAGAAATGTTATTTCTTTTTATTTGTAAAAGTATCATGATACACCTCATTTAGTGATAACGTTGTCTCTATTGTCAATTGCACTATATGTAAGTATGATACAGCATTGCATTTGTTGAGAATACTATCTGAAAGTATTCTTTGAAAGTAGCATAAGTATGGATTTTGTTCCTATTACATGAACTATCAATAAACCATAAATATAGCATCGTTTAAAAAGTTGGTACATGTTTTATGGGTATAAATTAGTTAGTTTTAAGGACTGAATGACAGTTGTTATTATTACTAATTGTAATTGTAAAAAAATCAATAGTGTCCTGCTGAATTAAACAAACATTAAAGCAGATTTATCACGTATGCTGATAAGCTATAAAGCTAAAAAGCAAACGTCTGCAAACATTCTGGAATGTATGACCAATCAAGTCCTATTCTAGAAAATCGTTTGCTCAGGGCCCTGATTAACGAAGTCTAATCATTTAGAAGTGTCTACAATACTAACAATGCAGGGGAGCTTTTCCAACTTATTAACCGACATGTGTCTGTTTCTAAAGTATTAAAATGGTAATTTAGAATAAATGTTGTCCTGTTTCATTGCTTCACAAACGCGTAGAACCATGCAAAACAATTGTTAAAGTAATGAGCTTTATACTTTGTTATTTACGTTACCAACATAAATAGTACTCTTTTTTCAAAGCGGACACGCTGTAGATACTAAAATATTATAACCCCAAGGATAGCTAAGGCGGGTGCTAAATCAGAGACAGAAATCATCATGATTTTCACAAACTTCAGTTTTTGTTACATATGACACCGATGAAGGTATCTTTAATGTTTCACTTCTTGATTTGGACTTCTGCTTGGAAAATCTTACATTTTTTAGAGTTTTAAGGTAGATTTTGTGCCTTATTGTTTTAAATAGAGCTGCTGTAACTTATAACTGTTTATAAATGTATATATTTGATGGCTTTTACAATGTATGATGGATCTGACTATGTTACTGAGTGTTTTTGTATTTATTCATTGAGCTGTTGATGGTTAAAGAAAATGTCTTGTATATGTCATTTAACGCCATTTAATGCACAAAAAGAAGCATATACATGATAGTGGCACAGATTTTAAAGAACCATTTAAGCTTTTTGAATCAATTTAGTTATGAATAATAAAAAGACATCAATTTACCTATTTACATGATTCCTAAAACATATTATATTATGTGCTTCATTTTCAAGTCTCCCTTTAAACCAAATATGATTTTGTTGATGTTACATCTCATTCATGAATATTAAATGTTTAAAAATACAATATTTCCAATCTAATTTTGAGTACTAAGATGGCAGTCAATTTCATTTTCGCCTACTAGCTGTTTGAACGCATAAACACATAACATTGCACAAAAGTATTGTTTTAAAAGAAAGTAACGTATATAACAGAACTTCCAGGTGCCTAAACTAATATTATTATTCTGCTATTAAGCTGCATCTAATTAAAATATTAATCATACCGATATGTAAGAAAACGATGCAAATGATAATAACACTATACTAGGAGTTTCCTTATTATCTAATGGTAACGTATTAGTCTTGGCTATTGCATGGTATATGCACATGTTCATCAAAAGCTAACAGATATTTTATAATATATAAAGTAGCTAAGAAAATCTTAATGTACAAAAATCTCCCTCCACAAGTATTTTGGCAGTCCATGGCCAAGTAAACAATAGTGATATATTTGAATGTAAGTAATGTATGTAACAATTACTTAAGCGTTAGTCATTTAAACTTATTAAAGGTGCTTTTAATTAAGTTACTGTAAAGCAATATGCAGATAGTAGGAAATGTGACCTATCTGGTCTAAATAACTTTTCTTTTCAGTAATGTAGCGAATAGCCTACTACATGAAACCTGCATGAGGGTAGCTATGGTTACCCCATAAATAAACATCTTTTGCAAGACTTAAAATTTGTGCAATATCTGTTTTCACACTTCTGAAACACCATACTAACTGAGGATATAGTCTAAAATTCTGCTACTTTCCAGCCACTTTTTTTCCAATTTTTGAATCTCTGGCTCCCCTGCTACATTTTATGGGCTTAGGCCCTGGATTTTTGAGCTACTGAACATCTTGCCCCCCCCCCTTGTGCCAGCAAGTCACTTCCATACAATGTGTAAAATATGGTAAGACACATACAGACAAGAGCTTTTGCTGGCACACGGGAGGAATGATATTTTGAAAAGTTTTCTGATTTCTAATGTAAAACGGATTGCTTCAAGGTGAAAAAGGGGCCGATTGACAAACTTTTATTTTCACTGAAACCCATAGGCATTTACGCATAGCAAGTGTCAATGATCCTTTACACCTTTACTTGTTCGTAGACTGCGTCGTTTTGAAATTAACATATTTAAAAATACCCATATCTTTACTCTATGCTTGGTGTTCGTACGGGGTCACTTAGTACATGATGTTTCCTGAAACAGCAGTTATAAGGTTCTCTTATGAGTGTGAGGGTGTTGTAGTAAGAATACCAGACACCGTTTGGCTTCACGAGGCTTCTGTGCTTTAACCCTTAATGCGCCATTCGCAACAAAAGTCGTCTGCTTTTCTCGTCTGCTAAAATGTTCAAGAAGCCCCTATGGCAAACAGTGTGGACCCAGATCAGACTGCTCCTATAGGAGCAGTCTGTTCTGGGCCCACGCCGTTTGCTTCTATACTTAATTCGTCAGTAATGTTAGGCAATTATTTGCAGCAGACGACTTCAGCAGACATTATCAGATGCATTTTTTCTTGGCGCTTTGAGGGTTAGTGTATCAGATGGGTTCAGATTGCCAAAATATTAGGTCACAAGATAAAACATGGCCATCATCGCTGTATACATACCTTTGGGCAGGCATTTACATTCATAATCTTATGGTCGGATGAGAACATGCTCTCAATGCAGTCACACTGATTCTCTTTCGACGCTGGAGACTTGTCAAGTCCGCATTTCCTGAAACTACACTCTTGATTGTCCTCGTCAAATACTAGCATGTAGTGGTACATGCTGGCGTTAGGGTTCACGATGGAGTAATCATTTGTATCAGGATTGCACGCTGAAGAAAAAAGGTAAAACGGTACATTTACTGCAGAGTAATCGTTTGTATCCGGATTGCACGCTGAAGAAAAAAGGTTTAAAAGGTACATGCTGCTGTCAGGTTTACTAGGGAGTAATCGTTTGTATCTGGATTGCACGTTGAAGAAAAAAGGTTTAAAAGGAACATGATGCTGTCAGGTTTACTAGGGAGTAATCGTTTGTATCTGGATTGCGCGCTGAAGATAAAATGTTTAAAAGAAAGATGCTGCTGTCAGGGTTCACTACTGAGTAATCGTTTGTATCTGGATTGCACGCTGAAGAAAAAAGGTTTAAAAGGAACAAGCTGCTGTCAGGCTTCACTACTGAGTAATCGTTTGTATCTGGATTGCACGCTGAAGAAAAAAGGTTTAAAAGGAACATGCTGCTGTCAGGGTTCACTACTGAGTAATCGTTGCATCTTGATTGTATGCTGAAGAAAAAAGGTTCAAAAGGAACATGCTGCGGTCAGGGTTCACGACGGAGTAATCGTTGTATTTGGATTGCACGCTGAAGATAATAGGTTTAAAAGGAACATGCTGCTGTCAGGGTTCACGACGGAGTAATCGTTTGTATCTGGATTGCACGCTGAAGAAAAAAGGTTTAAAAGGAAGATGCTGCTGTCAGGGTTCACTACTGAGTAATCGCTTGTATCTGGATTGTATGCTGAAGAAAAAATGTGTAAAAGGAAAATGCTGCTGTCAGGGTTTACTACTGAGTAATCGCTTGTATCTGGATTGTATGCTGAAGAAAAAGTGTGTAAAAGGTGCATGCTGCTGTCAGGTTAACTAGGGAGTAATCGTTTGTATCTGGATTGCACGCTGAAGAAAAAATGTTTAAAAGGAACAAGCTGCTGTCAGGTTTCACTACTGAGTATTTGTTGCATCTTGATTGTATGCTGAAGAAAAAAGGTTCAAAAGGAACATGCTGCGGTCAGGGCGACGGAGTAATCGTTGTATCTGGATTGTATGCTGAAGAAAAAATGTGTAAAAGGAAAATGCTGCTGTCAGGGTTTACTACTGAGTAATCGCTTGTATCTGGATTGTATGCTGAAGAAAAAGTGTGTAAAAGGTGCATGCTGCTGTCAGGGTTTACTAAAGAGTAATCGCTTGTATCTGGATTGCACGCTGAAGAAAAAAGGTTTAAAAGGAAAATGCTGTTGTCAGGTTAACTAGGGAGTAATCGTTTGTATCTGGATTGCACGCTGAAGAAAAAAGGTTTAAAAGGAAGATGCTGCTGTCAGGGTTCACTACCGAGTAATCGCTTGTATCCGTATTGCACACTGAAGAAAAAAGGTTTAAAGGAAAATGCTGTTGTCAGGGTTCACTACTGAGTAATCGCTTGTATCTGGATTGTATGCTGAAGAAAAAATGTGTAAAAGGTGCATGCTGCTGTCAGGGTTCACTACTGAGTAATCGTTTGTATCTGGATTGTATGCTGAAGAAAAAATGTGTAAAAGGTGCATGCTGCTGTCAGGGTTCACTACTGAGTAATCGCTTGTATCTGGATTGCACGCTGAAGAAAAAAGGTGTAAAAGGTGCATGCTGCTGTCAGGGTTTACTACTGAGTAATCGCTTGTATCTGGATTGTATGCTGAAGAAAAAATGTGTAAAAGGTGCATGCTGCTGTCAGGATTCACTACTGAGTAATCGCTTGTATCTGGATTGTATGCTGAAGAAAAAATGTGTAAAAGGTGCATGCTGCTGTCAGGGTTCACTACTGAGTAATCGCTTGTATCTGGATTGTATGCTGAAGAAAAAATGTGTAAAAGGTGCATGCTGCTGTCAGGGTTCACTACTGAGTAATCGCTTGTATCTGGATTGTAAGCTGAAGAAAAAATGTGTAAAAGGTGCATGCTGCTGTCAGGGTTTACTACTGAGTAATCGTTTGTATCTGGATTGCACGCTGAAGAAGAAAAGATTTAAAATGTACAGTTAATGGACCGCTCATTATTTAAGTGTCAGGGGGCCGGCTAAAAAGTAGGTGGGGTCATATAAATTTCTATGTGGTTCGTAGAGGGGGTCACCTTTAACTTTATCTTCCCAGCAGGGGGGTCATGTTTAAATTGTTCCAATAGCCATACCGGCCCTGCAGTCAAAAAAAACTCCAACTGTTAAGTTTTTAGAACTAATTTTTCACAATAACTTTTTGTCTTCAATTTTCGCAATACCTGTTCGCGATGAAAGTTGTAGAGGAGAATTTCTGCCAACTTCCCCAAGAGGTCTTGTGGCGCAAACAGATTTTTGTGTATATATATGAAGATTTTGCAATAAATTGAATTCGTCCTAAGTTTCTAAAATAGTAAGTGAGTATGATCAGGAAATACCACAATCACAAACCGCAGACAACCCCATGGCACCGCGAGGAAGAGCCGCTCAACCATCATGAGACACCAGGAAGACAAATTAAGCAAAGCAACCAGCTCTCTCTTCCCCATCAAGATGATTGTAATACTAGAATGGACATAAAGTAACGTACAACAAAACATAGAACAGTTACATACTCCCACAATGGGAGTAACAATAAACAAAAAGTCAAAAACAACAGAACCACCGCCTTAGAACGGACAGCAGCCTAAGCCACCGGGGGTGGGAGTCTTAATGACAGGTAAAATTAGTAAAGGCGTGACAGAAAGGGGTAATTTAAAAAAATATTCGGTAGCGGTGCATATCCCGTTCTTCAAAGGCTGTGCATAACATAAAACTGCCGTTAACATACTCAGAATTTACAGTGCAAATGCAGAATCAACTTAAAGCAGGCTCAACTTTAAGCAGACTCATGTGTAGGAACAAAGGCTGGGTTATCGCACGACGTGCATTTTTCTCTTATGCACGCGTTATGAAATGAACGGTTTTGAGATGACCCTACTAGCTTAACGCACGAGCGAATCCGGCGCGAACAAGCCACCCATCGCTTTAGTAATTGAATTAGGGCGGTGCAATGTAACTTTTTGACTGACATGTTGGACTTGGTTTATTTGCGCTCTGCTTAAAATGTTCAAAGAGTACATCTAAGCTCAGATGAACCTGCACCATCTAGGATGTTTGAACCATTTGGTGAAGTTGGTGGAGATGTTCCTGAATACTTTTCATTGCGAACACATTTTGCAAAAAATTGAAGATAAAAAAGTTATTGCGAAAAATTAGTTCTAAAAACTTAACAGCTGAAATTAAATTATATACGCAGACTGTTTTTAACAAGCTTTAAATTGTTTTTAACCTTGGAAGGAGATGGCTGTCCATTTCCCCCTTGCTGGTCAATTGTACATTCTTTTCAAAGAATCCTGACCTTTCTTTGGAAGAAGAAGAAGAAGAAGAAGAAGAAGAAGAAGAAGAAGAAGAAGAAGAAGAAGAGGCTCTTATATTTACTTAGGCAGGCTTCTAAATTTCATAGTTTTTATTTTTTGCATGTTTAAGAGTTATTCTGTTTTGGTGGTTTTATTGTTACGACTTATCATGCTGATTTTGACAGAAAATTGATTGAGTAATCAGGCTTTCAAATAGGCCCTTCTTGTCCTACTATTCCCCTACTTTTTGTAGTGTTCCTACTTTGTCTCGAAAATGTTCCACTATCCCTACTTTTTTACTCTAAAATATCATTTACAGGATAAAAGTACAGATTTTTTTCCTCGCTAGCTTCGCTCGCTCGGATTTTACAAATAAGCTATTATATTTTTTTCAGAAAGCAGACCGCTAAACACCTCCATTTTTAATTTTCAACTAAAACGTCTCTCTGTTTTGCTAGTATTATTGTCACATCTATCATCAGCTTAAAATTTCTTATCTGATGTTTTTCTAACAACTTATAGTAATGATTTTGTACTTGGAAAATCCCTACTATTGCTACGTTTTTTCATAGTTTTTTTTTTACTTTTTTCCAATTTTAAATCCCTACTTTTTGTGGAAGGGCACTAACTTGACAGCCTGATAACTGACTCTTTTCATGAATTATGTATTTGAAAAAGCCCTTCTATCCCTACTGTTTTACATCCAAAATCACTGCTTTTTCGCTCATGATGTTTGAAAGTTTTTAACCCTACTTTTCCCCTAGTTTTTGTGGAAGGACACTTGAAAGCCTTTTTATCTGCAGATTAGTACTGGTTCAACCCAGGAAGACCAATCTCAACATGAATGAAAATTGTTGACGAGATCGTAAAGAATCGAAACAAACAAAATAGTCTTTATCTCAAATTTAAAAGATTCCTAATGTTTCATAAATGGTGGTCAAAATTTGTCAAGATTAAGCTCAGAGTACCATAGTTCTATACTAAGCATGGCAAAAGTGCCGACAGCGTAACTTGAAGTGCTGACAGCGTAACTTGAAGTGCTGACAGCGTAACTTGAAGTTTAATGGTTCTAAAGTTGAGTTCTGGTCTATTTCTAAACTACATGTACCTTTATATGTTTAGCATTAATCTAGCATATCTATGGTGACTGACAGGGTATTAGAGATTTTTTTTATAAACCATCAATCTAACTACAGGACTATGAAAACAAAATAGTGCATTTTGACAATATTGTGTAAAATGTGAGTGTTGGGGGGGGGGGGGGGGGTCATTGTATTTACATCTTTTTAGGAGGGGGGTTGGTCATCCAAAATTTGGATAATGGATCAAAACTTTAGCCGCCCGACCTGACACTTAAATAATGAGCCGTCCCTTATCACATGACATTTTAATTCATTAAAATCGAATTTTGCCATCTAACGCCACGTTATAATGGACACCATAAGTCTTGATTAGTACTGGTTCAACCCAGGAAGACCCGTCCTGACTAACTGAAAAAGTGTTGACCGAGGACGTAAAGAATCAAATCAAACAACATGGATGCAGTTAAGTATTATTTCTCAGTGGCATGGCTATCGCATAGGGATCCTTTTAGTGACGTGCCTGCGCAGTCAACAATGATTATTTCTAAGTCTGTAAACCACTAGTGGTTTATCGATTTTTAAATATTGAATGACGTTTGAGAACACCGTGAACTAATTATTTATCCCATAGACCCCAATGGTAAAACCCTAGTTTTTGACATTTTATTCTGCATCTCACAACACATGTGGGGCATCATCATATGCCTTAAGTTCAAGCCAAAACATGAATAAGGGGGAAAAGAAAGGAAAAACGATACCTTCACCCGCTCTTTTTTCAACTATTGCATGTTGTGTAATGGCTGCCATATTTTGGGAAAACCCCGTCCTGGTTCAAATTAGAAATCACTATTTTTACTTTTCGGTCCAGAAAAACACAATATAAATGCACCTGGTAGTAAACTACACACCAATTTGAAGAAAATTAAATTTTGCATCTGGTAGAGAGAAAAAAATATTTTTACTTCAGCAACATCATCCCATCAGAAGCATCCATTTCCCAAATAACGGTCTCGGGGCTCCTCTCAGTTTTTGACTCGTGAGATATGTTGCTAAAAATTAGTTCCCGGTCCCCTTAATCACCCCAGACGCGCGACGTCATGTGATGAAATTGGATAAACAAGAGCCTACCGGTTTCACCGTACAGGGTTGTGAATTAGTGATCGCATTGATGTCGGTGCATAGAATCACTGATCGAAAGTTGTTGTGGTGGGTGATTAAAATGACAATAACGATGATATCAGATTAACTACTGTAATGCCAACCAAAAGTGACAGTGACGCATATTTTGTTTACAATTGCTAAGTTCAACACTATCGTGTACACTTCACTCGAGCTAACGCGAATCGAAAGATCGCTTGTGTATTAATCCTATCCTGCGGATAGGATTAATAAACAAGTGATCTGTCGATTCTAAGCCCCTTATACTTTGTAAACAAAACATGACGTCACTGTCACTCTTGGCTGGCACGACAGTATAGGAGGGGTTTTCAGAATACACTTACCGTAATCTAACCACATGCTTGGACCACAGAAGACCACGGGAAGAACACACGTAATCAAAATCAGAATCAACATCTTTATATTCTGTAAAAGATGACAAGCAGGTTATAGTTTAGGTTTAACCCTTAAAGCACAATCGCAACAAAAGTCGTCTGCTTTTCTCATCTGCTGAAATGTATAAGAAGCCTCTATGACAAACACTGTGGACCAGACTGCTCCCATGGGAGCAGTCGGATCTGGGTCCACCCTGTTTGCTTCTATGCTTAAATTCGTCAGTAATGTAAAGCAATTATTTGCAGCAGACGACTTCAGCAGACGTTATTTTTCAGATGCATTTTTTGGCGCTTTAAGGGTTAATGCTAATATGCTGCTCCTTTAATATACAGTAAAACCTGTGTAAAACGGCCAACCTGAAAAAGACCGAAAATTGGTTTTCAATACCAATAGACCCCTTTCCCGTTATCGGATTTTACCTGTATCACGTGATATCGGCTATCAGGGGCGGACTTGATTTAGCAATTTTTAGAGCACTCGGCGTACGCCAGAACAGCTACTTAAACAAGTAAAACTGGGCACTTTGGAGTACTCCGAAATAAATCAAGCGATGCAAATATTTCCACACATGCTGGCAGTGCTCCGCCATCTTGTTTTGGAACAGGTCACGTGACTGTTCTGTCTACACCACCTCGGAATACGGAGTTCTGCCTGTTCGGAGTGAAAGGAGTAAAGGGAACAGCTAAATCAAGTCTGCCCCAGTTCAACAATTGGACTACTTCCGGTATATGAAGCTGTAATAACTTCTCTACATCTATGGTTTACGCGCTGTCCGTCACTCTTGACTGTTATAGCGCGGGGGTTGCGACTTAAGAAAAGAAAAAGAGAAGAATCGATAGGAAAGTTAGAAGCAAAGAAAAGGCATGATAGGAAAGTCAGAAGAATTTAGAAAAGTTGTGCCAAATGCATTTTCAATCCTTCGGTCTTGTCCAATCTAGCTACCTTGCAGGTACCAGGGCACACGAAGTCCCCGCCAGCATAGCACAAGAAGTCACTAGGATTTACTTGCATTCGACGGACCCTAAACAGATTAGAATGACATGGTGCTGAGCTCCTGTTTGAAAGATACCAAACTGGGATCGTCTGCCAAAGAGGCTGGCAGGGAATTCCAAAGAACAATGGTTCTTGGGAAGAAGCTGTTTTTGAAGTAGTCACTAGAAGCTGGGACATGTCTGAATTTGTGAGAGTGATGTGACCTGGTTCTTGTTGAGGCTTCCGTTAGATACTGATCTGGTGGGATGTCTACTAGGTCGTTGATTATCTTAAACAACATAGTAAGCTGACACTTGACACGTCTCGATTCCAGTGATTCCCATTCTAAATGTTCCAACATGGAGGTCACGCTGCTGGTGTTGTGGTATCTGTTGGTAACATACCTAGCCGCTCTACGCTGGACCATTTCATGTTTGTTGATGTAGTCTTGGGTGTAGGGGCTCCAGACTGTGCAACAGTACTCCAGTATGGGTCTGACGAGAGAAAGATATGCAGCTGTTTTTGTTGATTCATTGCTGACCTTCAGGTTTCGTCTCAGGAAGCCTATCATACTGTTTCCCTTCTTTATGGTCTGGTCCATATGCTTATTCCAAGCCATGTTTGTTTGCATCTCTACACCAAGATATCGTGTGGAATCCTCTGATGTAAGAACATGTCCCTTCAATGAGTACTCTCTAACAACAGGATTTCTTGACCTTGATACTCTGATGGTGCTACACTTGTCTGGGTGAAAGGACATACCCCATTTCTTCTCCCATGATGCTAGCTTGTCTAGGTCATCTTGTAAGATGTCACAGTCTCTCTGGTTCTTTATCCTTCTATAGAGAATACAGTCATCTGCAAAAAGCCGAGTATTTGACTGGACGCTGTCTGGGAGGTCGTTTATAAATAGAAGAAACAACAGTGGTCCCAAGACTGTTCCCTGCGGCACTCCACTTATGACTGGTATACTGTCTGAGGTTGCTCCTTCAACCAGCACCTGTTGAGTCCTGTCCGTTAGGAATGATCGTATCCATCGGTGTACATTGTCCCTGATACCATAATGCTCCAATTTCTTTAACAGACGCTCATGGGGGACGCGATCAAATGCTTTTGAGAAGTCTAAGATGATCAGGTCGTGCTGGTGCTTCTTGTCTAAGCCTTGAATAAGTTCATGGGCTAATGTAAGCAGTTGTGTTTCGCAGCTTCGCCTGGCTCTAAAACCATGCTGGCAGTCTGTGAGTATCTCATATTCATCCAGGTGTTTGAGAACGTTGCTGGTAACAATATGTTCCTGAATCTTGCAGCATAGACTGGTAAGGGAGACTGGCCTGTAATTTGATGCTTTGTATTTCTCCCCTTTTTTAAAGATGGCAGTTACGTTAGCTGTTCTCCAGTCTTTTGGTACTATCCCAGTATCAAAGCTCTTTTGAAAAATAATGGTCAGGAACGGTCCAATCTCTGTGGCCATCTCCTTAACTTACTACTAATTTTGCATGCATTTCACTTATGGATGTAACGTTAAGGAGATACATTTTCCAGCACTGTAATAGTGGCATTTATGGGTCTGGGTTTGCTTTTACCTGGTGGTTGGGTGTCAGCATGGAGACAACTCCGATAGGCATGCTCAATGATGCAGTCCTGTTGGGGTTTTCACTGTGTAAGTCTCGTCGCATGTGACCTGGTCTTTGTTGGAAGTGTATAGCTGAGGCCCAGATCAGCCTGCACTTCTGTGCAGTCTGGTCTGTGCCTTTATTTTCCCCTTCCAGCTAAATGGGCATCGCCACGAGGAAGCCTGTCTTCGGGGGTTTGCCAACAACACAGGCACAGACCAGCCTGCGCGTCCGCGCAGTCTGATCAGCGCCTTTGTTGTTCGCTTTTTGGAAAATTTCATATGTAAGCTTGCTACTGATGAAATTTCAATTTTCTAGCTAGTCTCTGTAGCCGAGGAGACTGGTTTGAAACTGGTTTTGTCAGAAGCCCCGAAGACAGGTTTTCTCGCGATGAGGCCCAAATATTCAATACAGGACAGGGTTACTCGCGGCGTTGTTCCATGACGATCGAGTACTTTCCAAGACTCATACCGGGCTGCACAGGTGTGTAGTCCGGTTGGAGTCTTGGTCTGGTGCTTATTAAGGAGTTGGTATGCCCGGACTTTCACAGGCTGTTGTGCTGTTGTGCAGCTTTTCTTGTGGATTTTTTTTTCTAGTACACAGTGGAGTCGTCTTTTCAGTCAGTGCATCTGATGCACAGTGTGGTTTGGGTCTCCATTATGTACTTAAGTCCCCTTTTTGTGCCGTTTCCCATGGGCAAAGGTTCACATGATTATTCCTTGATTCAGGATTTTGGGGCTGATTTCCCACAGAAAGTCAGCCTCTAAGTCTTAATTTAGGCCGTCTGTATTAGATTCTTTGACCTATGTTCAGTTTGAAAGTTTTGAAATCAGAATTTCTAACGTTCAGGATTTTCGGAATTTTTAACTTTAGAAAAGTCGAACTGTGTGCCTTTGGAACACGGTTTGGGCCTTTCATCTTTTTGTACGATTTTTCTTTGCTAGCTGATGTTATTATTCATAAATGGTAGATGGTTTGAACGTAGATTAGGTCCGACAAAGTGTCGGACTGGATCTGGGTCCATACTGTTTATATCTAAGTATGAACTAAAAAAATTTTTTCATGCTCACTCTTGTTTCACTGCGCATGCAAACTATATATGCTTAAAAGATGAGGGGGTTTGTTTCCGGGCTCCGAGTGTTGTGTTGTCATGCAAATAAGTATGAGAATACAAATTTGGGTACTTGTGAGCATGATGGATTTCATGCCTGGTAAGGGTGAGCATGAAACATGTATTTTTTGCCACTTTTACGGGAAAAGCGGTGCGACGTCGTGGCGTTACGTTCATGTCAACGTGATGTCACACATCAATATAAACAAATTCAAAATGGTGAAACAGAGACTATGTAGTTGATACTAAAGTGCATGTTTTTTCTTGAAAAAGGCCTTTGGCCGAAATATTGAAATAGAGTAAATTTATCATATGTGTTTAACATTATTCCCTATGGAATATAAATGAATATTACTCAAAAGAACCGTCTCAACGAAACGCTTGTTTTGGGGTATTCAAACGCATAATTTTGTATGACTCGGGCCGAGTGTAAGATTAGAGGAGAATAGTAACTTTTTGACTCAATTTTATTTGCAAACAAAGTCCTTTTAGCTCAAACTACTGAAAACTCGCTGTGAAATAAATGTCTGAAACCCGCGCGCACTTCGAGTTGAAAATGGTGAATATATAAATCGGTCCCTATTTGTAGATAACCAGTTACATAAAGGCATGGGTTTTGAAATTTTGGACCGCATATGACGTCGCGCACAGTATTGGCGTACAAAATGTGGTTTTGCCCTTTTTTCTGTTTACAGGAACCGATTTTTAATGTTCTGGTCATATTTTTTGTTTTGAAACTAGGGGTGTACGTGTGCCTTGTTATGAGTTTATTGATTCTTAGTTTTGATTTATCAAAACAGAAAAAGGAGAGCTCAAGGACTCAAAATTTGGGGTAAAACGTCTGTAACTCTGTAACGATACCGCTGTAGTAGGCATGGGCAAATGCGTATTACAAAGCCATTTTGACGTCAATTTTTACGAAATTTAGTCTACGTCAAAGCTGAAACGTTACCGTTCAATGTCATATCCAATTTGTTGTTTATTTCTCTACAACGGCGTCTCAGAAAGTTAATATTTGTAAAATAGAATCTGTAACTCGTGACAAAAAACGCGCGAAAATTACAGGCATGGTCTCTTCGGTAAATGATTTTGTAATCTTGATGGCGTTTTATTGTCAAAATATGTGTTTGTTTGAAATGTACTTTTTCCGTTGTGAAAGATAATTGAAAAATATTTGCGTTGCCGCTTTCCATTTAAAAATGTTCAAGAAAACCCCAAGTCTTAAAATTTGTTACCAAAACACAATTTTCATTAAAATAAATACACATACTCTTGAAATTTAAGCAGAGCTTTAACATTGACAATGAAACTCACTAGTAAATTATATCTCCAGAATGTACTTTGCTTGCTTACTTATAAATGCAGTATATGAAGTTTATCCGCCGAAAAATAAAGAGTATGTGAACATTTACCTCAGTCTTAAATTTTGTTACCGGCTGAAAAAATGACGTTAAAATAGAGACGTCAAACTAGGCAATTGGGAATAAGCTGCCGTTTTCATTTCTCTTGTGTATGCGTGTATACTAAGTTGAAAATACTTATTCTGACGTTTTATTGATGTTTCAAAGCTAGAAAGCGGTTTTCAAAAAATTTACCAGCGAATGAAAGTCTCTCCAGAAGCAAGGCGTTTAGCTAAATATAAGAAGAAAAAAAGAATTCAGCGTCGCGACGCTACAATTCGACGTTACGTTTTGTACGCCAATACCATGCGCACCGTCATATGCAACCAAAACTGAAAGTCGGGTAACTCATATTCCTCCTTGGTAAAATTGCTATTGCATTTGTAAACGTATGAACGCCGAATGTTTATAGAAACTTTAAAAAAGTGTTTCTACAATATCTGTTTTCATAGCTTCGCGTTGTAAGTCATTTGGAAACGTTTACAGATCTTAATTGTTAAGTTACTTGAAGAATTTTGTGGTAGAATTTCAATAGATGTCTAATTTCATCTAAATGTTTCAAAGAAACCGCAATATTTATTCATTTTACTATTTTTGGGCCACTGAATGTACGCATCAAAATTCCAATCCACTGTAGTCTACATTTATATAGCTATTAAGAATTTAAGAATGGAATCGCTACTTTTCTTTGTCTCGAAAAAAGATAAATTTATATTTTCATATACATTTTTTATGTATTCCGTATCTTTTTTTTTTTACTTTACATGTAATAAGTGTAAAATATACTTTGATTTCGTTCGAACGATTATAAAAATCGGCGCGGATCAAAGCAGACTCTTCAGCATGTCTTCGCTGCTCGCACACACCAGGATCTTTCTAGTTGAACTACCACACACACACACACTATAGATGTAGACGAAGACTTAGCCTCAAGCCCCGCTGGATAAGTTTGTGTGGGCGTTTTAGAGGCTTTTACATATATGTTATAAGTAGACGTCTAGCTGGGTTTCTTATCAACTTCAAAGAAAGCGACTGGTCACGCGTGCCGAAGTTCTAAAGACACACGTGCAAGATTTTATTGTTTTCAAAGGCACCCCCCCCCCCCCCCCCCCCGCGCACTGATTGAAGAACCGGATGCAATTTGGGCCAACACAAAATAAAATGTATCTTATCACTCAGTGGGCAGTGTACAGGTCTGTACAGATGTAACCATAAATGAATATAATGACACGCAGTCTTGTCAGACTCGTCAATTAACAATTGCCGTTCTCTATTTCTTTAAATAAAATTTTAAACGATATATAGAAGTTCGATAAAGTGAGGTCAACAGACAGTCATCTTCACCAGCGAAGGTTTCGTCGTATCTACCTTTCGACAAACCCTTCACCTCACGACCCTCAAAATTTATTATTAGCGCAGACTAATCGACCAATGAAAACGCCAGGAAGGATTTTTTCGATAATCCCTTCCTGCCAATCAGATTAAACGTGGCAGTTTATCGGCATCTTATATACACCGCCTGTTAAGTTACCATAAGTCCAGATAAGCAAAGATTTTGGTCGTAAAATTATTTATTTTTCTTCCTTCCTTCAGTTAAAAATTATGTTATGGGTGCTCAAAATAACCATCGTAATGTGAAAGTTCTTTTGAGCACATTAAACGTATATTTAAGTGGTTAAATAAGAAAACTTAATGAAAATTAATTATGCAGTCTGATCTGGAGGCCTGGTGTTTATCGATTTTTCGCACCGCTTTATGATTGATCATATTAATTGTTACTATTTTCGTCTTATGACGTACTCAATCGGAAGAAAGTATCATTGTGAGGCCAAGGGTTAAGATAGCGAATCGCAACCCTTGGTATGACAAGATGACAGACAGTATGTGTTGCTTTATACCGGAAGTAGTCCAATTGCTGGACTGGCCAGCCGATGTCACGTGATATAGGTAAAATCCGATAATGGGAAACTCCTCTATTATCGCTTTATGCAGGTCAAAAGTATTGCAGAATGCTCCAAATGGAGCAAAACGGCCAACCTCAAAAAGACCGAAAATTGGTTTTGAATACAAATTGTCGCTTAATGCAGGTCAAAAGTATTGCAGAATGCTCCAATGGGAGCATTCTGCAATACTTTCGACCTTCATTAAGCTACCAGTTATCATTAAGCGCTTTCTTGTGTCTTATTTTGAGCGGCCGTTTTACACAGGTTTTACTGTATTATAAATATCTAAAAAAAGACCGAAAATTGGTTTTCCAGACCAATTATTGCTTAATGCAGGTCAAAAGTATTGACCTTACACGTGAAAACAATTGATTTCTAAATGTTTTTGTGAAGTCAAATTTTGCAACCCCTACCCCCTTTGGTAGCGTCCCCTGTTTTGTCGTAGGGATCTACCTGTCTTATTATAACCTTAATTCGTTCCTAATACATCAAGCGTCCTATTCAAAAGGATGCCAAGGATTTCTTAAACATAGGGAAATTTTGGGAAGCATCTGAAAAATAGGCAGATACCCTATCAAAGTGTCAGAGGTCCTTCAAAAAGTCACAGACCAATACCTTCCATAATGAACGAAAAAGGATTTCAAACCGATGTTCGTTCTCGAAAGCAAAGGGAAAGACAAAATCAAATCATGAAGTTTTAGGCCTCCGGTAACGTTCATTTCGTCTACGCGACGTCATTACTTTTTGACGTAATTGGCCGTTTATATCCTAAATATCAGGAAAAATCAAATTCTGTTTGCCAACAGATACTCCTCAATCAGTTGCATAAAAGACAAACGTATCGCGACATGCGCGAACGGCATCCGCCTGTTATTGCTGTTTGAAAATTTAAGACTGGCGTTAGCAAAGAAACGCTGCGAGTGGGAGTGTAATTAAACGATTATTTCTGAAACATTTTGTTTTTTCCATTAGTTAAGACATCTGACTACCGCCTCAAAGTGTTTGTTTTCAAATTGAATTAAATTTATACTTGTCTGACGACAATAATTGAAAAACACTAACGTCAGTATTACGTCACAATGAACAGCATGAGCAAGTCGAAATTAGGGCAAATCATGGTCCATTGTGCAAGAGGATTAAGAATGATGAAGAAAACATCCTCAAATTAACCATGTTGAAGAGACAGTGAATGTAAAATGGTGCGTTTCTAAAGTCCCTCAGTATATCTAAAATTGAAAGCACTAGGGTGGTCACAACATTTCTCCCATTATAAGTCTATGAAGATTTTTTAAGACACTCAAAAGCAGCTAACCCCACTGTCCAAGGTCTGATCTGCCCGAATTTTGAACCAATCCAAGCTTTTATGGTTGACCTTGTAACCTGCAAGAATGAAGAAGGTCAAATCAAAAAGGAAGGCGCTAGAGTGGTCACTACCGTTAAACGTAGCAGCTTCAAACTTTGTAGCTGAATAGGTCAAATAATGTAGAGGGTACAGGGCAATATTCTGTGACCCTGACCCCAAGGCCAAGGTCAAAAGTCAAATAATGTATTTTCGTGTAAATGCATCTCCTCCTAAACTGTTAGACGTAGCAACTTCAAACTGTGCAGCTGAATAGGTCACATGATGTAGAGGGTACTGGGCAACATTTTGTGTGACCTTGACCCCAAGGTCAATGGTCAAATATTGATTTTACTTGTAAATGCATCTCTTTAACCTTTTGAACTCTGTAGGTACATAGGCCACATTATGTAGAGGGCACTGAGCAACATTTAGTGTGCCATTGACCTCAAGGTCCACCCCATCCACCCTAAGGTCAAGGTCACAATGTATTTTCTCGTAAATGCATCTTCTCATTAACCGTTGGATGTAGCAACATCAAACTTTGCTAGTGCATAGGTCACAAGATGTTGAGGGTAGTGGGCAACATTTCGTGTGACCTTGAACAAACGCCAAGGTCAAATAATGTTTTTCTTGTAAATGCATCTTCTTAACCATGGGATGTAGCAAAATCAAACTTTGCTGGTGCATGGAGGGTACTGGGCAACATTTTGTGTGACCTTGACCTCCTTGACCTTGGGTTCAAAGTTAAATAAGGAATTTTCTACAAAATGCATCTCGTGAACCATTGGCCGTAGCAACTTCAAACTTTGCAGGTACATAGGTCACATGATATAGAGTGCAATGCTTTATGTGACCTTGACCTTGGGTCAAGGTCAAATAAAATATTACTTATAAATGCATTTCCTTCTTAACCGTTTGACCTTTGCAGGTGCATGTCATATGATGTATAGGATAATGGGCAGCGTTTGTGTTTGTCATTGACCTAAGGTCAAGGTCAAAAGTGAAATAATATACCTTCTTGTAAATACATCTCCTAAACCGTTGGACGTAGCAACTTCGAACTTTGCAGATGCTTTGGTTAGATCAAAAGCGGTAATTGCGATGGTTTACCATCGACTGAAGTCTAGTCTATTTTTTGTTTTTATTTCATTCAGCAACAAAATAAACTATTATGTAATTCTTATGATTGTTTCTGAAATTCAGAGTAAAAGAGCACAGCTCAAAATTCAAAGCACCCGCAGATTTTAGCCACCCCGCCATATTTTCAGCATTTTAGTTCTTATGGCCAGTTGAAATTTCATACTCAGTTGGGCCCCCTGACAAAAATGTCTGGATCCACGCGTGACCAGCATAAGCGGATCCAGAAGGGGGGGCAGCGGGTCCGACCCCCCCCCCCCCCCCCCCCATGAAAAATCCCAAAAATATAGGGTTTCTTAGCAATACTGGCCCGGACTCCCTCGAAAATCACAATGCTACCAAGCCAGCCTTTAATGTTGGGCCATTATCGGCCCGCCAGCTTAATGTCATTTAAGGACAATGTCATACACAATATGGCGTGGTGGCTAAAATCTGCGGGTGCTTTGAATTTTGCGCTGTCACAAGAACAATGTCCAATTTCGCTCTGAATTTCAGAGATAATCATAAGATATATGTAATATAGTTTACAATTTTGTTGCTGAATGAAATATACACAAACAGTAAATAAGTCAAATATTACCTTGAACTTGGTCAATTTTTGCACACAGAATTCTCCTATTTTCCTCCATCAGAAATTTAAGTTTTTTTGCACAAGCATGAAGTGTGATATGTGATCTAGTACAGCCGGAATTTAAATTTAACAAAACTTAATTCAAAAGGTCACTTTTCTTGCTAATCCGATAGTACATAACACTCATATAATAGCCGACCAGGCGTAATGTACATGTTTATCTACACCTGTAAACAGGGCCACCAATCCATATCCTGCATAGGAAATAGTTGTAATACATATCTATAAGCCGGACTTCCTAGTGTGAATATAAAGCGGAATCCAATTAGTGCACGTGACATGGTGTTCTTCTTTATTATCGCCACCCCTTTTTAAAGGGGGTATTGTTATCGCCTCTGTCCGTCTGTCTGTATGTTATGCTCTATCCTCCTTAACCATTGGACGAAATCCAACCAAGTTTGGTGTGCGAAATTTTCAAATGAGTTGGTTGTGCGACAGCACTCTTTTGGGGCCGTCCCCCTGGGGCCCAGGGGAGGGTTCAAAGGTCAACTATCATATTTAAAAAAGTCAATTTCAAAGATTTTTATACTGAACTTTATGTTTGTTCTCAAAAATAAAAGAATGAGATTTTCATTATGTCGCCTGGGTCGTACTCCAGGGGTGGGACTTGGGATTGCTTGGGGTCATTTTTTTCCCAAACATGGTCGTGTGGCATATAAAATTGAAGGGGATGATGAGCAGAACGGGATACAAGTTAAATTTTCACCGTATGGTCAAACTTGTGATCGCGAGGTATAGTCAATAGGTCAATTATCATTAAATTTCTTCGAGAACATGGGGTGTTAGCGATGGCACCCCATGGATTATGTGATTACAAGTACTCTCATTTTCTTAGATGTTTCAAAATTCGGAGATTGTTGTTCGATTGCTCATTTAGCTTCTCTTTTACACCAATAGATCGTCTGTGGCATGATGCCTGCTCACTGGATTCAATGGAAAGGAATGCTTACATAAGAGCGTGTGAGCTTTCACAGCCTTGAATTCAATTTGACGTTTTAATCAAATTAAGAAATTGAAGAAAAGCTTAGGCAATAAATAAAATAAACATTTTATATTAGTGCGTGATATACATTTCAATACAGGAATTGACATTTAACGCAAAAAATGACACAGCGTTTTTTTTAAAAGTCAGTGAACGACAATGAAGTAAAAGGGGTGTACAAACCGCCAGACTGATGACCATAATCCTCAATGTGCAACACACTGAAAACGAAACATCACCCAAATCAGTAATTTTCAAACAATTAAGACTGCCGAAAGATATAAAATTTTATCTAAAATATGGCCTTAATCTTAACTATTTGTTAATTTATGTTGCTGAGACAAAAGTGATCTTAAGAGAAATGTATTCTAAATTAATTGGAAATGATAGCCTTCTGAAGCGCCCACAGATAATTTAAGTCAAGTCATTGGCCCATTGAATAGCATTCTCCGGGTTTTTATAAAATAACTCTCAGAGTGCAAGATATAGATAGTGACCAGAGAACACGATATTACCTATTATAGGACTATTGGGGTACTGTAACAGCGGCACATCATGAATGGGAAATTAGGACTGGTCAACCTTTTAATGACATAGGTAATAGCTGAAAATTAGGCGTGGTTTCATTCGAAAGTAAGTATCATCTTGCGCCAGAACACCTCAGCGAAGACACAAATCATATGAATTTACCCTTAAACACCAGCAAAATAACTGCATCCGAAAAATGTCTGTTTATTGGTTAACATAATTATAGAAGCATACAGTGTGGACCCAGACCAGACTGATCCTATAGAAGCAGTCTAATCTGGATCTACACTGTATATGGAAGGGTCTTCAAATATTTCAGCAGACGACAAAGGTATACGTTTTTTTTGTAATATACGCTTAAAGGGTTAATAAACGTAAGTTCAGTGTATATATGGTCAGGATTTTCATGAAAATCACGCTTCTTTGCATGGCTAAAACAACTTAATAACTCTTTACCAATAGATAGAACCTGATTTCCCTTTTTGAGCAGATGAAATAGCCGAACCACGCTCAGATATGAATATTAAAGTTACCGCCTTTACAGACACCAAAAAACTCCATTATACACGAATCACCGCTCATGTTTTTGTATTCATTGTATTTGCCGAAGAAGGAGATAGATTAGTGGACGTGTATGTAAACTTACTTACCTGTATAACTGACAAGTATATTATTGTCAGTGGCTATTATATATGAGTGTTAGGTGTTATCGGATTAGCAAGAAAAGTGACCTTGTGAATAAAATTTTGTAAATTTTAAATTCCGGCTGTACTAGATCACATATCACACTACATGCTTGTGCAAAAAACTTAAATTTCTGATGGAGGAAAATAGGAGAATTCTGTGTGCAAAAATTGACCAAGTTCAAGGTAATATTTGACTTATTTACTGTTTGTGTATATTTCATTCAGCAACGAAATTGTAAACTATATTACATATATCGTATGATTATTTCTGAAATTCAGAGCGAAATTGGACATTGTTCTTGTGACAGCGCAAAATTCAAAGCACCCGCAGATTTTAGCCACCACGCCATATTGTGTATGACATTGTCCTTAAATGGCATCTTGCTGGCGGGCCGATGATGGCCCGCTGTTAGTTGTATTTGGGTCAACTAAAAAAACTTATCAGAGTTGGACCCTTTCTGACAACACTTTCTGGATCTGCGTATGACCAGAGTACGTACTCAAGAAATAAAAATTCCTCCCGTGTTGCGATTAATAGAAAGAACTGTGTCCATGAGACGGTAATTTTGAGCAACCAAATTACATATTAAGTTGCAAATATTTATAACTTTACGCCAATTATTTGACCTATGTAATTTTTATAGGCTCTTGAATAAACTTATACAATGATACACTACTTACCTTTTTTCACCAGCTGGTTTATCAAATTATGTTTTCTCTGCAAACGTGGAGATAGAAGTGATATGTACAGGGTATATGTCTTACTTTGCACGTGGAAGTAGTGCTAGTCGTGAATAGGTAGATATAAATAAATCAGTCAGGTCACACATGGCGTACCGTCACATAACGTGTTTATAGATAGCGTTGCGTTTTGTTCTGGTTATAACTCTTCAAAGGAGACGACACCATTGTAAAATATGTAAATATGAAATGCAAGCCCTCATTTAACAATGCATTCTGTCGAAAATCAAATCAAAATCGGACAAAAATAAGAGAGTTAAGATATTGTGTAGTAGAAAATGGGGAAACCTGGAAGGCAGCCGTTTAAATGTAGATAAATTGAAACACGCAATTGCCTGCTTTTCATTTTAACTTTGCATTTCTAATCATTTTTTTCTGTTGAAAACCATTGGTTTTAAAAAAAATCTGTACATATCTGTACTCATAAGGAGCCATCTCATCCGGATTTCCACTGTTTTTACAAATGTATGTCCCAATGTATGAAAGGTCACTTTATCCTAATGTGTCTCGTCAAGCATTTGTTCAGTGATTGTGGCATTTCCTGTCATGTGCACTTGTTTTTGTCTGACAAATAAGGCTATTTCTCTTTCTCATACCCAAAAGGATCATTCAGTAGAACATCGTTAGGGGAGACCAGGGCTAGTTCGGCCTCGGGGTATGTTCGGCATATGGCTATTTCTAGCATGAAGATTTAGACATGGGCTGGGAAACATATTTGGACATCACTTGTGACGAGTTTGTTTGCATGAGTATACAAAAGCTGCAATTTTTAAGGGTGCATTGATTTTGTAACTGAAAACTCATTTTCTTGAATGACGAGTAAATTTTCCAAAGCAACTACTTTTTTATTTTTCTTAAGATGTGTCAGAATTCTGATTTAATTCTATATGATTATTATGAAAGGATAATGTGCTTTGATATAACACATTTTTACTTTCATCTCCTGCACCCTAAAAGGGGCTGTCACGTGATAATTGGAAATATACTGTTCACAAAAAGTAGGGGATATTCGAATATTATAAACCATAGCATTTTCCAAACTAATGCCATAAACCTGAAATAGCTATTATTAATTAGCCAAGTCATCTGGCTGACAATATGAATAAAATTTTCTAGGATTAATCTGGTCACGTGTTCCTGAGACAACCATATTTAGACCAGGGGTAGCCTTTCGATTTTTCACACGTGAATATCACGGTGACGGATTATGCAATGGCTATTGTTTTAAAAAGAAAATAACCATTATTCATTATTTTTTATGTTTAGAATTTGTTTTTATCTCTTGTTCCTCAATTTCAGGAATGTGAGGCTTAAATCTGTTACTTTTAAGTGAATTTTGCACTTTTTTACATTTTGTCACCGCCCTATTTCCCTGAAATAACAATTATGGTACATGAAAAAATCTTAAAAAACAAAGATATCCAAAATGCAACTTTAGCATGCATTTTCGGAAGCATGTCAAAAAATTTGATACTTTTTTGTGAAATTTGGGCCTTGACCCCTAGTGTCTTTGGCACGCCCTTAATGTCACATTACTAAATTTTCAGCCCTCAAAATATGCCGGAAAGCTGGCTTACATGTTGCTATATCCAAAGACAAAATTATTTATGCGACAAATTAGGATTTTAATTTCTAGATTTTGTTTATGTCCCAATATCCCCTACTTTTTGTGAACAGTATAGTCTGTCAGGGGCTAGTTCGGCCACTTACGTCGGGGCAGGTTCGGCACATCGCCAAACTTGCCCCACACATACGCAAAATAGCTTTCAGCGTATTTTGTGACACGTGCCCACTATGTAAAGGTGTTCATATTTAGAGTGATCAAAGAACTTTAAGTTGAATGAGGAATTGTTCATCTGAACAAATTTTGCTTTCATTCTAGTTCTATTTTTCATGCTCATTATTGGTTAAATTGTATTCCGAAGTACCAACTCGGATAGTTCATATGTTAGGTTAATGCCTTGAAATTTTATTGGTCCTTCGAGAAGCTTGACTGTGTAATAAAAGGCCAGGAAAAAACATTTTGGCCATACTTACACCGAGGGGTGGCCGAACTTACCCCTTGGCGGGGTAAGTTCGGCCATCATGATCTGATCTAATTGACTGAAGATTACCGTTTATCATAGAGAGACACGCGAATCGATTTTCCGGGACTGGTACTGCCCTATTACCCTCCATTCACAAAATTGCGTACGAGTGTCCGTCCGTCTGTACGTCCATCCGTCCGTCCGTCAGCGCATCGTTTTCACTCTCTGCTGGGAACATTTTTTAATCAATTTTCTTCAAACTCGCTATGAGAGTTGATATTGGGAAGGAGTGTCCTGGGATTGCAGATGGGTAAATTTTGGCGAATAAATACATAGTTATGGCCCTTGATTGACGTTAGAAATTCTATCTTTGGCATTCCTTAAGGTTAATGCCTTGAAATTTTATTGGTCCTTCGAGAAGCTTGACTGTATAATAAAAGACCAGGAAAAACCATTTTGGCCAAACTTACTCCGAGGGGTGGCCAAACTTACCCCTTGGTGGGGTAAGTTCGGCCATCATGACCTGATCTAATTGACTGAAGATTTCCGTTTATCGTAGAGAGACACGCGAAAGGATTTTCTCGGGACTGGTACTGCCCTATTGTGCCTTACTTGAATGTAAAGGTTTCGCAGAGCTAGTTGTAATAGTCATTCGAAAATTGTACTTTTTATACACCGCCACTTTAAAAAGTGCGGGGTATGATGTTATACCCTCCATTCAAAAAATTGCGCTCGAGTGTCTGTCCGTCCGTCTGTACGTCCATCCGTCCGTCCGTCTATACGTCCATCCGTCCGTCCGTCAGCACATCGTTTTCACTCTCTGCCGGGAACTTTTTTTAATCATTTTTCAAACTCGCTATCCTGGGATTGCAGATGCACCGTATAGCATCGTACACCGGATATAGCGATTGTCGAATCGAGGAAATCCTTTCACGTTGATGTACGAGGTGAGTTTTTATCCCCTTTTCTCATTGATACATGTGAAATATCATTGCAGACACGTTTTTCTGACGTTGCTGATACATAGATGTATATTCCTTACTACAACAAATGGTCAGCAAAAATCTATAGCCGCTATGAATAACGGAAATGTTCCGCTAATCACTGATGATTTTCTATTGTTTGCCACGAAAATACGTGTTTTAAGGCTGTTAAAGTACATTATTAATACGAAATGCATAACGAACCATGGCAAATACCCCAGATATTCATAGAAACCCACTAAAATACCCTAAGCGTACTTTTGAAGCTGCATTTGACTATCGAATCTTCTTTTTTTCAGTCGTTTAGTGTACGGTCTATATGTGGGAAGTGCACGTCTTATAGCAAAAACTTCAACTCGTAGTGTACGGTCGATAGCCAGACAAAATCATTGTGGAAATCTTGTCTAGTGCTATAATTTTAAGAGTTCTATATACATAGACAAATTACTATCTGCCTAACGTAGCATAGACCCCACCTACTAATGGCATAAGTCATCGTGATGTCTTCTTTGTTACCTTTACTGTATTGCAGCTGTAAATGTAAATCAAAGTTTGAATCATACACAACACATTGCCATATACTAAATACAACGAAATATATGTACAAAAGGGGCTGGACCTAGAGGGGTTATTTACGAAGGGGGGAGGGGGGCACTAAAAGCCAAATGCTTGAACCGACGGCGCAAGCAGCGACGTGGGAAGAGTATGAGAGAGGAGAATGAACCCCCTCTCATTAAAATCTTTGTCTCTGAGAATGCATTTCAAGCCATTTAGAAACCCATTTTACCATATCTATAACCTCAATTTTAGGTAAGGATGTACACTCAAACAGCTTGTTCCTAACTATTAGTTTTGCATTTCCGTGTCGTCCTCTTGGTGCATTGGTAAGGGTCCCATGTGGGGGAGTGGGGGGGGGGGGGGGGGGGGGCGGCACATCAATTGCAATGCAAGTCTTAGTCAGCCCAATGTTCAGAAAATCAGCAGAGCCCATGTGAGGGGTAGGGGGTGCTTAAATTTTGAAAAAAATGCTTAAAAAACAAACAATAAAACCCACACCTAATAAAATATTGGGCATAGGTTCCCTTGTATTTTGTACTTTTCCATTCACCCCAACCCAATAACATAGGCCCAGCACAGCAGAAGCCTAGGACTCTCTTTTTAATTTCTCTGAGTCTGGTTGGTGGAGGGTAGGGGGCGCGGCTATTACATACTAGCTTTGCGAGTACTAGACTACATGGGATTTGCGATGGAAGCAAAAAGGAATGGAAGATGGGGGGGCACCAACTGCAGCCCCACAGCCTTGGGACTGGGGATAAGTGGTTTGGTTTTGGACTGGATGGGGGCACAAAAGTGTTTTATCCTCCATGACCAGACTGCAGGAGATTTAAAATCCCATCATTTACAAGCCCGGGCCACCCTCACAGCCATGTCTGTGCCCCCACGGCCACCTTTTCTTTCTGCAGAATTGTGGATTAACTGTGATCATCTAGGAAATTTAGGTATTATTATGCATACCGTATATACTCACAATATCATATAATGCGCGATTTTTTAAGGGCACTCACAGCCTCTTTTTTTTTTTGGGGGGGGGGGTTGGGGGGGGCACAGGAAGGCACTGACAAAGCGTGTCAATTAATTACCAATGTTATGACAACCTTGCGCCCAATAACATTGGACTTTAGGTAGATGAGTGGTTTAAAATATACTGCGTGCTGTGTCCGAAATTTAAAAACAGCACTCTAGGTTAAATCTATAATTTTGTGCTTCCACATGGGATTTCCGACAATTTGGCATTTTGACACGTTACAAAACACCAAATATTAGTCAGTCAGTAGCTTACAGGTCATAGAATGTTCAAGCGACCAGCTAAGGCTCCGATTAGACTGCACATATGCACAGGCTGGTCTGAGGCTTTGGTGGTCGCACGTATCACTGACATTTTTGGAAATCTCAAGTCGCGCTCATATTTTAATGCTTATTACAATGTCAAACAACTAAGGAATATTCAAGCTTGCGCATATGCCACCAATGCACCTATCTGTCTGTCCGTACGTCCGTCTGTCTGTCATTTAGACTAACCCTCTCAAACTTTGTGTACACAATAAGCGAAGACCCAGCTTCGCCGTCATATATAGAAAGGTCTAGGATAATTGAACAGACAGACCCAAAACTCGCATAATCTCGAGTTGTAAATTTTAGTAATTTTTAGATATTTGAGCAGGCTGGCCTTAATCCCAGGGGGGGAGGGTACTCTTATTTGTTTCTCATACGTAGGCTCGGGCCCAGCATCTACATTTTACAAAAAAAGGAATTTCAAGCACCCCAAAAAATATTTGAAATTTTAGCAGTCCAAAAAATATGCCACATTGATTTGTACTGAACCACTGTCCCCCTCTAGATCCGCGCAATTATCACTAATTTTAATCGACTACGGCGATTCTCGCTTTGGCTGTTTATTTTCGTCTTTCACCATGTACCCACCTAGATGCATGTTATACTCTAATTTAAAAGTGTGATTAGGCGGGGTCTTTATTTTAAAGGCACGTTAGCATGATAGGTTTCTGTGCTTGGATAAAGGGATACTGTAGATTCACTGCTTGCAAACTTCGGTGATTTTCCATACGTTTTCAGAAGTGTGTATCTGTATACACCATGCCCAAAACTGCAGCCCAACACATTCACAGAAGGTACAAATATGACGTCAGTATACTTGTCTTCTGGACTTGTGAACATAAAGGCGCATGCCAGCCTGCGCATCTGCACAGTCTGATCAGTGTATTTGTTTTTCGCTCATTTGAAAGTATCATATCTAGACTTTCTGTAGCTAAGGAGACTGGTTTGAGTCTTGCTTTGTCAAAAACACGGAAGACAGGTTTATTTTGCGTCAAGGCCTAAATTTACTATTCTCAGTCCTTGCTTCTATTCTTATTCACAGTAGCGTTTTCTTTTGGATGTTTAAAGAAACTTCAAACTTGTTTCAGGTTGAGAATAGTAGGGGCAGCTAAATCAATCCAAGAGCAGATTAAATGTTAACCAAATGCAACTTCCTTAGTTTGGTCGAAAATTGTAAATGCTCAACACTGCAGATAAATTGTAGAACAGTTTCAATCATCTAGTAGGTTAAGCATTTTGTCTCCCGATTTCCATGTTTTCTTAATGAAACAATGAAAATTAAGTGACCAGTAACATGAGAATATTCTTTTCTGGTATGCAAATATAAGCAGATTAAATTTTAGACGTAATTCACGTATACATCAGGAAAAGTTAGCATTAGTCTCTTAGCTATAGTGCGTACACTTATTTTGCTATATTACGTACACTGATGTGTCAACAGACTGCTATAGACCGTACAGCAGGAGGGGTTTTTGCTCCTAAATATTGATGGAACCAAATGGAATCAGGAGGTAAAAATTCGTTGGCAAGTACTTATGGCAATGTAGAAGCCATATGAAAGCGAATGTTGATCTTTCTTAGCGACACATTCGATAACATAAACATATTTCAGGGAGACGAGGCAAAAGTCATGTAAAATAAAAGTGATTGGGCAGATCATTTTGTCAATTGTAGTGCTGATCGATTATTCCTGGCTATTTCACATAGCCACCGATAAACATCAATGTCCTAACGATGTTATCACTATATCCTTTAAGCCGAATCTTGTAAAATATGAAAAATAATAGAAGAAACACCGACCTTGTACATCAACATGTGAATATTTCCTCGCTTCGGCAATCGCTATATCCGGTGTTCGATGCTATACGGTGAGATTGGTAAATTTTGGCGAATAAGTACATAGCAACGGCCCTTGATTGACGTTAGAAATTGGTTTTTACTATCTATTTTTGGCATTCCTTAAACGATTTTCTTCAAACTTGGTATGAGAGTCGATATTGTGAAGGAGTGTTCTAGGATTGCAGATGGGTAAATTTTGACAAATAAGTACAGAGTTAAAGCCCTTGATTTACGTAAGAAATTTGTTTTCACTCTCTATCTTTGGCATTTTTACCGATTTTCTTCAAACTGGGTATAAGAGTTGATATTGAAAAGTAGTGTATTGGTATATCAGATGGATAAATTTCGACAAACAAGTACAGAGTTATGGCCCTTGATTGACGTTATAAATTGGTTTCCCGTAGCGGTGTTTGTTGCATGCCTGCAGGGCTTTTATTCTAAAACGGGGCCGTAATAGGCCCGATCTCCCCTTGTCTCATTACACCGTTTTCTATAAACAATACTAACTTTCAAAACCATATATGGTAATATAAGGATCTCACATGGGTAAAAAAATAGCGGAAATCCCGATCCAGAAAGCGAGAAAAATTCCAACTCAATGTTTTATCGTTTTTTGGGCGGTTTTGATTGGTCCGTTGGAAAAATTAAATGGTTTGTACACTCCGATAAAAACCCATGCATATGAATATTTTATATCTGCCTTGATATCACAAAGCTATAGTAATAAGGAACAGTACACATAAAACACTAAACACAAGTTTTGAGATGTCCGAGATTATAAGTATATATTAGAACTTTTGCTATGTTACACATTAGGATCACCTCATTGAGATGGTTCTGATGAGTACCCACAAACAAACTATATTTTGATACATCGATGGACATTGCTATACTGTACCACACATAGTAAACACATGTATTATAAAACGTAATTATAGTTTATGCCCTAAACACACATCAGAATCGCCTCGGTGAGACGGATTTGATGTGTGCTTGGAACATATTCTCAGAGGATATCTCTATATCTTATCTACCACACGTAGTAAACACATGTATTATAAACGTTATTATGGCATATGCCCTAAGCACACATCAGAATCGCCTCAGTGAGACGGCTTTGGTGTGTATTTGGAACATATTGTCAATTGACATCTCCCACACTAAATGCTTTATCGCTCCTCATGCACTCACCGAGATCATCACATACTGAGGTGATTCCTGTGAGTGCAGGAAAAGAGATAAACCATGGCTGTCGGTTACCTGTATGTCGAACAGATCCAGGTCAAAGGGAAATCACCCCTATAGATTAAATAATCCAGAAAAAATATTCCAAACACTTTCTTTTATGCTACACGTAATAGTCTTCTAAATCATCTTGGTAAACTAACATAAGCCTACAGGCATGACAAGTCATTCTAAACGTCTCGGGTGAGGCGTTCGGAATGAGTTGTTATGCCTGTCCCCTTTTGGGACGAAATCCAAAAATCATCCAAGACAGCTGACCTATTAATCCAACAAGCTAAAGTTAGGCGGAATTCATTCATAACTATTCAGGTCACTTTTACAACCAATTTCAACTACGTTCTTTGTGGAATGATAATTACGAGATTAGCACCTATAGAGTGCATGTATTATATTACCTAACGGACACCTTTGTCATGTTTGTGTATCTTTGGGGTTGAGAGTATCAATATAACGTCACTCTCACGAGAGCATGTAAGTCACGCATTGTATATATGTCATATGACGATGAGCTGTATAGGCTTAAGTCTAATAAAATTTATGTTGTTATATAATAAGGATAGTGATAGTTCATATATATATATACTTAACATTATTTGTCTGGAACCCTGCCTTTTATTTTTCGTTTTCGCTAAGGCTAGGTTCTGGACACTGCTTAGTTGTGTAACATGCTTTATGATGTTCTATTCGGGAGCGTTCTTCTATGTAGAAGGGCGTACTCGACACATACTAAAGCTTAGACAAGTATCGTGCGAAAGGCTACTTATTACACACCTTCTCCGTCTGACCATTTTCATAGAACATAGGTCAAGGTAAACAAAATAGAACAGCGTAATCGAGTCAATATGATGTATTCTTTAGTTATAACATTGAGACGGTTCTTTTGAGTATCCACAAAATATGATTTGATTATCAAATAAGTAGCATTTTGGGTGTTGTGCTCGATCGCAAACGCTTATAACTGTTTTGGTTCTTATCAGTGGTGAATTTAGTATCATATATATCAATGAAACAGGGAACATGGTGTCTGGACATTGCTAGCCATCGCATGTTCTCTGCCATGTGTTGTTAAAACTAAAATGCAATGTAAACTGTCAAGATTTTGTAAGAACTCAAACGTTTGTTGATTTAGACATTGCATTCTTGCTTGTACTGTCTGCCATCATCACCATGTTAATATTGTATTTGTTGTATCCTCATGGGCTTTATAGCCTATTGGAATTTTGAAATAAACCTATCTATCTATCTATCTATCTATTATGAGTGTGAGGGTGGGATTGAAAAATCCATCACGAGGATCACTGATTGGCATCACAAGGCTTGGGAGGGGTTAAAATCTCTGATCGAGAGGGACGGATTTTACTTTCTCACGTACCAACGCGTACAAGATCGAGTGATCTCTATGTTAGCTCGCTGTCGGAAAAATCTGTCCCACATCGCTACCCATATGAGTTAGCGTGACTAATACGAGATAAGCCACACACGGCCGGTTACTAATGCGAGATAACCCACACGCGACATTTTTTTGCGCATGACTGTATTCCTTCGAAAACGAAATCAACTTGAAACAGCGAATAAACAACGCATTAAACAATGAACAAATGGTTTATTTCGTCAAAATGGATTTACAATAACTAGCTTATCAGCCACAGTAACTCGATTAAGTAATTTTGTTGAGGAAAATGTGTTTCTTTTTTTACATCGTCAAGGCCGCCCATCCCCGTGTATTCAGTCACTCATTGCCCACCACGTCAAATATTTCAATCGCAATGCACTCAGCATGTTCAAAGCATTAAATAAAGGAAGAGGCTATTTACAGTTGACTGTCAATAGCCAAAAAACGTTAAAATGGCTATTTACAGTTGACTGTCAATAGCCAAAAAACGTTAAAGTGGCTATTTACAGTCAACTGTCATTAGCCAAAAAACGTTGAAATGGCTATTGACAGTCAACTGTAAATAGCCATTTTAACGTTTTTTGGCTATTTACAGATAAATCAGATATTTTCATTGATGTTGACTTTATATTCGAACATTTGGTGGACAATTTCAAGTACAGATGAATATTAAAGTCAAATAAATGTGTTTCTTCCATAATAAGTGCATGCCGTAAATCGTATTTGAGCCTGGCATGTGATTTTTGGGTATTTGACGCATGCAAAAAGTTAAGAAACACGCAGGCTTGTGCATCTACACAGACGCTCCATTGGCATCGCTGTTCGTACGCATAAGTAGAAAATGATTCATATAAGAGCCAAACATCTCAAAAAATGTACAAGTATGGATTTGCAGTCAGGTGAAAGGCAATTATTCTATGATTGTGGCATTTCCTGATCAAGATTATAGAGCTCAGACTTCTTACGTGTAACATATATTCCAAGGTTTCCTGATCAGACACCACATTTTGCGAAATCTGATTTGGATCTCGACTGTTTGTCTATATCCCATGGATGTATATATAGCTACTTTGACTTGTTTATAGCACTAGTTGTTTTTGTTTCTCGGAGTTACACGTGCATGTACGAGGTCTGATTATGTCTGAAATAAGCAACGCATTTGAACATTTTATTGTTTTATTAATGAAATCCGATTCACATGTTCTTAATAAAAGCGATTCATGTATATCAACTAACAGTACATGTATGTACATTTTAACCATTGTGCCAATTTATATAGCTCAGTTAATTCAACGCCTGGAAATTTAACACCGAAATAGCTCTCAGAGTTTCTCTAATCAGTTTCTAGTCATACGCCGTGGTTACTTAAGAGAAACATCTCAGTGATACGATTCATTTAAGTAACCACAGCATATGCTTTTTGCTGTCGTCTTCTCGCCGAAACCATTAAGCTTTAGTGAGAGGCGACGATTCGGTAAACGACCAACTGTACTAATAAAACTATGCTGTTGCTGAATAAAGGAACGTCTCGATGAGACGGTTCCTCTGAGTAACTCCAGTATATCCTGTCGGCAGAGTTTGAGTCTGTATATGCATCTAATATGACACCATTGCAACGCAGAGTACATTGATACTGTAAACCAGTGTCCCGAAATCAACTTCCGCGATGTAGAATTTGCAATATGTAATCTCTCTGATACTGTATTTGCGGTTGATTATAGTTGAGGGGGGGGGGGGGGGGGGGGGGGGGTTGTTCGAGGGACATCTATATTAAACGCTTAAGTTATTTGTGCACGGTCTTTAAATAACTTAAATGAGACAGCGGTACACTTGTAAGATCATTTTTATTGTAGATAGCTGTTCCAAGCTTTTTGAAACTCTGGTATCATTTTTTTTCGAAAAAAAAGTAAATTGTGGAAAAACCTTTGATATGAGTTTAGACAATGTAGTAAACATATGTCCAATAATTTGGCTAAGTCGTGAGAAAACCATTGAGAAAACTGTTGCATGCAGTCTCTCCTGGTGATAAGGTTTTCAAAACTATTGGACCTAGATCTAATATGATGAAATGGTGGTCCTTATCTCGATCTACACTGCTAAATACTCCGATAGTATGCCTGAATGTATTTTTCGACTCATAATCACACGCTGGATAGGAGGCAATCGAAAACTCTAATACTGTCGAGGAACGTAAATAAAATTGTTAGAAACAGTTTTCGATTGCCATTATCGATTGACTGGCGACAAATAGCAAGCGAAAACACTGTTTCTATCGAGTTTTGATCCCCGTTCGTCGATTGTTCAGAGCGTTTTTGATAGCCGCCTACACGGTGTGATTTGCATGAAATCTTATTTCAAAACTCTACTCTCTTTAAAGTAAGTTGTTTTTCAATTAAAATCATAAAGACCAGTGTTTTACGAGGATTATGATAAGACAACAAGCCCCAGGGTTTATTTTCACACCTAACCATCGCATATCACCGCGTCTTTCCGGTAAACAGCCGAAGTCTATCGACTGTCACCAGCTTGAGACGGGTGAAGTGTACGAATATTCTACCTGTTAGAAAATTTCATTGTTGGACATGGCGAAACTATGGCAGGAAACTCAGTCCGCATTTTCCATCTTTCAAGATTATATTCCATCTTCCACCTTTAAAACTTATAGCTCATTCAGATAATGTAAAGCATTAGAAACACCCATGGATGTTGCATTAACAAGGGTTTTCAAATTTAATACCAGGCAGTGCGCACGTCAGCATCCAGAGTACCTGCTTGTGTCATCTTTGATAAGTACTTATAATCAGATGTTCCCAAGGACTTTTTTGGAGGGGGGGGGGCGAGATATTAAGAGAAATCAAAGGCCAGGATCATCGGACATCGATGGCCAAGATCAGTGCGAGCATATGCTCAATCTGGTCACGGTCATTGCGATCTTCTGAGTGCATAGGGAAACAATGTTCAAGGCATCAACAATACGTCGTCGAAAATCATAAAAATACAAAACAATGAGTTTTCGGACAGACCGCGCAAGTACACATTCTGCTCGAGAACCTTGCATATGGCCAATGATGACGCCAAAAGTAATTTATAAACCTCATTGAATGAAGGTTGTCACACCTCTTAATAACGCGCCAAGCACCACGGGAGTTATATTGCCTTCCGGTGAAGTACACTTATCCTGTTTATTGGGACAGATTAAGCTTTTGGGTGATACTTAAGTGAAAATAAAAATAGATTATATGAAAAGATTCTATTCCACTAATAAAAATTTCCAATATCACCTCCACCGCAACCCCCCCACCCCCCCCCCCCCAAAAAAAAATAAAATAAAAAATAAAATAAATGAAAGTATCCGTTTATCTCGAAATTACAAACAATAGTCTCGAAAAATATGCAAAATATGAAACCTGTGCATATTGCACAGGTTTCAGTTCATATTTTGCACATTTTTGCACAGGTTTTATATTTTGCACATTTTTCGAGACTAAATGTTTTTAGCAAAAACCTTTTGGTGTAAACCTTTAACAAAATATAAATAAATCATAACAGGCCGAAAAGAAAATTAATAATGATAGAAGAAAAGAAAAAAAATGGATGGCTGTCTAAATGAAAAGCATGTTAAATATATTACATGGATCCTCTCTGCGAGACATCCATACTTTGTATAAGGGAGTAGAGAAGGTTCTGACGAGTCATCGCATATGCCGACACGCCTTCGCTTTCCAGGCTCGAAAATGCGTGAGGTATAAAAAACCAAATCACTGTACTGGCCCTCGTACATAATTTTGCTGACTGGAACTAATTGCCAAACCCTTAGCTGTCTCATGACAACTTGCATGTACACAACATCAACAGGCAGTATAGATCAGAATTGGAAAACTCCTATAGGAATTATCTGTTATTATCAGATCATGACTCACTCTTGTTTGATATATAATTAGTCAAAAGCAAACTATATAATTAGTCAAAAGAACGGTTACGATCATGAGTTTGACGAATAATTGAGTACACGGTAGACCCAGATGAGATGTCTATTGAAGGAAAGTATTATTAAATGCCAACACGGAGCCTATTTTGGATCCGTGATGCCAAATAGTTTCAATCCAGATCTGGGCGGATATTTTCTTAAACAAAAAATTTGTGAGAAAAGTTTCCAAGTCTTAAAATCACCAACAAAGACAAGGCTGCTCGTGTCACTCAGGAATTCTTCTTACTTTGCACTTAAAGTCATATCAAAATAATGCTAGGAAACTCAAGATTAACTGCTTACCACATCTTTGCAATTAGTATGTTTAATGCCTTGATTCTCTTTTTCCGCTAACGGAGCGGGAAGCCGCACCATCATGAAAACAAATGCTTCAACAAAAGCCAAAATAGGATTTCAGCTAAATAAAGGGATTAGTGAATAAATTTGATATAGCAAATAATTTCCCCCTGTATCCCAAATAAATAACGACACTGACTGTCATTAGCCAAAAAACGTTAAAATGGCTATTGACAGTCAACTGTAAATAGCCAAAAAACGTTAAAATGGCTATTGACAGTCAACTGTAAAAAGCCATTTTAACGTTTTTTGGCTATTGACAGTTGACTGTAAATAGCCATTTTAACGTTTTTTGGCTATTTACAGTTGACTGTAAATAGCCACTTCGTTAAAGAAATGTTTTACGTTTTAGTTTATACCATGTTGAAGGCCGACTTAAATTGCTGAAATTTCAACATTGACATTTTCCTGAAAGGAATACAGCCATGCGCCAAAAATGTCATGTGTGGGTTATCTCGCATTGTTATATACCTTATGAGTGTTTACTATAGAAACTTGACGTGTTTCAATCGCTGGCAGTTGTACTTTTCATCTAAATTTAACGTATCGCAATGCGACAAATCACTGTCCGCAAGCTTCATTCCCATTAATACATGGCAGCAGAGGGCTGCAACGCCATTAAAGCCCGCTCAATGACATCGTCTGCAAGTTAAGATATATATCGTCGCTAATGTTTTATGGAGAAATGACCAAACTATTTCAGTTAGCATAAAATACGCTCCTTTATCATATCGGAAGGCGGCAATCGAAAACGCTCTGAACAATCGATGAACGCGGATCACAGATCGCTGGAAAAACTGTATTTTCGATTGCCATTTGTCGCCAGTCGGGCGACAAACGGCAGTCGAAAGCTCTGTTTCTAGCGATCCTGGATCCACGTTCGTCGATAGTATTAACTTTTTTGATTGCCGCTATCTGAAGTGGTTATTTAATGTAGGCCTACTGAATACGTAGCAAAAACAATCCGAAACAAGGGCTACTAGGTGTAATTTACAGTCGGGCGACAAACGGCAATCAAAAACTCTGTTTCTAACGATCTTAGATCTACGTTCGTCGATGGTATAATCGTTTTCGATTGCCGCCTAGGTGAAGTGTTTATTGAATATAGGCCTACTGAATACATCGCCAAAGCAATAATAGGAATTATTTACATTTTCATGTTCCTGTTGAAAAAACTGTTTCCATACCGGATATGCGGCAATCGAAAACTCTTGACGAACAATCGATGAACGCGGGTCAGAAATCGCTACAACATGTGTTTTCGATTGCCAGTTGTCGCCAGTCGGGCGACTAATGGCAATAAAAAAAACTCTGTTTTTTACATTTTTTAGTCTACATTTGTCGATAACATTGACGTTTTCGATTGCCGCCTATCCTGTGTGATATCTTTGCACGCTTCATGATCATGATGATATTACGGTGGACATTTTTGCATACAATTGAAAAACATTATTTGGACTGCTTGTGCTTGAAAGGAAGGTATATGACAATGACGATATAACATTCTTTTCCGGTTATTGTAGTATGGCCGATGCTTTTTTCATTGATCTTTGCTGATGTGTAAATCAGACACCCTAGAATAACGACGAAGGAGGAGATTAAAACCGTACTCAAACTTCCAATTTTAGTTAAACCACGGGTGGTAAACCTAGGTAGGAACTACCACGTAATTGTGTTAACGTAATTTTGTTCCCAAGTCACATCCGGGACACGTCGTGGTAGTTTCCAGGCAGACAATTGGATAAAGAAACGTTGGTGTCACTTTCATTTTTGTTTTATTTTACAACTAAGAACGAACAATGGTGAAATCCGGCAATGTGGTTCCGTGCAAATATGTCTCAGCATCCCCTCTAGCCCAAAATTTTGTTTGAAAAGTCATTTTATTTCTTTAGATTCGTGTTTCTCCACTGAGCATCGAACCAACTTTCCCCAAAGTTCGAAGGATTTTAGCCCATATCTGTCAAATTAAATGGAATTTGGTATCATTTGACGATGGAAATAATAAAAAGACCCTGAATAAACATTCCTACACAGAAAAAAATATCTGAGCATTTACTCGTAAATGATTCATGCCCCGTTCATCCTGTGTGGTAGTTTCCAGCTCATCGTGGTAGTTAAAATGCTATCGTGGTAGTTTCCAAGACTTTAAAAATTCAATTGTCCTTAGAGATCAAGCTTTTACAAAGGAATAAAATTGACTATTGTTTTTATTCAAATGGAGATAATTTCAATGTGACCCACCTTTATTTCTGAAGGATTCGTTTTTTCCAGATTATAAGAGGTCGTAACAGCTGTTATGTTTCTGTGTGGAGTTGGTAAAATTTCTCCCCGTGCATCGATATAGCATTGATCTTTTTTCATATTCTGGTCCTTCAGGAATATTGGGTTCTAAGGGAAAGCAGAATGCTGCTTAAGCCGGTGCTAAGGGGCTTGCGAATTGTTTCACTTTCCATTAGTTCTCATGAACAGACTCAATCATGCTCACTTACTATTTTCAATAAAATCGAATCTTCTGTTTTCAAATATTGTTTAGTTTATTTTATACATATTTTATTGCCACAAATTACAGCAATGGGGTTGGGCCACAAGTTCTCGCAACATTAGTTACGACCCTCCCCCTACATATTCAGATCAATCAAAGCATGTAAACATGGCTACAAAACATATCTTCAACTGTACAAAATCATAAAGAATAAATAAATAAATAAATAACTGTCTATGAGTGCGTTTTTGAGTGCAGGTTAGCATCATTCAGATTCTTAAAGGCAAAGAATCTTTCTGCCAATCCTAGTGGTTAGACATCCAAACCGTTTGTCTTTAATAATCTGATATGCGTCTATTGTATTTTTTCCACACACGTGAAAATTTATTACATTGATCGAATACTCCATGTCAATGTTCACCCAGTTGTTCGGTCAATCAGTTCTAAGGTACAGGCCTGCTCTTCCGACATAGGGAAGATTGGGTATAGCAGAAAGTGAGATAAATATATTTAAATTTCCAAGTCAAAAAGAAAAATATGTTTATGTATTGTCAAACCGTTTGGTGCTCTTTATATAATCATGTACTGCTCTAAATAATGTTGAATTAAGTGTATTATTAACTATTTCATTTCCGTATAACAATAATTGTGAAGATAGTCGTTGAAAGTCTCTTGCAGCTTCGAAAAATAGATGACGCTCGTTTCTGTAATTGTTGCAATGAAAGAAGTAGTGTTCGCTATCCTCTATTTCATTGCACCAATTACAGATAGGATTGTCACGAAGATGATTGATAAATAAATCATTATTCAGATAACTATAATTGTTTCTTATTCGAGCATGTATTACTGATAGATATCGGTTACCTGATGTGAAGTAGTTAGGTACTTGTAGTTTAGGAAAAGTAGTACATGTAATTTGCAGGTTTTTCTTACAGGAAGATATTGTTGGCTGATTTTTGAAACCTTCGTCAAGAGTGTTTCACATTCTGATGGCTGATAGAATACATGATCTTAGTGATATATTAGTTCGAGTAAATGGTGTAGAGAAGTTGTTGTTGTTTCTGAGGGGGTACCCCGAAATTTCACTTACTAATGGGGGAAATAAATCAGTAATATATGATGGAACCAGTCGATTATTTACTTTATACATAATCGACTGGTTCCATTATATATTACTGATTTATTTCCCCCATTAGTATTATTAAATATTGTAGGTTCTCTCTCTATTTCTAAAGGAACCAGTTTTCTAGGTTGTTAAGATGCTGCCAAAAACTAACCATACACCAGAGACAAAATGTCTGGTAGTATTCCAGGGGCAACTGATAGCCCTTAAATGGCGCGTAGGAATGCTAGGTTTACCTAGGAATTTGCTAGTTAAGGCTGATTTTGTGTTTTAGCGAAAGAACAGATAACCCAATAGAAGATTAATTAACATAAGTTGCTTTTCGTGAATTATGTTAAGGAGGGTATAAGGAGCTCGTTGCATTTTATTTGGTTTAAATCAAAATCAGTGAAGATGTATATAAAACTAGAAAGAACACAAAGACACGATGTGCAGACTTACCAGAGCATCCGCTTCTGGCAATTAAATTGTTATTTGAGTCAGCTTATACTATTTGGGTACCGTCGCAAAAGCTTTGGCGAGCCTGTTCGCAAGAGCATTCCCTTCTCGCATAAAAGACACCAAAATCGCCATTTTAACACACGGGAATTTTGACGCTTTTCGCCTTCTTAAATGACTATGACCCTGGCGAGATACCACAATTGCACAGGCTCGGGTTCGTCGGAACCTTGGTCACAAAACCAAATGAGCCAGTGCATGAGATTTCCAACAATTTGGTATGTGCGACCAGCAAAGCCTCAGATCAGCCTGCGCACACGCGCAGTCTGATCAGAGCCTTTGCTAGTCGCTTGAGTATTCTATGATTGTAAAGTTACTGACTGAACACCATTTGGAGTTTCTAAGCTTAACAGGAGGCTGCGGAGGCTCGTCCGAGTCTACACTTGTCAAAATGTCAAATTGTTGGAAACCTCAATCCATGGCTCAAATCTCGTTCGGTTGATCAAATGGCGATTGATGTGCCGTTGATATGAGCAGCGAATGCTCTGGGGGGTTTGCACATTTGTCTTGGCCTTATATATACCAGTAGAATCACTTGACACTGCAAAAAACAAATGTTTGATATGCTGGCTCAAATGGCAATTTTTTGCTATATATGCGAGTAGCGAATGGTTCTAAAGTGTCATTCCAAAAAGTTAAAGACAAAGGCGCTGACCAGACTGCGCAGATGCGCAGTCTGGACCGTGCTTTTGTTGTTCTCAAACCCCCGAAGACAGCTTTTCAAGCGTCGATGTCCATATGGGATCCTGTTATTTTTATAACATACACACGTGATACACATAACATCAATTTTATTAATTATAACAATGTTTTAGAACACATATATGGCATTCAGAATAAGTGTTATGGCAGACACATGATACATACTTTATACATTTAAGTCATCAAGATATTGTCTTGCACACCTATTAACATATGTACGTAGGAATACCTGTATGGCAGACACATGATAAAAATAACATCCACTTAAGGAAAATTTTGCACAACCCAAAAAAGTAAGTGAGTATGATCAGGAAATACCACAATCACACACTGCTGACTAACCCATAGCATAGCGAGGAAGAGTCACAGAACACTTACAGTCACAAGCTATCAGGAAGACAATTACAGTAAAGCAAACAGTTCTCCCCCCCCCCCACCCCCCATCAAGATGATTGCAAATCTAAAAAGGACACTAATTACTATATAACAAAACAAGAACCAAACACAGAGCCCCCATAAACAATAGGAGAAACAATAAACAATGAATTAATAACAACAGAATGGACAGCAGCCTAAGCTACTGAGGGGTTTCAAAGCATTTACAGTCACAAGCTATCAGACAGACAATTAAAGTAAAGCAACCAGCTCTCTCTTTCTCTCTCTCTCTCTTTCTCTCTCTCTCTCTCTTCCCCATCAAGATGATTGCAAAGCTAAGATTCAATGTATTTCTTTTTTTAATTCTTCTTGAAAAGCACGCATGGAGGCTTCCTAACTTATGCAATGTATCATCACAGAGAAAAAATAATCAAATTAACACACTATGATGAAACTGAGATCAGATTAAAGCTTTACCTCAGTGCCTTCATTGAGTTTGAGGCCTGACCAACGGTCGTGCAATTAAAGAGGAAACCATACTTGTAAACATTGATTGGAATTACAACCAGACATGCAGACTGGCGCATGATATCAATGTTTTCTTGCACACCTGATCGGGGTTTCCACTATTTTCACCCATTTGAGAAAACTCTATTTCACATACCTGTTCTTACCTGTGGGAATAATAATAAAACAGTCACACGTCGGAAACAAGTAGCGTCATTGTTATGTTAAAGGGACGCCATGATGTCATGTCGCATCTCAGCGTATTCAGTAATTTTTGGAAGAAGTCTTTTTTCAACATAAAATATGGTATTTAATGGTGAGCAAGACAAATAATCTATTATTTGTATGAGCATGGTATAGAATAATCCGTCCCTAACGATAGCCGTTTACTATCACTCAGCATCACTCGACAATCGTGATGCCAATCGGTGATCCTGGAGACTGATTCTTCTATCCCACCCTCACACTCATGATAGATTCTTATAATATCCAACTTTTTATAACAAGTCCATATGGAAGTCAGAATATTTTTTATAACAGACACATAATACATATACCATCTATTTAACTCACCGAGACCGTATTTTGCAAGTAGAATCACATATGTCATTCAAAATAAGTTTTATGACAGAAACATGATAATAAAATTATCCATTTAGGTCAACTTACACAATTCCTTATGTCCCTAGTAACATATGGAATTTAGAATAGTGTTAATGACAGACACATGATACATATATATTACCTTCAAGTCATCAGGACTATTTCTTACAATCCTAGTTATGTATGGATATCAAAATATTTTAAATATAGCATATAGCGGTAGCCATCAGAGGTTGTAACACTTTCAGAGAAAAGACAAAATTGTCAAAGATTTCATAATCCTAAATCAAGTAGTTTCTGAGAAAACTTTGATGAAAAATGTCCATATGTGTTATATAAGAGTGAAAGAAGGAAAAATTGAAAATATAAAAAAAAGAAGACAAAATGAGGATTAACACCTTAATTTTCATTTACACAATACACTTTGCCTACCTGAAAGTGTACACAAAATTTCATAATCCTAAATCAAGTAGATGCTGAGAAAACTCTGACAAAAAAATCCATATGTGTTATATAGGAGTGACAGAACGAAAAATTGAAAAAGAAGGCAAAATGAGCTTTAGCATCTTTGTTTTCATTTACGCAATACACTTAGCCTACCTGAAGGTGTACACTAAATTTGAAAACACTGGCTCCAATAGGAGCCAAGAGATCTGCGACAGAAATTTTCATTAGAGAGAAAGAAAAATGAATGAATAAAGGGACTGATACGCAATTTGTGGCTGTTCTTTTGTTACACAATACAACTAATCACTATCAAGCTTTGTACCAAATTTCAGAATCCTAACTCAAGTAGTTGCTGAGAAATCTTTGACAGAAAAAAATGTCTATATGTATTATATAAGAGTGAAAGAAGGAAAAAATGACAAATTGAAAAAAGAAGGCAAAATGAGTATTAGCATCTTAATTCCCATTTACACTGTACATTTTGCCTGCCTGAAGGTTTACACAAAATTTGAAAACACTGGCTCCAATAGGAGCTGAGAAATCTGTGATAGAAATTTCCATGCGAGAGAAAGAAAAAAGAACATATAAAGGGACTGATAAAAAAATATGTGGCTGTTCTTTTGTTACACAATGCAACTAATCACTATCAAGCTTTGTACCAAATTTCAGAATCCTAACTCAAGTAGTTGCTGAGAAATCTTTGACAGAAAAAATGTCTATATGTATTATATAAGAGTGAAAGAAGGAAAAAATGACAAATTGAAAAAAGAAGGCAAAATGAGGATTAGCATCTTAATTTCCTTTTACACTGTACACTTTGACTTCCTGAAGGTGTACACAAAATTTGAAAACACTGGCTCCAATAGGAGCTGAGAAATCTGTGACAGATATTTCCATTGGAGGGAAAGAAAAATGAACATATAAAGGGACTGATAAGCAATTTGTGGCTGTTCTTTTATTACACAATACAACTCATCACTATCAAGCTTTGTACTACATTTCAGAATCCTAACCCAAGTAGGTGCTGAGAAATCTGTGACGGAAAAAAAGTTTACAGACAGACAGACAAACAAACATAATTACAGAAAAGGCAAAAACTATATACCCCCTATATACTTCGTACCGGGGGTATAAAATCCTAACCCAAGTAGGTGCTGAGAAATCTGGAGACGGAAAAAAAGTTTACAGACAGACAGACAAACAAACATAATTACAGAAAAGGCAAAAACTATATATCCCCTATACACTTCGTACTGGGTGTATAATGACAGACACATGATACATATATAATACCTTTTAAAAATGGGACAATTTCTTACAATCCTAGTCATGTATAGATATACAAATATATATATGACAGACACATGATACATATATATTACCTTCAAGTCATCCAAACAATTTCTTACAATCCAAGTCATGTATGGACATCAAAATATTTTAATGACAGACACATGCTACATATATAATACCTTTAAGTAATGGGACAATTTCTTACAAACCTAGCCATGTATAGATATACGCATATATAAATGACAGACACATGATACATATATATTACCTTCAAGTCATCAGGACAATTTCTTACAACTCTAGTTATGTAGGGACATCAAAATATTTTAAAGACATACACATGATACATATTTATCATATGACGTCGCGTCTGGGAGTGAAATTACGCCATGCAATAAAATCGATAAACCACTAGTGGTTTACAGATTTACGGGAAACGTAATGATGTCCATAACAACGTTGCGTACATAATGACGCAATTATAAAGTTTTAACGCCAGAAATAATATTTCAAAGTAATCTTAATGTCATTTGATAAATAGAATCTAACATTCGTGCTCTTGTTTTATTGAACTTATAAAACTCGTTGCGAAAAAGAGATAAAATGCTCGGCAAGCCTCGCATTTTATCTCTTTTCCCCAACTCGTTTAATAAATTCAATGAAACTTGAGCACTCATGTAAGAGCCTCTATAATATCCATTCAAATGATCATGACAATTTCTTACTGCCCTAGTTAAATATGGATTTCAGAATATTGTTCATGACAGACACATATTTCATATATCATCTATTTAAATCTTGAGTATGACCAGGAATGCCACCAAGACAACTTATTATAGTGCGACCAGGATCCGATTGTATCAATATTTAATAACGAATTAAACCATCATTAAACCATCATTAATTAAGTCGTCATTAAACCCGGTTGTACTAAACTTTTAACGACGAATGTTTGTCGTTAAATCAGAGAGTTTGTCATTAAAGTTAACGATGGTCCAGGGGTAGTTTTAAACCGTCATTAGCGGAAATAAAAATGGCCGCCGATGTTGTTTTTTCATCGACTCGGACCGATGAAACCAAAGAAATGCTCGAAAAAGACGCCTAATGAAGATCTAGAAGTTTTTAAAATGGCCAAAGAGATCAAAAAATATATAGATACATACTGGAGCAAATTCTGCATGAAATAGAATCAAATCAAAACGAATAAACAATATCGGCAAAACGTTCAGTGTCCATTTGTTTATTTCATCGTCCTTCTCTGAAAGATCAGCTGTTGTTTTGACTGATGACGTATTGAAATCGACATGACGTGATGAAATAAAACAACTGACCGCACACTAGTAATTTGTATGATAAACCGCATTCGTTATCATTTAATTATTTGATTATTTAACTAAGGATTCAGAGAAGACAGGGACTGGGCGTCCCGGACCCCCCCCCCCCCCCGAAAATGATAAAGGTGTAGGAGGTCACAATCTAGAAAATACGAAGCTCCTCAGCCAGCAATCAGAGGTGGGGCTATCATTGCACCCCCCCCCCGCCCCCAGCAAAATGTCATTTCGCTGGTAGGCAGGCCAATGATGGCCCGGTTTGCTTACTGTATATAGCCTTTTTTAGACATATTGGTATGTACCTATCTCCTCTGTAAAATACTAGTAAGTCGATGTCAACACTCTAAACCTGGACACCATTCCTCCCTTTTCTCCCCACCCCCATCATGCCCTGACGAAACTTTCTGAGCCCGCGTAGAGCACAGGAAATAGTCACATGCCTTAGAATAAAAATAGACCTATATTTACTTCTAAAGACGATAGGCCCTACACATCTACCTTATTTTTTTAAAAAAAAAAGTTTCTGACTAGTTCCTGTGGCGTAGTGGTAGTTGACTTGATTGTGAAACCAGGAGAACGAATCCATTGGAACTAATTGCCAAACCACCAAATTAATAGTTACTTTCAACAGACAGAGGGATAATGAACAGGAAATGTCACAGTCACGTGACGAATGCCCCCAAAGGAATTGGTCTAGCATTAGACACATTTGAGGAATAGGAGATATGCTCCAGACACGAAAAACCTAGAAATGAGGCCAAAAGTCAATATCAAGCTCACCACTCCATCATCCCAAGAGGAATCAGCACACCAAATTTGGGATTCCTACATCAAATAATATAGGAGATATGCTCCAGACACAATTATTCTAGAAACTAGGTCATAGGTCAAGATCACAGTGACCTAAAATGGAATGTGACACATAAGTATCCAAACATGTATCCATACAGCAAATTTGGGATTCCTCCCTCAAATAATGTATGGGATATGCTCCTAACACGATTATTCTAGAAATTAGGTCAAGGTCACAAAACCGATACATGCCACTCTGCAATCCCAGGATGAAACCACACACCAAATTTGGGATTCCTAGCTCAAATAATATAGAAGAAATGCTCTGTACATGATTATTCTAAAAACTAGGTCAAGGTCACAGTGACCCAAAAATGGTATGCAACATTTGGCCATCCCAAGATGCATCCACGCACCAAATTTGGATTCCTACCTCAAAGAATATAGAATTTATGCACCAAACTTGATGCCAATTCTAGAAATTAAGTCGCAGGTGAAGGTAACAGTGACCAGAAAATGGAACAGGACAATCCGCCATTCCAAAATGCATTCACACACCAAATTTGGGATTCCTACCTCAAATAATATAAGAGATATGCTCCGGTATAAAAATTCTCAAAACGAGGTCGGAGGTCAAGTTTAAGGTCACAGTGATCCGTCAATGTAAAACAACACTTCATTATCACAAGATGCATCCACACACCAAATTTGAGATCCTCATCTCAAATGATATGAGATATGTTCTGGACACTATTATTCTAAAACTAGTTCAGAGGTCAAGGTCACAGTGACCCGATAATGGTACAGGACACTCAACCATCCCAAGATGCAAACACATACCTAATTTGGAATTCCTACCTCAAATAACATAAGAGATATGCTCCGGACACAATAATTCTTAAAACTAGGTCAGAGGTCAAGGTCACAGTGACCGGAAAATGGAACATGACACTTTGTCATCCCACGATGCATTTAAACATCAAATTTGGAATTCCTATCTCAAAGAATATAGGAGATATGCACCAGACCCAATGCAGTTTCTAGAAACTAGGTCAAGGTCACAGTGACCCAATTATGGTAAGCGACACTTCGTCATCCCAAGATGCATCCATACACCAAATTTGAGATTCCTACCTCAAATAATATAAGAGATATGCTTCGGACATGATTATTCTAAAAACTAGGTCAGAGGTCAAGGTATGCGACACTCCGCCATCCCAAGATGCATCCACACACCAAATTTGGAATTCATACCTCAAAGAATATCGGATATATGCACAGGACACGAAGTGGGACGGGCGGATGGACGGACTGACGGACAGACTGACGGACAGTGCGATTACTATATGCCTCCCAAATTTCTTTTTGGGGCATTATAAAAAAGGAGAATTTTTTGCCAGAAGCTCCCACTACCGGTGGCTTTGGTTGCTGTCCTAAGACAATGCAGCGGATCTGTTGTTGTTCATTCAATGTTTATTATTGCATCATTTGTTTGTGGGTGAGGTGTTGGTCCTTGTTTTGTTGCGCAGTATTTAGTGCCATTTCTAGGTTTGTAGTCATCTCGCTGAGGAAGAGAGAGCTGCTTGCTTTACTTTCAAATGCCTTCTAGATGGCATGTATATAGCTGTCAGTGTTATGTGTATCTTTCTCATGGTGCCGTGATTTGGTCTACTATATGTGATTGTGGCATGCGCTGATCCAGAGAGGGACAGGGGGTCCGGAGACTCTGGACCCCCTCCTGAAATAGGGTTTCCTAGTAATACTGGTCCGGATCCCCTGAAAAATCATAAAGTAAAGGAAGGCCAGCATTCAATGTTGGGCCATCATCGGCAAGCCAGCGACGAAACGCCATTTAAATAATGGTGGTGGCCCGCTTTTTGTGGTATTTCGATCATCAACTAAAAATATGGACCCGCACCTGAAGGCCCACAGTGGCATTTAGGGGATAACTGTATTCAAAATTTTCATTTGAGTGGGTACATCATCAGCTAAACAGTCGGAAATTTAGTTTTACGACGACGCGCGAGTGGAGCAATTAAACTTGATTTGCTTTGTTTGTTTGTTTTCTCGTTCTTTAAACATATATTTCGTTTAAAAAAGTCTACATTTATATTTTCAACTCAGATATAAATGCAAAGTGGTAGAGCGCTTGACTAGAAACCTAGGAGTTGCGGGTTCGAGCCTCACCGACATCACTATTAATTAAAGCAGTGTTTTCAGAGGAAAACTATGTCCCTCCACAATAATACAGGCTGTAAAATCCCTTTGACAACAATGGCGTTTAAGAAATGAGAGAATGATAATATCGCACAATGCGTTAATTCATGCTTTTAACGACTATTCTGCGTTCGGCGTCGTTCTTTTTCTTCTTTTTTTCTGCAGGGCATACGGTGTTATATATAAACTATAGTTCCGCGGTAGGGATGTCTGTTATTGGTGGGGGCGTGGGCTTGTCAGCTTTGCGAATGATAGACATTACTGTCGAATGGAGATATGTCTCTAATAACACCCGGTCTGCACTGCAGGTATGACTGGGTTCTTGTGAGTTGGGGAGGGGGTACAGGGACATACGCGGATCCTGAAAGTTATGCGATAGGGGGTCCAACTTTAACATCGTTTTTTTTGTTTTGTTGCTGTTTTTTTTTTTGTCGATGAGGGGATAGAGGATCCAAATACCACTATCGGCAGCGGGCCATCATCGGCCCGTCAGTGAAACGCCAGATGACCCAACGTGGATGCTGGCTCGGAAGCGTTGTAATTTTTCAGAGGATCCGAACCAGTACTATAATTTTAGGATTTTTAGGGGGGGGTCCGGACCCCCTGCCACCTTCTGGATCCGCGCATGAGAGACAGATAACAGGGGAGCCTAGGTGACGAACTCAGCGCAATCGTGGTTCTGTAACAAACTGAATTATCAGTACGCTGCCAAATAATACATCGGGTGATTTTTGTGACGTTTCATATTTACACGGCTGTCTATCTTCGCAATCGTTACCAAAACGACTTTCAATAGCCAGTAGTTGCAAATATAGATATTAGTCTGCAAATATTCACATCGGGTAATATTTATAAGATGTATTACTGGGTGTATACATTATTTTTGAAGCTTTGCATACATTTTCGACATGTTATCAGGATATAGGCGCATTATATCGCCAGGTTATTTTTGTTACTTATGTAGCTATATATATGTTACTGACGAAGCCCTTATACAGTACGTTACGTCTGGCCAGACACAGTCTATTTCCTACTATTGGCACTGGAAGACAATGTTAGACTATAATAGCACCCTTTGAAAATATATGATAGCACCCTTTGAAAATCTATAAAAGCGCTGCACACATAATTTATGGGGTATGATCCCAGTGGGGTGGGGGTAGGGGTCTCTTGAATTCTTATAGACATACGTTGCCTTGATTATTCTTTTCTGATCTCAAACTATAATTACTACACATTTTAGCGGTTCATAGAAAAATTTATAAGGTCAATGTACATGATGGGAATATTTATGTGGTATCAGGGGCGTACAGGTCTACGTGTACGCAAACATACGCGTGTGCGTACAACGTGACGCAGCAAGTACAGGTTTTAGGTACAATAAAACCTGTCTTAGGCGGCCACCCAAAATTAGTATAAAAATTGTAAAAAAAAAATAATAAAAAGAAAAAAAGACGATCTTCGTGACAAATGGTATCTTCATGAAAATCGAAAGTATTGCAGAATGCTCCCTTTGGAGCATTCTGCAATACTTTTGCCCTACATTTAGTGATATTTGGTTTTGAAAACCAAGTTTTGGTCTTCTTTTTGAGTGGCCACTTAAGACTGGTTTTACTGTATTTAATTTGAGGCTGGAAGGAAAAATATAGCTAATAGTGTTTAGTTGCGTGCCTTGAGGACTCATTTCAGCCCTTTGGAATGCCATAAAACCTTTTTCTGCCACAGAGCTTCACCCCTGGCCCATACAGGGGGATTACCACCAGACCCCTCAAGACTGCGTACTCTATAAAATGCCTCAGTAACGCACCTGGGTATACCCGTCATATTTTAAGGGAAAACAGTAGTTGCTGGTGTCTAGCATATGTAACAATAAAAATGATATTGACGGTAACCCCCCCCCCCCCACACACACACACACACACAAACCACCACCACCACCACCACCACCACACACACATCCCCTCCTCACACTCACTCAGAGCATTTGCTAGTCGCTCGAATATTCTACAACTGTTAAGCTACTGACCAAACATCATTTGGAGTTTCTAAGCTTAAAAGGAGGCTGCACAGGCTCGTCTGAATCTACACTTGTCAAATGCCACATTGCTGTAAATCATATGTCGATGTTCAAATTCAACTTACTGCAGAAACCCAATTAGGGAATGTGGCTTTAAGATTTGCTCTGTCTGAGCGTCAGTTTGCCATCGTCATGCAATCTCGCATTGATTACAAGGCAAACATTTTTCTGCTAGAAGTACCTGGACCAAAAAGAATTCAAATGCTATTTTGGGATATACTTGTAGGCGACCTTACACAACAAGCTGTTTTCTTTGTTTTATGCATATCACTGACGAATCTCAATGCTTTCAGCGTTTTAAATTCGTTCACGATGTTGGAATTGCGATGATCAGTAGTCGTGAATAATTTGTATGCGCGATTCTGTTGTCAGAAATCGGATAAATTTGAATAAAATCATAAAAAAAGAAAGAAAAAGGCAATACGGGACAATTCTACTGTTAATCATGTAGATTCTCATAAGTTCTCTCCACGATCGACTGTTTTAGTGATCGAATTCCTGATTCTTCGTGGATTTTTGTTGTTGTTGTTGACAAAAGATGTAACAGTTGACTTCGTACCAACATTCATTTGTTTTAATGTTCTTTCTTTTGCTCAAACGAACTTAGATTTGTTAGATCTAATTGATTTTTTTTACCGACCGGAAGTTCTAGGTGACTGGTTCACGTTAATTTTAATGACGAGGTTCGTCATTAGCGCGTTATTAACTAACGTCGGCTTAATGAACCTTTCGTACAACCCACTTTAATGCCGTCATTAACTAATACGTCGTTAGCGTTTTAATAACGTATTAGCCGCTAATTTGTCGTTAGGCTAATGACGTGTTGATACAATCGGATCCAGGTAACGGACGTTGGGCGTGTCAGACAGAACACTGCCATTCACTGTCAATTTAGAATGATCTACAGTAAATTGGGTAAAACAGCATAGGTACGCTTTAACCCTTAAAACGCCAGCAAAAACAATCATCCAAAAATTCCGCCTGCATTTTTTGTCTGCTGCAAATTTTTGCTAACATTATTTAATAAAGCTAAGTATAAAGACAAACAGTGTGGACCCAGATCAGACTGCTCCTATAGGAACAGTCTGATCTGAGTCTACACTGTTTATTGAAAAGGCTTCTAAAACATTTCAGCAGACGCCAAAAGCAGTCGAATTTGGTTAAGATAGGCGCTTTAAAGGTAATTCGTGCAAAACAATTGAACCGAAAACGACATATACGGTTAGTATGCCCGGTAAACGTTCTCAGAAAACATAAGTCTTACTTGTTTACAGACACATTGGTATATACTATTGCTCACTGGTCAGGGCCTCCTAGAACCTATGTGAATTTTAGTCAAGATCAGCAAGTCAGACTGGTCTATGTTAGAACGGTTGTTGCTGCTACATGTTTCAAGATATAGAGTCAGGTTGCACAGCGTAATGAAGATCTGATTGCATGTAGCGTTCTTTTATCTGCAATTTCATTTGCTATTGTATTTACTATACAGCCATGTCTCAAGTAACCATCTAAAATGCAAAGCTGCATACACTGGTACGGAGGTCGAAATGTTTTACACATGATATAGGGATATAAATGGCATACATGTAATATAGGTTAAGTGATAATGTCCACTGTATTGAACTAACCCTACAAACTGGCTGGCATGAATGACGCTTTCAAAACCTGTGTTTATTAATCGGCTTTTGGGCCACTGTCTAACATCGCCCACAACTGGTTCCTATCTCTGTTAGCTTTGAATGAGACTGGGACATCGCATACCACGTGGCGATACAGTGACCAAATAGCTGTACAATACCTGTAGAGTCAACCAGTGGTAGAGTGCTTGACTTGAGATAAAGGGGCCGTTGGTTTGAGTCTCTCTGGAGGCACCATATTGTTTCCTTGTGCAAGACACGTTATACTCTATTTAGTACTGGTTCAACCCAGGAAACGTCGCGACATGACTGAAAATTTCTTTACTGGCATGGGCGGATCCAGAGGGGGGGGGGGGGGCAGGGGGTTCAGACCCCACCCCTGAAAGATCACAAAAAATAGGGTTTCCTAGCAATACTGGTCCGGATCCCCTGAAAAATCGTAAAGCTACTAGGCCAGAATTCAATGTTAGGCCATCATCAGGACGCCAGCGAAACACCATTTAAATGGCGTTTCGCTGGCGGGCCGATGATGGTCTGCTTTTAGTGGTATTTTGATCATCTCTCCTCTCATCAACTAAAAACAACAAAAAAACACAACAAGAAAACGTTGTCAAAGTTGAACCCCTCTGACAAAATTTCTGGATCCCCGCATGACTGGGATGTAAATTATCAACTCAAACTAGAGGACCTGAAGGTCCTGAGGCGCTCACCTGATCTCTTTAATAATGTTAAAATAGGTTAAGGTCAACTACTGCTTATAATTAAACATATTTTGTTTTACAATATATGGGGGTTGCAGCCCTTTTGGACAAGTGACCTAAAACAATCTAATGAATACCCCATCAAACAGCCCAGTGATTTCTGAGTAACCAATGTTTAGATAGGTTTGTGGCAGTCCAAATGAGTGGCATTAGATAAAAGATCGCAGGTCAGCTTGACATTTGGTACTTATGTAAAACCATTGCCTCATAAGGTTAAACATTTCTCGAAAGTATAAACAGATACAAAATGTATAGAAAAATGTGCATTTCAAGATTTTTTCCATATAAATGCATTAGGAATCAAATTTGACCTTGCCATAAAGTAGGTCAAGGTCAAGCTAGATTCGTCGTTTGTGCAAACCTTGTAGAGATCACATCCCCAATGCTACATACCAAGTCCCAAGGCTACTGGCCTTTTGTTTGAGAATAAGAAATTTTAAAGGTTTTTACTATGAATGGGTGTGGTGACCTTGACCTTTGGAACTTATTTATAAGCATTGTCTCATTAGGTTAAACATATCCAGAGATAATAATGACTAAGGCTTAATACCCTTATAAGAACATATTCCACAGTTTTCCAAAAAATCAACTTATAAGAATTTTTCCATTTAAACGCATTAGGAAGCAAAGTTGACCTAGACGTTAAGTAGGTCAAGGTCAGCCTAGGATCATCATTTGAACAAACTTGGTATGCCCCGCAACCCCAATGCTACATACCGTGTCCCAAGGTCATCGGCCTTCTTGTTCTGGAGAGAAGATTTAAATGGGTTTTTCCATATATGGGCGTGGCGGCCATCTTGGTCATGTGACCAAGACCATTTGAACAAACTTTCGTCCCCGCGTCCTAAGGAGCCTCCATATGAAATTTGAAGTTAATTGGTCCAGTGGTTTCAGAGGAGAAGATGTTTGAAATTGTGGACGGACGGATGGATGGAGGGACGACAGACGACGGATGGACGACGGAGTGACTGGTATACTATTAGCTCATCCATGAGCCTTCAGCTCAGGTGAGCTAATATTCGAGGTCTACAGTTGCTCAGTGTTAGTGTTCTAGACCTAAAGAATCGCTATTTTGTGAAGGTTCAATGAAAGCACATCCCTATGTCCTAAGCAAGACACTTAATTCTCTGCTAAGTACTTGTTCAATCTTGGTGGACAGGAAACTTCGCGTCATGGCTGCAAAAATGTTGGCAGCGACGCAAAACATCAATACAAACAAAGACAATCAACTCAAAATAACAAAAGAGACATTCATCTCTAATTTTTGCTGTAGTTGTGTGCGTCTACTGGTACACATGTTTACCTTTAGTATGCTATATGAAAATATTCGCGTTAAAAATGTTGTCGATGAAAATGTTCATCCAAATTTTGTTTGTTTGGCAAGAAAATGATTTGGTGTTTAGCTATGAATTTGAAAAAAATGCATTAAAACAACAACATAAAAATAGCCCCCCTGCCCTACATACACACACACATACACACGCACACATTAAAATTTTGCATGCTTAGGGTTCAATTAATGGATCACATGGAAAGGGTACACATATCTTTTATAAAACAATAAAACTTGTGTGATGTCAATGATTGATGTTTTGGTTGTATAGCTTAAGATACACATACGTGTTTAAGATACATGTATGTACATATTTCAAACAAGGTATCTGGGCTGATCAGATTCATCTTCAATAATTCAGAACGCTTTTTTCCACGATACGGCAACTATAAGACTACAGGTATATATTTTTGGTGTGGAGAGTTTCACAGATGGGTGAATACGCGAACAATGCAACCTGACTAGCCGATTTCCAAATGTATTTGTCCAGGGGTTGAACTAAGCTAAGAACCGCCCAACGACTCTTATCTGGACGGACTATACAACACTCTTGTCACATATGACAGTCAGAATTTTTGCATGACGAATTCTTGATACATATATCATCCATTTAAGTCATCAGGACAATTTCCTATCAGAGATGGAAATCCTAGATATTTTTATGATATACATTTATTCATTGGGGCCATTTCTTATGACTCTAGTCAAGCATGGCAGTCAGAATATTTTTAAGGAATGCACGATACAAATATCATCTATTTTAGTTATTGGGGCCATTTCTTACAACCCTAGTTAAACATGACAGTCAGAATATTTCTGACGAATGCACCATACATATATCATTTATTTTAGTATTTGGAGCATTTTTACAACCCTAGTCAATTATGACAGCAAGAATCTTTTTGACGAATGCACCATACATATATCATTTATTTTAGTATTTGGAGCATTTTTACAACCCTAGTCAAATATGACAGTCAGAATATTTCTGACGGATGCACTATACATATATCATTCATTTTAGTATTTGGAGCATTTATACAACCCTAGTCAAATATGACAATCAGAATATTTTTTACAAATGCACAATACATGTATCATCCATTTCAGTGATTGGGGCCATTTCTTACAACCCTAGTCAAGTATGACAATCAGAATACTTCTGACGAATGCACCATAAAAAAGACCATCCATTTTAGTCATTGAGGCCATTTTTTGCAATTCTAGTCAAATATTACAGTCAGATTATTTTTGACGATATCATGATACATATATCATTCATTTCAGCTATTGGGTTCATTTCTTACAATTTAGGTCAAATACGGAATTCTATAGGCTATTAGTATTATGACAGACATGCGATGTATATACCAATCATTTAAGTCTTCAGGACAACCTTTTACAACCCTAGTAAAATATGACAATAAGCTATAGACAGATGATATATGTATCTGAAACAACAATATGTTCATCGGACATTGTCCCATATGGTCCAATTCTCATGATAAGAGTGTGTATTTGAATATTCTTCTTTTTAATGTCTCAGTCAAAGTATATGTTGTGGGATAAGATGAGTTGTTCTTTTGAGCACCCAAAACATATGTTAAAATTTGATGGGTAAGAAATTAATTATAATTTTACGCTCCAACGTTTTGCTTAACTTGAACTATGTAGCCATAGTGTTTCTATGACAGACATATACAAAAATATGTCTTGAATACATCATTGAAGTCAGTAGGACTATATCTTACAGTCATAGGGGGTCTGGAAGTGGGGATCTGGTATTCTCAAATCGTTAAAAATTTAGTCCATTATTCACCCTCATTTAAAGAAGCACCTTAATTATTCTTAATTTTAATCTTATAATTTTATTTTTGACTCATATCTGGTTTATCTATATTCTTTAAAACTTAATATTCTCTAATCATTATCTTTTTCGGCTATTCTTTAAAAGTGGAATTATTCTTTACTTTTAGGACTCCATTTTTCTCTAATCATTAAATCCCAGCCAGAACCTCATATATAATTGAGTAATGCACTTAATACAAATGTATATCCACTGAGATCACTGGGACCTTGTCTTATAGTCACAGTCACATAGGTTTCAATAAGCAAAAAATTTCAGCGTAAAATTGTAAATACTTTCTAACCCATAATTTTTAGCATATGTTTTGGGTGCTCAAAAGATCTGTCTCATTGAGACGGTTCTTTTTCAATACCCAGAACATATGTTTTGGTTGAGAAATAAGAAAAATATCTTTTGTCTTACACTAAAAGCCTGCATAGTCTCATCAGCAGCCATTTTGTTTTTGATAAACTACCAAATACAATTAGTCTCAGTCAGGTGGTTTAAGTGTAATTTTCATCCTTGGTAATTCATGTCTTCTGAAAAAGCTCACTAGTTCTTGGATGGATTTCTGAAAAGATACAGAATATTTAAATGGAGGATCTTACATGTGTGCTTCCCTTATTGCAGATATAGAGGATCTTACATGAGTACTCCCCTTGTTGCAGATATAGGGGATCTTACATGAGTGCTCCCCTTGTTGCAGATAAAGAAAATCTTACATGAGTGCTCTCCTTGTTGCATATATAAAGGATCTTACATGAGTACTCCCCTTGATGCAGATAAAGAGGATCTAACATGAGTGCTCATGTTTTACTGAAGTTATTAAACAATTTGGGGTAAAGAGATAAAATGCCAGGCCTGCCAAGCATTTTATCTATTTTTCGAAATGAGTTTAATTAATTCAATAATGCAAGAGCAGGAATGTTAGATTCTATCTATCAGACGACATCATATGAGAAAACCTGATTCTGTTGCACGGGAACATTAAAGTTGCAGACCAGCATGCACATCTATGCAGTCTTGTTTTGCAACTTCAATACTCTAACTAGTTTATGTAGGTGAGTAGGCTAGTTTGAGCTTTACTTGATCACAGACACCAACGACAGGTTTTCTGGCGGTGAGGTCTTCTATATATATAATCCGTTTAAAGTTACACCATCTGAAACGTGCTAACAACAACTCAGCTTTCAAGTGTATTTTTGAAACAAGGGTTGGAAAAATGTAAAGGAATAGCAGGAGAAAAAGGGTCAATGATGGCAGAAAAATAAAGAATAAAATGAGAGCAAGGTTATAAACTCTCAATTTAATTTCAGCTAGTTTTTTTGTTGTTGTTTTTTTTTCACTTTTTCCTTACCAGCAGCACTTTTTGTCATTTGCTGATAATCTTAGCTAAAACTTTGGACCCCAATCAGACCAGAAAGAACATCAGGCTTTATCTAGATCCAAACCGTTTGGCACTCTGATAGTGTTCCAAAAACAATATTTTGAAAAAGAAATTTTGATAAAAGTCAGAAGATAACCAAAAAAGCATGAAAAATTACCAAGCATTCAAAGAGATAAAAAAAATTAGAATGTGGTCCTTAAGAAATAGAAAGAACCACTTACAATGACTAAGGACTCATAGACAGTGTAACAATTCATATTTACTGCTTTAGGGCTGCCAATACCCGCTAGTGAGTATCTGCACTTTCCTTGTTTACTTTTATTCTTGACAACAGGAATCTTAATCAACTGGCCATTGTCTACCACCATCACAGTGTAAGGAGTGAAGGGCATAATGCAACTGTCTTGTTCTATCACAACAAAAGATCCATCCTGAAACATAAAAGACACATTATTTACTACATGGGAAATACTAGGTGATTGTCTTTTAATATCAAGTTTACCAGGCAAAGTTTCGACTATGCATGTTGAATTGCTTGGCTCTATGGAGAGTTTCAACATGTGTTTTAGAAGATGAGCCTGATAAACTTGATATCAAAAGATGCGAACATGATATTTAGTTTTATCAGTACTCATCAAACAAGCAATTATGACCTTATTATTGATTTTCGCATCGAGTACTTTCAAAAATGCAATGTTATTATATACCTACAAAATATACCCATTGATACTATCTATTAGGAAATTCCTACACAAAAATACAAAATCCTGTATCACTCAACTAACGTGTTCTGAATTTGTATCACCATCCTACATATTTTACCCACGGCGAACTACTTTTACACTGGTACTATATTTTGGGTAAACCCCAGCAATGGGCTGGAATCTGAGTAAAATATTAACGATGTCATTGATGTCATTTTTCCACTGTTCTATTTTTAAAAACTTGTTCGAAAGAACGACACAACAGGTGTCTGCACCTTTGACATCACAAATTACGCCATAAATATGCGATGACGTTGCATAACGTTTCTGTCATCCACCACAGGAGGAGCTAGACGTAAATAATGAAAAAATATAAAAACACAATAAATTTGGAATCCAAAAGGTTCCTTACGGTCTAATTAAGAAAACGAGTACATACACTTTACGTTTTTGTTCAGTTATAATAAAGTTACAGGCGTTTGAAATTCAGAGGTGGATTCAAGGAAGAAGATTTTAAAAAGTGGTGATCTTCCAATTATTTCAGCAGATTACTACTCAGGTAAAAATTAGACATGTCATCATGCCACATCACATAAATCTGCTGTGGTATTTTTCCTTACATTTGTGAAAATGCATGTTTTTATTGAATCATTCTAGCCGTGTTGTTGTTATTTTTGTAGGTGTATGATAAATAAATCATTACTTTAGTAACTTGACCAGTGGGTCGAATCACGTTGAGTGGGTGCACCAGAAAAGGCCAGATCACACGAGACAAAGTAGAGTGTGATCCGGTCATTCCTGGTGCACCCATAATGTGTATATATTATAAATAAGAATATGAATTTAAATAACAAGGGTACCAAAACCGTATTTTTGCTGGGGAGAGAAGACACTTGTTCATAGTTATGATGATTTATATGTATATATACCTAAGCAAATATTCCATTGAATCTGTCTCCTGATTTTGACTGCTTGCATGCTGAGTCCAAATCTGTTTGCAAAGGTAGTCAGCAGATAATAACTCAAGTCCTCACTTGCAGGGGCAAAACTCGATAATACAGGATGCATATTTTCAGTATTGTGTTGCAACAAAATGTATTCAGTCATGATAGTTTGCTTCAAAGGACATCTTCTCATCAGCTTTTCATATATAGTCAAATCAGCAGGCCCTAAGTTTTAAGTGTGAAAAAAATTAATTTTCTTACTTCTCAACCAATACATAAGTTAAAACTGATGGGTAAGAAAATATTTACTTTTTAACCTAAAGTGTAAACCTGTGAATCAGTCAAAAAGCATCTATTTTATATGCTTTATATGGGAAGCCAATGTATGTTATGCAATTGTAGTTGTAAGGATAATATACTCTTTATTTGAGGTAATCATAAATATTTTTTTTTTATTTCTGATTCTGGGTGGGAGTGTCAATTTTAAACAAAATTTCTCACTTCTTGACCAATTTATATGTTGAGGGTAGCAAATAAACATCTTAATAAGATTATTAAGAAAATGCGAAATAATCTAAATTTTATGCTAAAAATGTTTCCCTACCTGAACATTTACTCTTACAATGTATTTACTTTAGTATAACATACCTGGTCAGTTTTTATCTTGTCCATTGCGTTAGTGTATTCACTGTGATGAAACAGCCATGACTGGTTACTTGTTCCTAAGATCTGTAGGGCCTTACCACTCCTGTCACTCTGGAATGGCATAGAATATAGTAGATACGCAGTGCAAACTCACAAATACTCTCTGTGGTAGCCTTGAGAGATGAATGTTTTAAGGTCAAATTTATAAAGCCTGGCTAATTTTATATCAAATGACACGAACCTGGTATTCTATTTATCCAAAAATAAAGTACACTCCAACTCAGCGACAGAAGAAACACAGTCCTTGCTTTTCTTTTCTACATATACACAAACTAGACTGATACTACTGACTACTAACATTAACCTCAGGAGGAAAATGTTACAACATATAACATGTCTATAAATTTGAATTAATAAGAATAAAGAATTATAGGGATGCAAAACTGTTGTAGCAAATTTCAAGAGTTTAAATGGTGTAGACCCTTAGAATTATTTTAATGCAAAAGTATAAAAGAAAGAAATGCAAGAGGACTCTGATTCTCTCATACTCTATACAACTCACTATAACCAATTTTTGTACCACATTTCATGATCCAAACTGAAATATTTTTGTTGGAAAAAAACACTCACTCGCTCACACACACACACTGGTACAGAATAGGCACAAATATATACCACTTAATATTACCTATATACGTAGCGTATAACAAACCAAGTGACCTCTACTCATCTAATAAAAGTCATCTCTGTTGAGCTTACACCTTTCACTTTTTCGCGTAGGTGAGCTAATGATAGTGTTCCCCTAACTTTGGCTAACTTAAATGAATAAATCAAATCAGACATTTTGGAAATTAAAGTTATAAATCTATATGAAATTTAATCTAATGGCATTTCCGTTGAATCATAATAACTAAGGGCATAGATCCAGTCACCAAAATTAAATTTGGAGCAGCCCATGAAAACGTAGCATCTGATTAAGATATATACCCAATATATAGAGATTTCTAGGTTTCCTTCTTTTGATATCAAGTTTACCATCGCGAGACGTGCCAAGCCCAGCCCGGCAAACTTGATATTAAACGATGCGGATCTGGTTTTCTATTTATCAGTCTTCAAACTAGCGATTATGACGCCAATTCAATGTCATTGACGACGTCATTCAAAAATTGCAAGGTCATGATGACCTGATAAAGGCACATATCCCTTTATCAGGTCAATTCACAACAAAGCAGTTAATATGATAGGCAACTGACAAATATCCAGTATATAAAATCATATTGATTTTTTTTCCACCAGCAGCCCCTAATAATAAATGATAGGCTATTCCAACCTGTCAAAATAACTAAAAAGCAAAAAAGAATAGTTGGCATAAACGAGTAATTTATTTGAAACAAAGCGCCTACCTCTGAGAGGTCTTTTGAACTACCATAATATTTGACATTTTCTGAAAATAAAGTAGAAATTAATACCAGAGAGTAGGAACAGTTGGTCAACTGAATGGAATGTTTGCTATTTTACCAGAACCCATACTGTGAGGGCAAATAACTTAAAATGAGCTAACTCATAAACAACACGTAAGACATATTTATTTTTAACCCTCATCCTGCTTAACCCAAATTTATCCTTTTTAGAAAACAATGTAGAACCAGATCAGTTGGTTATTTACGAAGCCGTCTGATTGGGGTCCACAATGTATTCTAATGCTAATGTATGAAATTATACGTCTGAATTGGGTGTAAATCATGATTAAGTAAAACTTATTTTTTGCAGAACACATATTATGCTTAATTTTGAGTCCAATCTTAGAAGCATAGCTTTAATAATATGGAATTGCGTCTTGGGGGTAATAACTCCATTTATTACATGTATATACATAGCAAAGCAGTGAGATATTTGGATTTGTTATATGACTGGAGAGAATCCTGTCTCCTGATTGGCCCAATTTGTCTTCATAAATCTGTATGTCTACCTGGAAACTGGTCTGAACCGGTCCACAAGTTAATATTGCATGAAAACCAGCTCGAACTAGTTTCCAGAAGTTAATATTTTTGACACTTCTGCAAAATTACCCTCTAGAGAGCTAAAAATAGCATGATGAGTGTGAAACTAGCATGTGCTGCATGAAATTGACATGATTTGCTGTTTACCTCCCAACAGGTAAATTAAACACTTTCATGAATTTTTACAACAGTTTTGTTTTGTTTTGTTTGCTTATTTATCTTAGTTTGATTAAAAAAAATTGTAAAAATAGTTTATGATAACATTTTATATTCCCCATTCAGAGAATTAATAAACATATGAAAATACTACACATTAAGATATTGAAGTGCCCCAGTTTCCTATAACACAATTTTGCTTTCATGTTTATCGTTGTTTACAAATCAGCTGATGTGAATTTACTCGTGTCTGATCTATTTATTCGCTTTCTACACAGCATGCATTTATGACACTGGGCCGCTGTTTGAGTAAGATGCTGACCTTCGGTTTTATCGCGATTCTAGCTCATGTCAGCTGTTTAGTAAACTTATCTAGCCTATAAATGTCGCAGATCGAAGCGTGTTTGCAACATGTGTCCTCCATATTGTTGATGAAATGTGTATTGATTATTGTGTGCGCTATGAATTATGGGATTCGTGTGTAAAAGGCGCTCAACCGTATCTGTCAAAACAATCGTCTGTCAAATCCAAAGATCACACTGTTTGCTGGCAATTTTACCATAATCGGTACCTAAGATTTTTATCAGACCTTAACAGTCATGAAATTCATTCAATTCTCTATGAATTCTCCGTGAAATCCATATAAGTTTCATTAAAGATATTGTTGCATTTTCTGTTTTAAAATTATTGTACCCTGATTTTTGTCGGTAAAATCAAAATGGCCGACATCGAACATTTGTGGGAGCATTTCACTCAGTTTCTTGTTGCGGGATCACGTGATCCCGCACTTTCGAGGGTGCGGGATCCCAATCCTTAAACTTGCGGGACCCACAGTTGCGGGGTGCGGGTGTATATATAGCGGGCTCTGGCTGTGGGAAAAGGACTTCAATTTTAGGTTGCATTGAGATAAGCTGTGTTTTTCTTTCACTGAGCATTTTGGTAATTTTCTTTCTAAATTGCATTAGATAAGGATAAGTTTAGTCATTTTTGTTAAAGAGGGACCTGATCCAATCATTCATCTTTATTTTTATCTCACAAAAATTGACTTTGCAACACTTTATTCATTTTTCTACTTATGGAATTAACATGTCTTTCTTGAGGGGAGAATCCTAGCTCATTTTCATACTTTCATTATTTTGTCACATGTATTTTGCCTTTGACTGTAAATCTGATAGGATTTTGTTTTTTTAGAATCGCCTGCAGTGATCGACTTCTACACACCTTCCGTGCGTGAGAGAAACCATGCGAGTTAAAGCTTTTGTAAAGTTCATTTATCTGTTCATGAACCGTTCAAGCTAAAGTTCTTGTAAAGTTCATTTATCTGTTCATGAACCGTTCAAGCTAAAGTTCTTGTAAAATTCATTTATCTGTTCATGAACTGTACAAGCTAAAGCTTTTGTAAAATTCATTTATCTGTTCATTAACCGTACAAGCTAAAGCTTTTGTTAAATTCATTTATCCGTTCATGAACCGTACAAGCTAAAGCTTTTGTAAAATTAATTTATCCGTCTATGCACCATCCAAGTTAAAGCTTTTGTAAAATCTATTCATTATTTGCCAGTTTCACCTGTAAACTATCGGGTAATTTTATTGTTAAAAGAAACAACTCATTGTACCATTTCATAGATTTTATTACCATAATAATTAAATATCATCTGTTGAAACATATTAACGTCTTCATGTTCTACTTTCTCACCCTTTTAGTAATTTAATTAATCAAGACATTTTCACCCCATTTTGTTGCTGAAGTCCAATACACCCCTCATTTCAAGGCCAGGACTCTGTGAGTACTGTGCATTGACATATGCTGATCAGGTTTCTACTGACGCAATCAGTAGCGGTCTAGGTTGGCAGTTATTATTGTGAAGTTCTAGGCTGCTCAAACATCGGCACGTAACATAAGTGGTGGCAGAGCAGGGCGATTGATTTTTATAATCAACCGAGTGATCGAGCCATGAGCAGCGAGAACAGAGATGTCACACCACAGAGCGCTGACAGTGACAGAGTTCCTAGTGCGGGTCCTACTTTAATAGAACAAGACCACATCATGGAGGGCTCTTACGCAGCACACACAGGTGATGACCCCAACAGGCGGCCATCTCAGCATTGTTGCAGCTCCGTACAAGGGCTAACCCTGATTCGCCACAAGACCTGAATACATATACCCCTTGGGGAAACAGAAATACACATGGTCATAATGGGCTGACTAGTTCTGAAGAGAATAGAACCACATATAGCAGATCATGGACAACCCCTTACACTGCAACAAGTGCCCCAGACAATACAACTGTGCAACATAATCCCTATCATGCATACTCACAGGCAACCATGCAGAGCACTATAACTGGACTAACCAGTGCAATTAACAATTTACAACAAGAGCACTTGACAATGAATACCAGACAAGATAGTATAACAGGTACTTTAGAGCAGGTTTTGTCGGCTTTGCAGGAGCTAAAGAGTGCAAATACTACATCTTCACAAATACAAAGTAGTATGGGTGTCCCTTCTGCCCCAGTTAGAAACCGTAACATTGCCAATACTAATTCCCAAAGAAGTGTGTATGGATTAGGGGAGAGTGAATCTGAGGTACAACAGTGGCAGGTAAATGGCACCCAAAGCAATAGTAATGTTGATTGGGAGGTTCCAACCTCACAGGAGTATAACATATCTGGAGATAGGGAGAGGTATCCAGGGGCAAATTATGAAGACACTCAGGTAAGAAATGAGGAAAGGTACGACATAGCAAGTTCTAGACCTTCAGCTGAGGGCTCATTTCACCAGTTATCAGCGGCAAAAGGCTACCAAAGATGTGACAGACTGAACCGTAGTTTTGAAGACCAAAGGGTAAGATTTGATAGATCTCAAGACAGATTATTCAGATACAACTCGGCAGATGAGACAGAGCCAGCATATTACCGAGGTGAGTCACAAGTCTTCCCTCGAGGACAGAATAACTATAGACTAGGGGGAAGTAGAAGCCAATCATCTTCTGAATGCTATGGGCTAAAGATTCCACCTTTCAACGGTAAGGAAGATTGGAAAGTGTGGATCAATCGTTTTGAAGCGATAGCAGAAAGACGGCATTGGAATGAAGAGACGAAACTAGATAACCTTCTCCCATAATTACAAGGCAAAGCAGGGGACTTTGTTTTCACACAGGTAACAAAGCAGACATTAAGCAATTATAGTGAACTGGTAAAGGAATTGAACAGTAGATTTAGAGTTGTAGAAACAGAAAAGACCTTCGCTGCTAAGTTTAGTCAGAGAAGGCAAAGGGCAGATGAGAAGGTAGAGGAGTACGCTGCCGACCTCAAGCGCCTGTATGCAAGAGCCTACAGGAATAGAGATAGTATAACTAAACAGGAGGATTTGGTAAGAAAGTTACTGGATGGAATGCATGATAGTGATGCACGGTTTGAAATAGAGTATCACAAGGAGCCTGTAGATATAGACCAGGCTGTATACCACGCAGTGAATTTTATCCAAACCAGAAGAAGAAGTACATAAGAGGTAAGTGGAGACAGAAGACCTAAGAGGTATGCAAGAAGATCCAGTTTTGAATATGATGACATGAGTGAGGAAGATACATTTGTTGAAGACGAACAGGAAGAAGAGCATGCATATAGAGTGCCGACCAAGCAAGAGGGGAGTCAGATAAAGAAGAATCATAGAAAGGACCTAAGAACAGAAAACACCACAGAACAATCAACAGCACAAGGAGACTCAAAAGTTTTGACAGAAATAAGAGATCTGGTACAGACACTTGTTTCACAACTGAAGAGTCAAGCAAATGGTGAGTTAGGTAAGAAACCACAACAGGGAGGAACAGGCTTTGGCAGAAGAGAGAATGTGCAATGCTATGCATGTAAGCTTAGAGGACACTTTGCCAGAGATTGTCCCAATAAAACAGGTAATCAAGAAGGCTCAAGGAACACAGGACCAGGTATGGCATTAAGCCAACAGCAAGGTAACAACAGGCATTTAAACTAGAACAGGCTGTTTCTGAGGGTCGCAGGGAAGCCTGTACAAGTAAAAATGGCCAGTTAGAAATTAATAAAGTTGCCAGAGATGATGTAATCAAGTCAATTAAGGTAACTAGGAAACTGCCAGATGGCATATATATTCGTGGCACTGTCCAAGGGTATCCATTATTGTTTACTACTGACACTGGGGCATCCAAAACAATAATTTCTCGTAGAATGTACGAATCTTTTAGGCCAGAAGATAGACCAAAGTTAGTAAAAACCTCGAAACTTGCGGGTGCAGGTGGTGTAAACATTAAAGAATTAGGAAAGGGTAAATTTACCCTACAGCTGGGACCAGTAAGTATGCAAACCGAAGCAATTGTGGCTGAAATAGATGATGATGGGTTGCTTGGGGTAGACGTCTTACAGAACGGAGAAGGTGGGCCAACTGATCTTCTTATGAGCGAGGGAGTACTAAAAGTGGATGGTAAGGAGGTTCCCATTATACAGGTTGGCATGAAGAACCGAATTCGTAAAGTCACTTCTGCCGATCATTTTGTAATCCCAGCTCAGAGCGAGGCTGTCATAGATGTCTACATAGAACGTCAGGAGTATGATGACTTTTCTGCTGAGACGGACTATATCATTGAACCAACTGACCACTTTAAGGAGATTTACCCTCTCCAAATGGCCCCAACACTGTGTGACATCAACCAAGAATGTACAAGTAAGGTAAGACTATTAAACCCTTTTCCTACAGCTGTGTCAATAAAGCAAGATGCAGTTGTGGGCAGGGCTGAACCAATAGATGGTACACCCAAAGCTCTGGTACAAGAAGAGGATGCAAATGAAGCAGACAACTTTCATCAGGTGAGAAGATTGACATTTGCTAGACAGGATAACATTCAAAACCGTTGTCCTAGTTCCAAGGCAATTAAGAGGTCATTTATTGATACAGAAGCACAGGTACCAGACCATCTTACAGACGTGTATACACGTGCATCAACAGATCTTAACCCCAAGGAGTAAATGCAGTTAGCTAGTCTACTTAATAAATTTGGAGATTCATTTTTATGTGGTGAATGGAATTTGGGTTTAACACTCTTGGCAGAGCATGCAATAGAAACTGGTAATGCAGCACCAATAAAGCAACACCCAAGGAGAGTCCCATTAGCACATGCAGAGGCAGAGAAGCAGGCTATTGAAGACCTTAAAGCCAAAGGGGTGATAAGAGAGAGCACTTCACCGTGGGCCAGCCCCATTGTTCTTGTTGCTAAGAAGGATGGAGGTGTATGCCCCTGCGTAGACTATAGACGTGTCAATCAGTTGGTGAAGCCTGATGGATTACCACTGCCAAGGATTCAGGACTGTCTAGATGCAGTGGCAGGTTCAAGTCTGTTCAGTACCATGGATCTCACTAGTGGCTATTTTCAAATTCCAATAAAAAGGGAAGATATTCCAAAGACAGCATTCGTTTGCAAGTACAGCCACTTTGAAATGACCCGTATGCCTTTTGGTCTGAATAATGCCGCCTCGACTTTCCAGAGAACCATGGAGCTAGCACTACAGGGTCTGCAATGGGTCACATGCCTTATCTATATAGGCGATGTCATTGTTTTTGGTAAGGACTTTGACCAACATATGCAGAGGCTTGAGGAAGTCCTAGACAGAATAAAGAAAGCAGGTTTTAAGTTGAAAGCAAGCAAGAGTTACCTGCTCCAAAAGGAAGTTATTTTCTTGGGGCATGTTGTGTCTGGTGAAGGCATAAAGCCTAGTCCAACGAATGTAACTAAGGTTGTCGACTGGCCAACCCCCAAGACGGCTAAACAGGTAAAACAGTTTGTAGCCATGGCTTCTTATTACAGGCGCTATGTGAGAAACTTTGCAAGCACAGCTAGGCCTATGGTGGACTTAACCAAGAAGGGGAAGAAGTTTCTGTGGAGTGAGGCATGTGAATATGCTTTCAACTCTTTGAAGAGGGCTCTTATTAGTGCAGATGTCATGGGGTATCCTCTAAATGAGGCTGGTGAGTTTATTCTAGACGTAGATGCGTCAGACCTAGGAATCGGAGCTGTACTCCACCAAGTACAAGGAGGTAAGGAAACAGTACTAGCATATGCTAGTAGGTCACTTAATAAGGCAGAGGCTAATTACTGCATCACTGAAAAGGAGCTCCTAGCAGCCAGGGATTTTATAGCATATTTCCGCCAGTACCTCCTAGGAAGAAGATTTTTGGTGAGGAGTGATCATCAGAGTCTTGTTTGGCTTTTCCATCTGAAAGAGCCGCGTGGTAAGATAGCAAGATGGATAGAGATCCTCAGTCAGTATGACTTTGCCATACAGTATAGGCCAGGTAAGAAACAACCTCATTGCGATGCTCTGTCTAGGTGTGAAAACCCTAGAGCATGTGATTGTCCTCAGCAAGACACAATGGAACCTTTAAAGTGTGGTCCTTGTAGGAAATGTGTTAAAAGGGCTCAGGACATGGTTCATGAGAAGTTGTATAAAGACCTAACTACACACGAGTCAGCATTGCAGCAGGACACCCAAACAGCAAAAGGTGTAGATGAGCTTCCAGAAGCAGTTCCGGGTCCTTCTTCCAAACCAGACAGTAGTGACTGCACCCAGCCTGACCCTCATTTGATCACATCCTGGTTCCAGGGTATGTCTACTGCAGAACTGAGAAAGCTTCAAGAGAATGATTCTGACATTGGTCCAATTTTAAGGGCTTTTGCTTCAGAATGTAGACCAACAAGTCAGGAGATGTCAGTCATGGGCCCAGCTTCCAGGCATTACTGGATCATCTGGGATGCTCTGATTTTGCAAGATAGGCTTTTATGCAAGAAGTTTATTAAGAAAGATGGAACAGGTGAATATATACAATTCATCGTGCCCACTGCTATGAAGAAGGAGGTACTTCATCAGATGCATGACTCCGTCTTATCAGGGCATTTAGGTTGCAAAAAGACAAAAGCTAAGATCATACAACGCTTCTATTGGTATTCACTGAGAGATGACATAAAGCTGCACATTCAAAAGTGCGACGTTTGTGCGCAGACAAGAAGCCGACTAAGGTTCCGAAGGCGCCTCTTGGCCATCTTAATGCAGGTGCACCAGGAGACTGTGTAGCCACTGATTATCTAGGTCCACTTCCTGTCACAGGTAGAGGTAATAGATATATTCTCCTGTTTACAGATCATTTCACCAAGTATGTGGAAATAATACCTGTACCAGACATGACAGCAGAAATTTGCGCCCAAAAGATCCTTAATGAGTTCATTTCTAGGTGGGGATGTCCACTATCAGTTCATAGTGACCAGAGAAGAACATACGAAAGCCAAGTCTTTAAGCAGCTTTGCAGAATGCTTGAAATCCGGAAGACTAGAACAAGCCCAAGACATCCCCAGGGAAATGTCCAATCAGAGCGTTTCAACAGGACTCTTCTGAGAATGGTAAAAGCCTACCTATGTGGGGAGCAGAGGGACTGGGACCTGCATCTTGGCTGTTTAGCTGGTGCCTATAGAGCTACACCAAATGAATCCACCAAGCTGTCTCCCAACCTGCTCACCATAGGGAGAGAAGTGCGCCTTCCAGCGAAGCTTGTTTTCAGCAGTAAGAACACATGTGATGGTCTTGATATCACATCCTATGGAGAATATGTTGACCAACTCCGGCAGAAGATGCAATATGCTCATGAAGTGGCCAGAAAACATTTGAGTTGTTCAGCCAAGCGCAGCAAAGAGATTTACGATACTAAAGTATCAGTAAATCAATACCAGGTAGGTGATGTGGTATGGCTGTTGCAAGAAGCTAGACATGTCGGTGGGTGCCAGAAGCTGGTAAGAATATATGAAGGTCCTTATCTAGTGATCAGATAGTACTCAGACATAAACTTTCTTCTTCAGCTTGATGGACGAGATAAGACTAAGCCCGCACATCACAACAAGCTCAAGCCTTACGAGGGTGACAAGGCTCCAATGTGGGTACTAAAGTCCAAGCAGCAGATTTCAAGCCGTAGGGGTAACAGAGATTAGTAAAGCACATCAAACCAGAGGGGGGTGGATATATTTTATCATTTTAGAAATTAACAAAAGTTAAGTTTTTCATTGGATCTGTCAAAGATAGCAGTACGAGCGGATTAAAGGGAGAGATTAGTCGCTAATGAGGTAGCAGGGAAGCAAGGTCAAGAAAGTAGTGATACGATAGTGTAGGGGCTGAGGATAATGAATGGTAAGAGATACCTAACACAGTTTGGAGATGCTAGGAGAGATATGGAGAGAAGAAGGTAAAGTCTAGAAGAGAAGTACAAGAGACCTCTATGGTAATGCAATGGCATTTTCAGAGGTGAGTAGTGTCGATAGCATTTTAAGACAGGGAAAAGACTAGAAGCGGGAAAGGTTATGAGACATTTTGAAGCCGAGCGTTAGGTAAAGAGACCGATTTTGCAATAGCCTCAGAGAACCGCTGCTTTGACAGGAAGAAGCATAATAGACCAGAAGCGGGAAAGGTGATGAGACATTTTGAAGCGGTGCGTTAGATATAGAGATCAAATTTTGCAATAGCCTCAGAGAACCACTGCTTTGACCAGTAGAAGTGTAATGGACTCAAAGCGGGAAAGGTGATAAGACATTTTGAAGAGGTGCGTTAAGTAAAGAGACCGGTTTTGTGACAGCCTCACAGAAACGCTACTTTGATGAGGAGAAGTCAAATAGACCCAAAGCGGTAACGATTTAGTGAGATTTCTGAAGCGGTCCCTTAGGTTAAGAAAATGATCTTGCGATAGCACCAGACGAATGCTAAATTAAAAGAGTAGGAATAATGACGTGAATAACCCCACTCATCTCAAACAAAGCTCACCGTACTAGTTGCAAGTATGGTAAAAAAAACCACTATAAAAGCGTATGCGGTAAAGAAGGTGATCACTAGCAGGTCTATATGAGGGCTCAATGGGAAGACTAACCAACTAACCAAGGGGTTCAAAAATATAATTTCAGGCCATGATGAATCTCTATAGCCAAGAAGATATTGAGAGAGCAAAGAAGAGGGGAAGAGCCTACCTGTGCACGTCTTGCTATCATAAGTCTGAAAGACAGGTCAAGAAGATCGATGAGAAGGACAGGATTGAAGATCACATCCTAAAGACACATGTGACGCCTGAACGATGGCCATTCTATTGCACCCTGTGCCTATTTAGATGCACTAGAAGAGAACAACTGAACCACCACGTGACTAGCTACCAAAGACACATGGACATGGCCTCTGCACGACAGATCAAAGACAGCTCTCCCTGGTTGGTGGAGAGCCCAAATCCTTATCAGATCAGCGAGTTTGATTACGCCAAGCTGTCGCAGGAGGAGAGCCTGCAGTTCTATTTACAGAGGCATGGCTCGAAGGGTGTCAATAGGAATCCAATCAACACAGCCTTGAGAAAGATGACCAAGGGAACCCTGGAAGATGATATCACGTCAGAATTCCTGAAAGCAGGCTCCATGCCAGATTCACCAGCTACAGTCGGAGGTAATAAGCAGCAGGAACTTAACTGGGAAGAGATTATTGATGGCCCTATCCAGTCACAATCATGGACATCCGGATCACAAAGTTTAATAGCTTCGCCAGTGGTCAGCTCACAGTTTTGGACCGGATTATCCGGGTCAACTTCTGCATCAGGGTCACAGATCGTCAACACAGTCAGGCCCAGAACCTCAGACCATGTTTCTCAAGCTACCACCATTGTTGTTCAGCAGCATCCTGCCACTCCTCAGGACTTACCACCGGCGACTGCGCAACCAGTCATTTGTACAGCCAGCATGCCACCATGGACGCGAGTCACCTCTGTGCCAACAGTCGCAAGTACCGCCAGTATGCCACAGTGGATGCCAGCCATGAATGTGCAACCAGTTGCCAGAACCACCGGTACGCTACAGGGGACACTGACAACATCTGAGCCACTAGCCGTCGGTACAGCCAGTATTTCACAGGGGGCACCAGCCACATCTGCACCACCAGTGTCCAGGATTGCTGATCAGCCACAGAGGACTTCTATGACTCCAGCATCACCGGCTATAGTCACCAATGTACCTCAAACACAGACACAAGCTGCTGGCACCATTCAACCAGAGCCTTGGACCTGGGTGCCAGGGACCACAGCCAAGTCAGCACTTCAGGTTTCACTCCCATCGAGGACAACTGTGACTGCGACACTGCCTGTTGCCAGAACCACAAAGCCAATGACGCCAAAAGTCAGTCAACCCTACCCACCAGTGGAAGATGCCAGTCCTCTAGACCTGAGCAGGTTTAGGAAGGGGTCAGATAGGAAGCCAACATATGAATCTCCAAGTCAAGCTGATCCAGAAGTACTGGACCTCAGCTTGCAGCATCAAGCTATATCCAGAGATGAAACTGTGCGCGACCACCAGCCAGATCAAGAGGAGCCTCAGTTGCATGGTTCAGGAGTACGACCATCTGAAACAGAGTCAGACATTGTTGAAGATATCCTCCCCCAGCTACTTGAGCGGGGCACTGCAGATACTGCACCTGCTGAAGAAGACGAAGAAGAAGAACCGAGACCGAAGAGACAAAGGCTTGAGTCAAACAGGGGCGCCGAACCACCAGTATTCAACATTAGCATGCTAGCAGTTAATGGCTTGACGGAGACCTTGCAGAAAGTGAACAGTCGGATGGCAATCAGAGAGAAGACTAGTGGAAGGACAGAAAAAGCTTTAACAGAAGCCATGAGCGAGATGGGCAAAGTAGCCAGTGCGTTGAACAGTCTAAGAAAAGCCGTAGAGGAGAGTGCAAGGGATGCAAAAAGGAGAGAAGAGAGGAGAGTTGAAGCTGAAAGACTGAGGGATGAGGAGCAGAGGAGATGGAGAGAGGAGGACAAGAGGAGGGAAGATCGTAGATGGGAGCAGGAGAAATTTGAGAGGCAGGAGTTGAGGAGGTTACTAACAGAAAGGAAAGAGGAGACGAACAAGGACAAGGAGAATAAACCTAAATCCGCATTAGGGAGGACGTATACACGACATTCAGTAAAAGATTATAATTCGAGGAGATAAGAGACTGTGTTTTAAAAAAAAATGTGATCTAAAAAAGTGTCTGCTAGTTGATCATTTTGCATGAATTTTGCTCTTTTTATTTCTAAAGTAATTTTGTCTTGAGCAGCTGAAAATGGAATGCAATCTGCATTGCATTTTCCCCTTTCTCTGTGAGAAAGGGCCCCTTTTAGGTTCAAAGAGGCAAAGTTCATGCAAATGAAAGACTAGCAGTAGTTAACAATCAAAGTGGACTTCATTCAAAGTGCTATCCTAGGAATTATGTGTCATTTTAAAATTCAGGGGAAAAGTGGTTTTAGGAGAAATTAAGGGTTTTAAGGTTAAGGTTTAAATAGAGGGAAGGGGGGTGGTACATTAAAAGTGTGAGAGAGAATGATAGTAGTTGTTTGATCTGCATATTGCCTTATATTTCATCTTGCCCTTGTATATTTTTGATTTTGAACATTATCTCACAAATTGTATGCCTCGTTCACTTGTTCAGGTCATACATTTTGTTATGTTAATGTTGCATTCCTTATGCAAAGTCTGATTACAGGGATCATAGGGCACAAGTGAAGTAGTGGTAATGTATATTTACATATCTTATATGAACATGCATACTTGTCTTTGAAATCTTGTATTGCTGAATAGGGCACTAGTTCATTTTTTTTGTAAATGTATATGCCTCAATCTTAAAGGTTATTCCATGTGAGTTTAAGACTCACTGAACATACATTTTTTTCATATGTTAAATGTTGAAAGGCCAAGTAGGTGAAGTATTTGGAGAAAGGTTAATGTATATTGGCCTTTATTTTTTTTTCCGGTGATATTTTATGTGAAGAATAATTGTTACGGCAGTCATTTTCTGTCTATATGGTTTTATATGAAAGGCTAGTCATTCATTAGTTTTAATAAGATATTGGAATCAGTGGCTTTAGGTCTAAAATGCCATGTTCTAGTCATCCATGCTTTTACTCATATTTTCAAAATTGTACTTAATTGCAAATACTTGAATTAGTTCATCATTTAGGTCAATTTTCTATTAATTCATAATCCATTTTGAAGTAGTGTTATGGCATACTGTAATTTGTTAATTCTTTAAAGGTGCCGTAACCAGGATACGTTTTCTATATTTCTTGTAGAAGCTAAAATTGTGCTTTGTAAACTGGAATAGTTTGCGGCCTTTACTTCAGAGTCATTAGTTGGAGCTTAAATGACTCTGGTGGGGGGTAATGAAGTGCCCCAGTTTCCTATAACACAATTTTGCTTTCATGTTTATCGTTGTTTACAAATCAGCTGATGTAAATTTACTCATGTCTGATCTATTTATTCGCTTTCTACACAGCATGCATTTATGACACTGGGCCGCTGTTTGAGTAAGATGCTTACCTTCGGTTTTATCGCGATTCTAGCTCATGTCAGCTGTTTAGTAAACTTATCTAGCCTATAAATGTCGCAGATCGAAGCGTATTTGCAACATGTGTCCTCCATATTGTTGATGAAATGTGTATTTATTATTGTGTGCGCTATGAATTATGGGATTCGTGTGTAAAAGGCGCTCAACCATATCTGTCAAAACAATCGTCTGTCAAATCCAAAGATCACACTGTTTGCTGGCAATTTTACCATAATCGGTACCTAAGATTTTTATCAGACCTTAACAGTCATGAAATTCATTCTATTCTCTATGAATTCTCCGTGAAATCCATATAAGTTACATTAAAGAAAGTGTTGCATTTTCTGTTTTAAAATTATTGTACCCTGATTTTTGTCGGTAAAATCAAAATGGCCGACATCGAACATTTGTGGGAGCATTTTCACTCAGTTTCTTGTTGCGGGATCACGTGATCCCGCACTTTCGAGGGTGCGGGGTGCGGGATCCCAATCCTTAAACTTGCGGGACCCACAGTTGCGGGGTGCGGGTGTATATATAGCGGGCTCCGACTGTGGGAAAAGGACTTCAGTTTTAGGTTGCATTGAGATAAGCTGTGTTTTTCTTTCACTGAGCATTTTGGTAATTTTCTTTCTAAATTGCATTAGATAAGGATAAGTTTAGTCATTTTTGTTAAAGAGGGACCTGATCCAATCATTCATCTTTATTTTTATCTCACAAAAATTCACTTTGCAACACTTTATGCATTTTTCTACTTATGGAATTAACATGTCTTTCTTGAGGGGAGAATCCTAGCTCATTTTCATACTTTCATTATTTTATCACATGTATTTTGCCTTTGACTGTAAATCTGATAGGATTTTGTTTTTTTAGAATCGCCTGCAGTGATCGCCTTCTACACACCTTCCGTGCGTGAGAGAAACCGTGCAAGTTAAAGCTTTTGTAAAGTTCATTTATCTGTTCATGAACCGTTCAAGCTAAAGTTCTTGTAAAGTTCATTTATCTGTTCATGAACCGTTCAAGCTAAAGTGCTTGTAAAATTCATTTATCCGTTCATGAACTGTACAAGCTAAAGCTTTTGTAAAATTCATTTATCTGTTCATTAACCATACAAGCTAAAGCTTTTGTAAAATTCATTTATCCGTTCATGAAACGTACAAGCTAAAGCTTTTGTAAAATTCATTTATCCGTCTATGCACCATCCAAGTTAAAGCTTTTGTAAAATCTGTTTGTCAATTCATTATTTGCCAGTTTCACCTGTTAACTAAACGGGTAATTTTATTGTTAAAGAAACAACTCATTGTACCATTTCATAGATTTTATTACCATAATAGTTAAATATCATCTGTTGAAACATATTAATGTCTTCATGTTCTACTTTCTCACCCTTTTAGTAATTTAATTAATCAAGACATTTTCACCCCATTTTGTTGCTGAAGTCCAACACACCCCTCATTTCAAGGCCAGGACTCTGTGAGTACTGTGCATTGACATATGCTGATCAGGTTTCTTCTGTCGCAATCAGTAGTGGTCTAGGTTGGCAGTTATTATTGTGAAGTTCTAGGCTGCTCAAACATCGGCACGTAACAATATTTTAATGACAGTTGCTAAAACTTGTGAGAAAGTCCTTAGATTGAAGGTTGAACATGTCTTTAACAACAAAAGTGAAAGTAGCAAAGTTTTTCATGAACAGTCATATAACAAAACAGTAATTGACTTCAATTTCGCTAGAAATAAGGATTTATCTACCCTTAAAAGTGATATTCACCTCGGGCTAGCGGCCTCGGTGAATTATCACTTTTTTGGGTAGATAAATCCTTATGTCTACCTCTTTGAAGTCAATAATTGTATAATATTAGCTACGTAAAGTGTATATTTTAAAAGATATATTTTCGATTTTCACATGTGAAATAGAAAATATAACCCCTTCTCCCTAGTGAAATTGGATGTCCTGGCCCCGAGGTTATAAAACTTTCTTCATTCTCAACTCATTTTGACATAAAATCATTGTCTCAGCCGGGATTTTCAAATACTAGCCTGTCTGATTTGAGCATTGTGGGTACATGTGATATATTTGTTTACCGAATGCGTAAACAAATCATGTGATCCACCCAGTTAGTTGATTCAAACTTGTTACGTGTTACTTTATGTCCATTCTAGTATTGCAATCATCTTGATGGGGAAGAGAGGGCTGGTTGCTTTACTTAATCTGTCTTCCTGGTGTCTCGTGATGGTTGAGCGGCTCTTCCTCGCCGTGCCATGGGGTTGTCTGTGGTTTGTGATTGTGGTATTTCCTGATCATACTCACCTACTATTTTTGTTATCAATCTGCGTCATCACGCGTCACTGAAATCACTTTTTTTGACCCAGAAATGTTTTATTGTAGAAAATCTTATCATTGATTCGCTAAATGCTGTAATACAATCATTTTATTGTTTAGCTATCAAATGTTACTTGATCTCTCCATAAACGGATTATTATAGCCATTCAGTGCTTGTTACTTATTTTAACGTAGTGTTTCTAGTAATGCACACCACGTATTGACACAGACCCAACTTTTCAGTCGTAATGTGCCTTAGCAGACAGGTCGATTCTTTAGTATTGCGCCTGCGCAGACAATGAGCATAATATTTATTATGCTCATAAATATATTAACATTTAATACCATGGCAAATACAACAACTAAGGGTTTGAAAGCAAGAAAAGTCTTTATTTTTCGGTATTTTACCCTTTATGAGCAGTTGAAAATCCATGCCCAGTTGAGTTGAGCATGAAAAAAGTTTTATACTCTCAGGGCCTGGGCTTTCTCCATTGACTTTTTAATGCCTTTAGCTTTCTTATTATTGAAAAAGTGTGGATATACATACATTGTCTTAATTGAATACTAAGGACCAGTTTGGAAATAAAATTGTGGGGCTTTGCTTATCTTTTTCATTTTCTTTACTCAAGCTTGTCCTGCTCCAATGGTTTCAATTTTCGTCATTAACAAGCGTTAAAAAAATACCCAGCATGCATAGAGTTTAAAATGGCTTTTCTAAAACGAATCTTAATGGTAAATAACAATTCAAAAGTTAATGAACCGAAACTAAGAGACCCTGATCAACCTGCTCCTTCAATGATTAGTCCGATCTTTTGTTATTCTGTCTGTGCATCTTATTCCTGACTACCAAGTTCGTTACTGGCAATTCAAGAGTTAAAGAATGGCTAAATGTGCTTGCATATATTATTTAATGTGAACTATGAAGACAATATGCATTTTTACAGTTAATCAACTCAGCTCTAATAACTAATGATTATGGCTTATGACATCTATGTAACCCTCCCAGGGTTTTCGCGTAACAAGTATTTAAATGACACTACTTTCAGGGGCATAAGGTAACAAAAGCCAACTTTTGTGGAAAATAGGGGAGAAATATAACATTGGATAACATGTATATAAGAAAACATATATTTTATTTTTGTGGAAACATGAGAATAAGAACATCTAAATCAGGAGAAGAAGGGAACAATTCACCTGGCAGGGACTCATCCAGGCTTATATAGGGGAAACATGAAAAATTCTTCATGCCTGAAACCACAAGGCCTAGAGTCTTGTTACTTGGTATGTAGCATATCCTAGTAGACCTCTACCAAGTTTGTTCAAATAATGCCCCTAGGGTCAAAATTGACCCGGCCCCGGGGTCACATGTTTTACATAGGCTTACATTTGGAATACATGAAAAAAATCTTCATGCCTGAAACCACAAGGCCTAGAACCAGAATATTTAATATGTAGCATCACATAGTAGACCTCTACCAAATTAGTTCAAATAATGCCCCTGGGGTCAAAAATGGCCCCGCCCCGGAGGTCACAGGCCCTACACAGGCTTATATAGGGAAAACATAAAAAAATCGTCTTGCCTGAAACCACAATGCCTAGAGCCTTAAAATTTTGGTGTGTAGCATCACCTAGTAGACCTCTACCATATTCGTTCAAATAATGCCCCTGGGGTTAAAATGGCTCCGTCCCGCGGTCACATGTTTAACATAGGCTTATATAGGGAAAACATGAAAAAATCTTCTTGTCTGAAAACTACACGGCCTGCAGTCTCGATATTTGGTATGTAGCATCATCTAGTAGACTTCTACCACGTTTGTTTGAATTATATCCCTGGGGCCAAAAATGGGCTTGCCCCAAGGGGTCACATGTTTAACATAGGCTACTATAGGAAAAAAAATCAAAAAAAAATCTGAACCCATAAGACATAAAGACTTGATATTGGTATGTAGCATTACCACACTGGTAAATGTATACGTCGATTTGGTGGTATTTACACGTATTGCCGGTACTTCATAGACCAGAAGTGGTAGATATTGGTGTTAATACTATATAGAAAAACATGCCATATGCCTAAAGGACTATAGACTTCAATCATTTTAAGTATTCAGTATGTGCATGGCAATTTATGTAAGCATTTAGGAATAGATTCGAGTATCGATCAACCAGATCGGCACTCGAATCTATTCCTAAATGCTTACATAAATCGCCATGTGCATGCCCAATACTTAAAAATGATCTAGTTCTATAGTCCTTTAGGCCTATGGCATGCTTTTCTATTTTGTATTAACACCAATATCTACCACTTCCGGTCTATGAAGTAACGGCAATATACGTAAATACCACCAAATCGACGTATACATTTACCAGTGTGATTACCTCACAAACTTCTACTATATTTGTTCAAATTATGTGCCTGGGGCCAAAAATGGCTTGGCCCCAGGGGTCACATGAGTTACATATATGCTAAACAGGAAAACATAAAAAATTCTCTTTGTCTGAAACCACAAGGCCTTTGATATATACATGAAGCACGACCTTGTGGATCCTCTACCAAGTTTATTCAAAAAAAACCCTGGGGCCAAAACTGCCCCCCTATCCCCAATATTAAATTACCTTTTTCAGAATATGGCCATGTTGCATATCAAATTAAAGGGAATGCAGCTTACAATAACATATTAGCAAGTATTTTACTCTTACGCTTACCCTTGACCCCTGAGGTGGGGTCAAAAGGTTAATTTGCTTTCTTTTTTTGAAAGTAGTCATGTTGCACTAGAATAAAGCATATAACATCATGCATGCCAAATGTTCTGCCCTTTTAACACCCTTAGCTCCTGTATGGGGACAAAAGGTAAATATATTTTTTCTGAAGAAGTTTATGGTGCACATCACATTATGCAATTAAAATGTTTTACATTTTTTCGTGTTTCCCTATATAAGCCTATGTAAAACATATGACCCCCAGGGCGGGGCCATTTTGATCCCAGGGGCATTATTTAAACAAACTTGGTAGAGGTCTACTAATTTATGCTACATACCAAATATCAAGGATCTAGGCCTTGTGGTTTCAGACAAGAAGTTTTTTTTCATGTTTTCCCTATATAAGCCAATGTGAAATATTTGACCCCTGGGGCGGGGCCATTTTTGGCCGCAGGGGTATAATTTGAACAAACCTGGTAGATGTCGACTAGGGAATGCTACATACCAAATATCAATGCTCTAGGCGTTCTGGTTTCAGACAAGAAGATTTTTTAAGTTTTCATCTCAAAAATCTATTTTAGCCTCTGTGCCCTAGATATGCAATGGACCAGAACGATTTTATCAATTTGGTAGAGGACCACCCAAGGATCATTTGAGTGAAATTATTTCAACATTGGACAAGGGGTTTGAAAGGAGTTATCATTTAAGATAATTAGTAACGGACGGACATACTATGACAGATGATGGATGAAGACAGATCACAAAAGTTCAACTTGCCAAGTGAGCATAAAACGTTGTCAGTACCCCTCCCCACACACACACACACACACACACACACATGGGATATGCCCATGGGTTGTCACAATTGGGCTCAGCGTTTCTATTGAGCAATAATATCACAGTTAAAAAAATAGGTTATAATAAACAAATACTTTACCTATTGGATTTATTTCATCATATACTTTTTCATTTGGCATCTTGTTCTTATTTTGTGTAACTGCAAAAGAAACAAGCCTTGTCGCAATATGCTAACGATGGAAGGCAATGACTCTAGTATAATCCAGCCATGTTTCCATCCTGGTGTCTATGTTACATGTAATTAATTTTTAACAACAGCCATAGAAAAACTGTTCACCAAAACATAATATTGATTAGTATTAATCGGCTTATGGGTCGCTTCTAGCCATGCCCCCTAGTGGTTCCTCTCTCCGTTAGCTTAACAAGAGACTGGGACTTTGCATACCATGTGGTGATTCAGTGACCGAATAGCTGTATAATACAAAAAAATGTTATCCAATCCAGAGACGAATTTTGTTTGTTTGTGTTGATGTTGTACTTACCAGTCAACATGTCTTATTGGGTTGAACCTGGCCTCGAGGTTATAAACTTTTCTCTTGCTCAAATCAACTGAGCACGAAATTTCAACTGCCCATAAATATTAAAATACCGACGAATGACGAAGTTTATTTATTTATGTCTCTCAGATGCTGTATTTAGCAATTGTTGGCATTTTAACATTATGAGCAGGATAAATTTCGTGCTCAGTTGAGTTGGGCAAGGAAAAAGTTTTATAACCTCAGGGCCTGTACAAAGTAGAGGCTTGCTCTATGGCACAACATAGTGCCTCCCATAATTCTGGAACCCGCGACCATTGGATCTCATGTCTTACATTCAATCGGAACTACCTCGGCAAATTCCATCTCAGTTACATCTTTGAGCATATGTACTGCGGAGCCTGGCAATTTATAAAATATTTAAAATCATGTTGGAATATTTCAATTAGCTTAGATAGTTCTTAACTTTAAAGAGGCATTGTAATTTTGGGCCGTGGTAATTATGTTAAGAAGATAAATTTGCAGCTCGTGTTGTTGTTGTTGCTGTTTTGTTTTGTTTACTTTCAACCCTTATTGGTTGATTATGGTTGCTACAACTGTCCTGTCAATCAAGAGTAAGGGTGACGTCAGGTTTTGTTTACAAAGTTGTTAGGGACTTATAAACGTTATATCACTTGTGTATTTATCCTATCCGCAGGATATGATTAATACACAAGTGATCTATCGATTGGGGTAAGCTAAAGTGGTATGTACTAGTTGATATTTTACTTTACAATTGTAAACACATTATGACGTCACTGTCACTCTTGGTTGGCACAATAATATGTTCCTACAACAAGCAGTATCCATGTTTACACACCTTGTTGCAACTCGTACGTCTCATATTCGTCTTCACTCATATCTGTTTGACTGTCACTTCTAGCTGTCAAATACTGTGTAAAAGAAAGATAGAAAAATCTCAGTGGGTTAACATGTACTAAAGATATTAATTATTAATTTTATTTTTGTTTTTTGTTTGTTTGTTGTTTTTGTTTTGTTTTTTACTTGAGTTGATTATGTCCAAGTCAACAACTGTTGTTGTCATGTGTTGAGCCTGTACTCAGTTGAGGACAGAGTGTCTTCACAGTGTCTCTGAGCCAGCTACCCTTCAAACTCAAGTCAAGCACTCTACATAGTACCATTGCACGACCATTGCACGAAGTGCTCGAAGTGAGTCAATGGGATTTGTCAGTGTCCGTCGTGCCCCATGCGTCGTCAACTATTTCCTTTACATGACAACTCCTCTTATACCACTTGGCCAATTTTCATCAAACTTAAGAGAAATGTTTCTTAGAAAATCCTCTACGAAAAAAGCTAGAATAAATTTGACCCATCAAAAAGACATGGTCGCCAGGTGGTGTGGTCTTTCACGTTAATTAAAACTTTGAAAATCTTTTCCTCACTGGGTGACCTTCTACAAAAAAAAGCTAAAACAAGCTGGGTCCGTAAAAAATCTTGGCAGTCAGGGGTATGACCAGTTTCCTTTATGTACCTATAGGAAAACTTTAAAAAAAATCTTCTCTGAAACGAGTGGTCAGAATTGCAAATAATTTGCAAGAAATGGTCACTAGGTGACCCTCAACAAAATGGTTTAAAGAAAGTTGATTTATCAAAAAAGCATCACAACCAGTGGGTGTTGCTTAACTTTGAAGCTCTTCTCTTCTTAAAAATCTTCTTTTGTGAAACCGGGTGTCAGAGTTCAAAATTATTTGGTAGAAATGATAACTGTATGACGTTCTACCAAAATACCTAAAACAAATTTGATGTGTCAGTGATTAAGGGTCATCTTGACCCTCTTGTTTATTTTTGCCAAAGAATGGTAAGGTTTGGTTTGCATATTATCGCATGTGAATGCTTATATCCATTACAAATACGTTTCAGCAGATATTTAATAATTAATGGAATTGTAACATTATGAGAAATAAATTTCATGCCCAGTTGAGCTGAGCATTAAAAAAATTATGACCTCGCTCCAGACAGTCAAATTATCTTTTTGATTTTAACTCTCAGGAAAGTTGTATGAAACTTATACAAGCTACATGCCAATAAAATACAAGCTAGTCTGTGTAGTTGTGCAAACTGATTTGAGTACATCTGAATCTAGGTTAACTAGAAATGAGGTCATGCCAAAGATTAAAACACTTACCTCGATATATTCACTTCTGGCTCAATGGTATCAAACTTTTTAATGCTCAACTCAACTTAGCATATAATTTGAACTGCTCATAACAACTAAATTGTTGAAAAATTAAGACGTTTCTTGCTTCCGAACTGTCAGATGTTGAATTTATCATGCTTGTAAATGTTTAAGGCCTACAAGTGTTGGCATTTTAACGTTTATGAGCAGGATAAATTTCGTGCTCAGCAGAGTTGAGCATGAAAAAAGTTTTATAACCTCAGGGCCAGGTTAACAAATGGCATTACGTCACATATTTAAACTTGACGTTAGAAAAAGGGGTCATGCCAAAGGTTTAAAAAAACTTACCTCGGTAGATTCACTTCTTGTTTTTATTCTGTAAGTCTTTGGTGGAATAATTGGCTTTTTAGGCGGTAGTGGTGGACATTCTTCTGGTGTAGAAACATCAGATTTTGGCAAACGTTTTGTGTGTTCTGCATACGAGTATGCGCCTCGTTCCATGGAGTGTGTCTTTGTGTGTATCTCTGAAACAGTATGCATGTCACGTCCTAAATACATATACAAATATAACATCAAGCAATAAGGGAGTATTTAAAGACACATTAGGTTAAACATTTCTATTGAGGATAATGACTTTGGCTTCATCCTTGCTTAAAGAATCTAACTACTTGAATGCATAAGAATCTACCCACTTAAATGCATTAGAGGCAAATTTGACCTTGATGATTAGAAGGTAAAGGTCCAAAGTCGTTTATTATATTAATGGAAGTCCAATATGGGCCATCTAGCTAAAAGGTCAAAGGTTAACACTGACCTTTGGTACTTATTTATTTTAGTCATTGTCTCATTAGGCTAAATGTATTTAGTGAGTAGTGACATTGGCTTCAACAGTTTTCAAACAATCAACTTTATAAAACAGTTTAAAATACATTTAGATGAAAATGATCTTGACGTTAAGCAGGTGAAGGTCAACCTAAGATCATCATTTGAACAAACTTGGTAGGCTCTACATCCCCTATGCTACATACCAAGTCACAAGGATCAGCCCTTTGGTTCTGAAGAAGGGTTGGAAGTGTTTTATCATATAAGGGCATGGTCTTGTAATCAACCTAAAGAAATCTGTATATAATATTTGAGTTTAATTGGCCTAATGGTTTCTGAGAAAAGCATGTTTTGATAAATTGATTGGAGTCCCAAGATGAGCCATCTAGTTGAAAGGTCAAAGGTCAACCTTGACCTTAAGGACTCATTTCCATGCCGTAGGCTAATTAGGCTAATTTTGGACACCTAAGAGCTAAACCTACAAGTGTCTATTTGATTAATCACAGTTATTTTTATTGTTTAGAGTGAATAGGAATCATTTTTAATCAAAAGAAGTAAAATTTCATGAATTAATTTATGCAAATATGATTAGCGCTCAACGTCATTAACCCCCTGTTAGATCTTCAAAAAACATGTCTTCTAATGTGTCAATTTTCATGTTTGCTTTGAACTAAGAAGAATTTTGAGAAGTGTAGAACCCATTTTAGTCGATACAATCAATTCAAAATATGTTCGTGTAGTTTTATTGTCAGCACTGACAAAACAGCCTTCTAAGTGCCAGATTGAGGGAGGAGAAAAAAAACACAAGTTGTTCTAATTATTTTGATATTTAATTTGGATTCACTCTGCAAAATGTTATTGCCATATTCTAAAGATATGCTTCATTTGTCTGATATGTCTGGGGAATACTTTTGGAATGAGTCACATAAGCAGATGCGCCAAATTTGACTTCACATGTGTATACTCATCGTCTTTTTATGTTGGTTTCAACAGTTTTCAAAAAATCAACTTTTCAACTCATTTAAATGCATTACGTAGCAAATATAAACTTAACGTACGTTGTGTCAAGGTCAACCTAGATCATATTTGAACGAACTTGGTAGGCTATACATTCCCAATGCTACATACCAAGTTCCAATGTCATCAGCCTTCTGGTTATGGAGAAGAAGATTTTGAAAAGTGTTTACCATATATGAGCGTAGTGTCCATCTTGGTCATGTGACCAGGACCATTTGAACAAACTTTCGTTCTCACATCCTAAGGAGTCTCCATATGAAATTAAAGTTCAGTGAATGCGCAGTGGTTTCAGGGGAGATGTTTGAAAATGTTGATGATGGACGACGGTCGTACGACAGACGCTGGAGTCATTGGTATACTATTAGTTCACCCATGAACCTTCGGCTCAGGTGAGCTAAAAACACCAAACAACAATATCAAACCTGGTTGCATGTTAAGTTGTTTAGATTCTTTCCTCCGTCTACTCGCTTTCTGTTTACTAGAATTAAAACTTAGATGGATATGAAGATGTAAGTTTTGAACATTAGCTGTCAGTGGTACATTAACGTGTACTGAAAAAGAAAAGATGCTTGAATAACCTGATGTGAAATTGTAGATTATAATAAAGGCATCAAGAAGGCTCTCATTTGAGCCTTCACTTGACACCTTTATGTCACTTATATTGAATGCAAGACCTATACAAATCATGAACCCAGTGCAAAATTGCACTGGGTTCATGTTTTGTAGAGGCCTTGCATTTGTAGCAACATAAAGACAAGCATTTAAAAAGATAGAACATTGGGCATTTGGGAAGTTCTTGGTTTATTCTTTGACGTGTTGGAAACGTGCATGTGGGTTTCCACTGCACAATTACATAGAATTAAAACAGTGCTTTATATAATAAAAAACATGCCCCCCAATTATAAACAAAATCCATGAAATGCCTTTATTTGACATTCATAATGCTGGTTTTAAATTCATTATGAAATCAAGGCCATTGATTTTAAACATAATAACGGAGTCCTTATTTTATTGGGGCAATTAGGGTAAAGTCAGGTAACTTCCGACATCAGGTAAATTTGGCCATACATTTGCAGACAGTGAAAATCCAGACGAGATGGCCGTCTCATCAGCATTTTTACTGTTTGCTTAGTTTTTTTTATCCCAATAATTAAAATATGAAACAAACAAGGGCGCTGTCCAAATAAAGCTGACCATCCGAATTTACCTGATTTTACCCTTTTTTGTTACACTAGCCTGCTGAATTGGCACAGTGACCTGCACAAGTCAGTTTGAAATACATACATTTTAAGCTTGCAATGGATAATGAAAAACATTAGCTATTTTAATGTCTGTGAAGCCCAAAAAGCTTCTCAGAAACATTAACATAGCTAATGTTTTTCATCATCCTGTGCAAGCTTAAAATATGAATTTCAATCCTTATATATTTACATTCTGTATTATTAATCAAATTTACTGAATTATCTTCCACCCATCCCCGTCACTTATCCTACAAAACTTGTGAACATAACGTCGTGGTGATACGTGAATGACGTCACGCAAATGTCGATAAACAAAGAACGTTATTGGCTCACGTTGATGTAACTCTGCCTAGAGGCGCTGTCTAGATCGCATGACGTTTCATTGTATTGCAGCGAGAAATGCAAGCAGCCAGAAATGTTGGTTTCATCTAAGGCAGCTACACTGAGAATTTAAATATCTAAGGATTGAAATGCAGATTTATAGCTCGCACTGGATGATGCAAAACTTTGGCTTTTTAATGTATGTGAAGCCCAAAGGGCTTCTCGGAGACATTAAAAAGCTAATGTTTTGCACCATCCAGTGCAAGCTAAAAATCTGCATTTCAATTCTTATATTTACATTTTATATTATCAATCAAATATGTGGTACAATCTTACATCCAGCCCCGCTTGTTACCCTTTTAAAGTGATTTATTTTATTTGTAACGAGGATGTTGGAACAGCCAGCCAGCACAACTCTTGTACACAACGTCATGAAGATATGTTAATTGCGTCATGGTGATACGATAATTACGTCACGCAAACACCATAAGCAGAGCCAGTCATTGGCTGACGTTATCGTTAGTCCACTCAAGGCGCGTGTCAGATCACATGATTGTTCAATGTTTTGCATAAGAAATGCAAACATCTGGAGTGTTAGGTAACATCTAAGGCAACTACAATGGAAAAATAAATATTGAGATTAAAATTCAATATGAAAAAATAACAAACCATCATCTTCATCACTGCTCGAGCCAGATGACCACTGACTCTCATTATTATTTCCAGGGTAGACCCTAACATAATCACTTCCCCCATACTCCAGGGTGTCAGAATCTCTTTGTATCACAAAAGCCGGGGCCTGTTGTGGCTGTTGTTCTATCGTTATGTTGTCATTTTTCTTTTCCCCTGAAAAATTACATACAAGACAAATGTTTATGGAAATATGTAACTATAATTTATGCTCCAACCCTTAAAGACATACAAGGAACAGGTACCCCATTGAGTGGGCCTCGCAGACTTAGAGGTCAAACTGATCCTCCATTCATAGAATTCCCAGTTAGCGAGAGGATTTGTAAACGGAAGGGAAATGCTTGAGGGCACTGTTATTCACGAGCCATGATTTTTATAGGAATATAGGGGCGTCGTATTAAAGAATTAAATGGCAAAAATCATGACTGATCAATATTCAAAATTCTTGAGGTTTCAATATACTCTTCTTCATAGTTTCATCAATCTCGTCATCTTCGTTGCAGATTCAGTTTATTCATAGTAAATTGTAGTTTGTGAACAATGAGTATATAAACAAATATCCTACAGTCATATTTGTTTAATAAAAAATATATATATAAACACAGTCATACTGCGTTTAAAAAAGAAAGTTTAATAGTGGTGAGATTTCAAACAGTGCTGTGTCAACATTTCAAGGTTAACTTCTTGATCCACATCTGAACTAAGGGTGAGGTTGGCGCCGTTATACCGGTTTAAGCCCTCCAGTAAAATATTTTACTGACCGTTCCAAGGTGGTACTTCTTTTTGTGGATATTTTATGTTTTTGTTCTGTCTTGTGTTTGCTATGTCTTTGTGCGCGTCTGTTTATATGTGCTTTGTGGTCACCTGCTGGGAAAGGGCTGACCTCTTGACTCTCGTTTGTGGTGTCTGCTGTGAGTTTGTCACTTTCCCATTGGTATCCTGGGTCAGGTGTGGTACTTGATTATATCGATTCCTGATCTTTGCACCCTTACTTACTTTCAAAACACACCTTATTGACCCACTCTCGGATTCTTGCAACCGTTTGGAAGATGGAAGTCGATTGGGGACATTTTGACTTGCGACTGGCGACTTCTGATTTATCACTTGCAATATGCAACAGACAATCACAGACAATCTATTGTGTCAGAGAGAAGCTAAATTAATGGCATATCGAATAGCATTCTCCCATTTTTGAAACATCTCTTAATATGTTAGTAATAAATAATAAAAAAGAGAACACTATGTTTCTTCCACAAATCTTATTTTCGTTCCAATTTATTTCCTATGAAAGAGATGGATTGGGTGCCTTGTGATTATTATTGTGATATGTTTCACATACGTCGTCAAATGGTTAATGTTTTTGTTTAAGTAAGTAAGGGTGAAAAGATCAGGAATCAATACAATCAAGTACAACACCTGACCCAGGATACCAATGGGAAAGTGACAAACTCATAATAAGACACCACAAACGAGAGCCAAAAAGGCAGCCCTTTCTCAGCAGGTGACCACAAAGCACATATAAACAGACACGCACAAAGACATAGCAAACACAAGACAGATAAAAACATAAAAGATCCACAAAAGAAGTAAAATATTTTACTGGAGAGCTTAAACTGGTTTAACGGCGCCAACCTCACCCTTAATTCAGATGTGGATCAAGACACAAAGATATTTGGTTTGCATGAAAGACCCCTAACTTATCAATGCATCATCCTCTAAAACATATAAATCAAGATATAACAAGGAGATAAAGCAAAGATCAGTACTCAACAGTAATAAAACTGAATACCGGAGCAAAAGAAATCAAACAGGTAAACCCCGGTGGGCCCGACAAACAGCCAAAGCATCAGGCCCCTACCATCTCATCAATCGATAAGTCTTTAAGTTGGACCCATCATAGAGTCTGAAGTCGGACCCACCAGCGTGCAATTAAAGAAGAAAGCAAAGTTGCCAACCGTGATTGGGTTGACTACCAAGCATGCAGTCTGTTGCAATACATTAATGTTATAGCCAATCTTTTTATAATGGGAAATTATTTTAAAGAACTGCGCTGAAAAATCACTAGAGCCAACAATCTTCTTCAATTTATACACCAAGTCACCATAGAAATCAGGTTCCCAAAGTCCTTGGCGCAAGAGAGATTTAAGTCCAACTTGGAATTAAGAAATCAAATCATAGTATCGTCTATAAAATTAAGAAAAGGTTTTGCGAAGTTTATGATACCCATAGCCTTGTTTAAGAAGTTTCTGAGTTAACAATTTATTGCGAGTGTTAAAGTCAGCAGCATGGCTAGAAGCTCTAGCAAAACGAATGAGTTGAGAGATATAAATAAACTCCAAAGGCTGTAGACTGAGGAACATCACCATCTAAAAATGGGAAATTGACAATTTCAAAATCAAAGTCGTCACGTTTATCATAAATTTTGGTAGAAACAATGTCATTAGAAATTGACAAATGCAAGTCTAAAAATGTGGCTTCGCTATCAGAGGTATTGGCTTCATTCAGTTGGAGCTCTGAAGGGTATATTTGACTTACCAATTTGTCAAAATAAACATTATTAATGTTTAAAATATCGTCCAAATATCTGGATGTCGTGTTAAACGCATCAATAACACCAGCCTGCTTATTATTAGAAAGAGACATAATAAAGTCCCTCTCATAACAAAGCAGGAATAAATCTGCAACCAGGGGAGTACAATTAGTTCCCATAGGAAATCCAACTACTTGTCTAGACAGCTTGGTGCCAAATCGAATAAAAAATGTTGTCCAACAAAAAGGTCAGCGCATTACATACATTTTGACATGACCATGCATGACATTTTTTAGATTTTTCTGAAGTAAAAATTACATTTCTGTCATTACATGCAAGGTAAGGAGAGCCTTCTCTCTGGAAGGTTCTTTCAATAAGATCAATAAGTTTATCTTTAATTAAATTATGAGGTAAAGTAGTGTAAAGAGTAGAAAATCATAAGTATACAAACTGGTCGCATTGAAATCTCTAGCTTTAAGTTTATCTAAAATTTCACCTGAATTTTTAATAGACCAAAATAGATTTTTACGGGATCTCTCATATACCTTATCACACTACATTGTACTTGATAACATGTTTTTAACAGCTGTAAGACACGTGATTAACAATTTAGAAAGTTCTGTTGTCGTACAAGAACTTGACTAAGCAATAAATCTTGCTTTATAGGTTTTTTATGGAGTTTAGGTAACCAGTACAACGTAGGAACTTTGCCTTGGTTTTCTTTAGCTTTGACACCGAAAGAAGGCTCAAAGAAGGCTGCAGTTTATAGGCATTAGTGTCAACAAGCTCACGCTTACGAGTTTTAATATAATACAATCGTCAATCAACTACAACACTGTTAGCAGCTTTATCTGCTGGAACCAAGACATAGTTCATACGAAAATCCTGGATACCTCGTTTAAGATGACGAAAATAGATTTAGGTTTAGAAGGTAAGAGATGTGTATTACGAGAGTAAAATGATATACAAGTATCAATAATTTTAAAAAAATGTAAATTTTCCATTCCTTTAAGGCATCACTGACACCTGAGCATTTTTTCAGAAAAAAAAATCTTCTTTTACTGTAATTTTATATTTCATTTTATTGATAATGATATAAACATAACAATTTGACGTCATCGTTTAATATTTGAACTTTGGCACTTCAAAACATGTACAATACGCTAATTTTCTCCAAAAATGTTCAAGGGTGAAGGAAGAGATAAACAGGTCTATGATGTGGTAGCTGATTATTATGGCATAATGTAAATTTTTGTATAACAGGAATGGTTAACTGATGCAAATCTAGTCGTTATATATTTACTGACCAACTTTTGCATTTAAAATAATAATCAAAAGTGTTGCCATTTTACGTTTAGTCGCTACATATTCAAATATTTTATGACTTCTAAAAAATAGATTTTGTAAAACTTATTACTAGTAGGGGAGCCAGAGATTCTAAAATTGGAAAAAAGTGGCCGAAAAGTAGCAGAATTTTAGACTATATCCTTAGTTAGTATGGTGTTTCAGAAGTGTGAAAACAGATATTGCACAAATTTTAAGTCTTGCAAAAGATGTTTATTTATGGGGTAACCATAGCTACCCTCATGCAGGCTTCATGTAGTAGGCTATTCGCTACATTACTGAAAAGAAAAGTTATTTAGACCAGATAGGTCACATTTCCTAATATCTGCATAGTGCTTTACAGTAGCTTAATTAAAAATACCAAACTGATGATAAGTTTAAATGACTTACGCTAATGTAATTGTTATATACGTTACTTATATTCAAATATATTACTATTGTTTACTTGGCCATGGGCTGCCAAAAGACCCGTTGAGGGAGATTTTTGTAAATTAAGATTTTCTTAGCTACTTTATATATTATAAAATGCCTGTTAGCTTTTGATGAACATGTGCATTTACCATGCAATAGTCAAGTCTAATACGTTACCATTAGATAATACGGAAACTCCTAGTATAGTGTTATTATCATTTGCATCATTTTCTTACATATCGTTATGATTGATATTTTAATTAGATGCACTTTAATAGCAGAATAATAATAATAGTTTAGGCACCTGGAAGTTCTGTTATATGCGTTACTTTCTTTTAAAACAATATTTTTATGCAATGTTAAGTGTATATGCGTTCAAATAGCTAGTAGGTGAAAATGAAATTGACTACCATCTTAGTGTTGAAAATGAAATTGGAAATATTGTATTTTCAAACATTTAATTTGAATGAGATGCAACATAACCAGAATCATTTTTGGTTTAAAGGGAAAAACTTGAAAATAAAGCGCATAAATGACATTAAGTATATATTTTAGGAATCATGTAAATAGATAATTCATACCTACTTATTATTCATAACTAAATTGTTTCAAAAAGCTCAAATGATTCTTTAAAATGTATGCCACTAACATGTATTTGCTTCTTGTTATACATTAAACGGTGTTAAATGGCATATACAAGACATTTTCTTTCACCGTCAACAGCTCAATGAATAAATAAAAAGCACGCAGTAACATAGTCAGATCCATCACACATTGTAAAAGCCATCATATATGCATTTATAAACAGTTATTCGTTACAGCAGCTATAATTAAAACAATAAGGCACAAAATATACCTTAAAACTCTAAAAAATGTAACATATTCCAAGCAGAAAATCCAAATCAAGAAGTGAAACAATAAAGATACCTTCATCAGTGTCATATGAAACAAACTTGAAGTTTGTGGAAATCATGATGATTTCTGTCTCTGATTTAGCACCCGCCTTAGCTATCCTTGGGATTATAATATTTTAGTATCTACAGCGTGTCCGCTTTGGAAAAAGAGTATTATTTATGGTGGTAACGTATATTACAAAAATATAAATATCATTACTATAATCATTGTGTTGCCTGATTCTACACGTTTGTGAAGCCATGAAACAGGACAGCATTTATTCTAAATCACCATTTTAATACTTTAGAAACAGAAACATGTCTATTAATAAGTTGGAAAAGCTCCCCTGCATTGTTAGTATTGTAGACATTTCTAAATCAGGACCTTGAGCAAACAAACTTTCTAGAATAGGACTTGATTGATCACATATTCCAGAATGTTTGCAGACGTTTGCTTTTTAGCTATATAGCTTATCAGCATACGTGATAGAATCTGCTTTTAATGTTTGTTTTATTCTGCAGGACATTACTTATTTTTTACACCCACAGTAAGAAATCATAACAACCGTCATTCAGTCCTTAAAACTAACAAATATATACCCATAAAACATGCACCAACTTGTTAAACGATGCTTTATTTATGGTATATTGATAGTTCATGTGATAGAAACAAAATCCATACTTATGCTACTTATAAACGTGACGACTTTGATTTTGAAATTGTCAATTTCCCATTTTTAGATAATGATGTTCCTCGTTCTACATCCTATGGAGTCTATATCTCTCAACTCATTCGTTTTGCTAGAGCATCTAGCTATGTTACTGACTTCAACACTCGCAATAAATTGTTAACTCAGAAACTTCTTAAACAGGGCTATCGGTATCATAAACTTCGCAAAACATTTTCAAAATTTTATAGACGATACTATGATTTGATTTCTAAATTCCAAGTTGGACTTAAATCTCTCTTGCGCCAAGGACTTTCGGAACCTGATTTCTATGGTGACTTGGTGTATAAGTTGAAGAAGATTGTTGGCTCTAATACTTTTTCAGCGCAGTTCATTAAAATAATTTCCCATTATAAAAAGATTGGCTATAACATTAATGTATTGCAACAGACTGCATGCTTGGTAGTCAACCCAATCACGGTTGGCAACTTTGCTTTCCACTTTAATTGCACGCCGGTGGGTCCGACTTCAGACTCTATGATGGTTCCGACTTAAAGACTTATCTATTGATGAGATGGTAGGGGCCTGATGCTTTGGCTGTTTGTCGGGCCCACCGGGGTTTACCTGTTGGATTTCTTTTGCTCCAGTATTCAGTTTAAATTACTGTTGAGTCCTTATCCTTGCTTTATCTTCTTGTTATATCTTGATTTATATGTTTTAGGAGATGATGCATTGATAAGTTAGGGGTCTTTCATGCAAACTAAATATTTATGTGTCTTGATCCACATTTGAATTAAGGGTGAGGTTGGCGCCGTTAAACCGGTTTAAGCCCTCCAATAAAATATTTTACTGACCGTTCCAAGGCGGTACTTCTTTTGTGGATCTTTTATGTTTTTGTTCTGTCTTGTGTTTGCTATGTTTTGTGCCCGTCTGTTTATATGTGCTTTGTGGTCACCTGCTGGGAAAGGGCTGACCTCTTGGCTCTCGTTTGTGGTGTCTTCTGTGAGTTTGTCACTTTCCCATTGGTATCCTGGGTCAGGTGTGGTACTTGATTGTATCGATTCCTGATCTTTGCAACCTTACTTACTTTCAAAGAATACTTCAGGTAGTATACTCAACAAAGCTATGCTGTATCATACTTACATATAGTGCAATTGGCAATAGAGAAAATGATATCACTATCTGAGATGTATCATGATACTTTTACAAATCGAAAGAAATATAATTTCTTATGCAGACGATTGATAAAAAAGAGCGACAGACAAAATAAACATGCATACATACTATTTGTTAAGTTTATGCATACTTTCTTAGCATAACATGTAAATCTATTATTTGTGTAGGTACATATATATTATTCGGTTATTGTGTCGGTGTGCCGCGGTCCCTGCACACGAGGTATATATAGCACACATGGCACACCCAGTTTTATGCACCCACTTTGGCTTCAAAAAGGGAATTCCGGCTGTATCCTGCCCTTATCCTACGCCTATCTGCGTTAAGTAAAGATGTGGGGCATTAATTAGTTTGAATTTTGGAAATGCTCTAAAACAGGTTTCAATCTTGTGGGGATTGATGTAACAATTTCGTCTGCACAGTGTCACCCCCACTGTTCCTGAAAGTGTAAGTTTTTTTCCGCCTGGAAGGGCAAGGAGTTTTGATATCGTTTGTTTATTTGTGTAAGTAATGGTACTAACTACTGTGTCTTCTCTATTGTCCATATAATTATTATTTTATAAGCACAGTAGATAATTTGATGTATGCCTTTTAGTCTCTATACCCTGATGTGTTTACAAATCATCTATTATTTAATGCACATAAAAGGAATCAACTGACAGGAATCCTGCAACAATTTGTTTAAAATGGGGTCCAATGACTGCTATGGTATTATGATAGAACTTAACATCAGCTATATTAGCACTAATTGCTAAAACTAAGTTTGATCTTATGAATGCTAATTTTATTGCTATTCCTGTCAACATTCAGATTAACGTAAATAATCTTTTAAACGGTAATTTAATGCGTCCTAGTTAAATTTGGCTAAAACATTTTCTCTCTGTTGAAATTTTATAAAGTAAATTTGGTATTCTAAATTACAACTGAAGAAATGATCACTGCCTTGCCATGTAAAACCCATCCTTATGGACAATTTCCCCAATTTCAACCGCAATAATTCATTTTGAATAACCCATTCAGTTTTAAAGTTTGCATTGCTTTGACAAATGATAAGTAGTGTTAAGTTAAAAGGACTATCAGTTTCATTAATCAAACAATGAAAGCCATGTTAAAAATGAGCTGAAATTAAAGTTCATAGCTAGAAAAATTTAAAAAGTCACCTTCTGAGTTTTGATATATGCATAAATAGATGTGGCTTAAATAATTTGCATAACAGAGCCACTCTCTTAAAGAATAAATGATAACAAACACTTATGTTTCCTTAAATTTAATGTAACGTAAGCAACATTTCATTTTATATATTCATAAAGGAGTGATGCTGTCTAGATTGCCAGAAAACGTCTTCTTTCAATATGACTTGGAAATGTCACTATCACAGACTCCTGACTGACCCACTGCACCTTAAGGAAGGGACACGGAACACAGATATCTACAATATATTTAAAGTGAAGCAACCAGCTATTTTCCTTGTCAAGATGATTGCTGAACTAGAAACAAATTAGAAACCAAAGGCCTGATACAAAACTCCCACAACCAATAGGAACAACAACAAACAAAGTTTCAAACATCCACACATCATTTCAGAAATTCTTAGATATTTATCATAAATGAATTGGTTTGTGTTATTGGATATGTTATTTACTATTTTATATATTGTGATGAGTGTGTACAGGTTCGACATTAAGCTTTGGCTGCTTCTGAATAGCTTATTAGATTGTTTTGTTCAATTAAAAGAAAAAAATGTGCAAATATCTAATATTGTTTTAGGTTTTCATGCTCAGTTGAAAATGGAAAACGGTTGAGACAGATATATAATCATGATATATAATTCGTTTATCTATAGTTATATATGTTACTTTAGCAAATTTGACTAAACAAGCTTAAGGGAATGTATCCTAGTTGAGATATTGCACCAGACTTATCATTTTATAAGTTTATATATTGCATAACATAACAAAGAAAATTAGCAAACAATGTGTTTTGTTTTTAAGTCAAGAAGTATACCAAAAATACAACCATATACAAAGTCTCCTAATTAGAACTGATAACTTCTTCTTTTGGAACAAATGCTCTTTTTATGCCTATCAAACACCCCCCCCCCCCCCCCTTTAATGAAATAAACTTTCCAATGATGTATAATTTAAGCTATTAAGCAATATTTGTTTGTCTTCAACTTTGTTTTATACGTTACATATTGAAAATCTAACAACAAAATGATATTTTACCTCAGAAATGTTGGTAAGTATTACTCTAAAGTTGGTGATATCAAAACAATTATCATAAGGTGCTTAAAAGCTAACAGAAAAAAATGCATGCTTATTTTCAAACATCAGAAGTTCTAAACCTATATAAAGTTTTATTTATGGTCATCTAATTAAACAGCTTATAACTGACAAAGTTTTTATGTTAGAACGTATCTGTTTGCAGTTTTGAAATGGTCAGTTAACGTTCTTTTAAATACAAGTATCCTGAAGTTAAATATATACTGAAAATTTTGTAAAATGAAACTTTTTAACAAAATATAATTAATTTTAAGTGTATAGTTGAAAATGTAACGTAAATGACATTATAATGGACCCAAACAACTTTTAAAAACATCAATATGTCTAGAGAATAGCATGTTCTTACAGATTGCATAAATATTTTGTTCATTTAAACATTTCAACTTCTACCTAAATAGACTTAATTACATATTTTTGTTTTTAAGAAAATGAGAGGTAACGTATTTAACACACTGTTACAGGTATGTTTGCAAGACTTTAATTGAGTGCAGTATCTGGTTTCATACTGCCTATTCTATGTACTAAAGGATAAAACAAGTGAAAATTCTGCTTAAAAGGGGGCATACCTTAATGCTTATTTTTTGACATTTTTGAACCCTGGCTCCTCTACTATACGTAAGCTGAATTAATGTGAAAATTAAACAATTTTTACCGGCTGGTAAGAGAGGGGTTTTTTTATTACCACCTTTTACGCCCGTTATGCACGATTTCAATGAAAGAGTTTAAAATAGTGAAAACAGTTGCAAACACACATTTCTGTTGTTGATATACAGACTGTATAAGTCGTCAAAATAGAAAAACTGTTTAAAAAATAAATATTTATTCAATAATTTGGGGTCATTGAGGCATTCTTAAGGTCCATTTAATTGATTTTTCACCAAAAAATACAAAAGCAAGGGCATTTATTCATATTTGATGCAAAAAATTGAGATCAGTTAAGTTAACAGGTGTAAAGATGTATCAAACCGAATATATTGTATATGTTAAACTGCAATCTGATCCTAAGTAAGCAAACTTGGAAAAATGGGTTTTGACCCATTTTCTATGTAAATATTAGCATTGAGGGACAATAACTCATTGTTTGAAAAATTGAAAATGTGACAGAAGCAAATTTTGATCTACAGTATGCAATAGTAAACGTTCATAATATCTTTCGCCCAATTAAGAAAAAAGGTTTCAAGTAATAGAGCTTTTAATCACTTTACTACAGCTTTCCCATATAAAACAGTGATTTAAATAATAATCGGGGTGGGCACAGTATCTCTTGCTGAAATATGTAGATAATTTAAGTCATCATAATTGCGTTTGGCGTACCAATATCATTTATCTCAGTAAAATTCAGGAAAATACGGTAACAAATATTGAAGGTATAGGGCAAGATGCGTTTAGTCATGCAATAGTTATGTTTATTGGTGTCAGCAGTGACTCTAAATTTAAGAAAGCTTTGAGAATAAAGCAGGGGCGTTATGTGCCTCCAATCTTGGTCTACGTCGTTTTGCAAGTGTCCACTTATATGCGGCTACATTTAGATGATAACATTAGAACCCAAATTGATCAACTTAGGAGATGATTGTTCAGAAGTGCCTGCACATAAGTGCAGCTTCGTGAAAGTCTACCCAGGCCTCGAGGTTATAAAGCTGTTTTCATGCCCAACTCAACTGAGCACGAAATTTCAACTGCTCATAAAAACCAAAATATCGACAAAATTTAGCAAGAAGTGAGCGAAGCTCACAACCCCCGGCGGTAGCCATCAGAGGTTGTAACAGACAAAATTGTTAAAGATTTCTTAATCCTAAATCAAGTAGTTTCTGAGAAAACTTTGATGAAAAATGTCCATATGTGTTATATAGAAGTGACAGAAGGAAAGATTGAAAATTTAAAAAAGAAGGCAAACTGAGGATAAGCATCTTAATTTTCATTTACTCTTTACACTCTGCCTACCTGAAGGTATACACAAAATCTCATAATCCTAAATCAAGTAGTTGCTGAGAAAACTGTCCATATGTGCTATATCGGAGTGACAGAAGGAAAAATTGAAAATGAAGGCAAAATGAGGATTAGCATCTTAATTTTCATTTACACAATACACTAAGCCTACCTGAAGGTGTTCAAAAAATTTGAAATCACTGGCTTCAATAGGAGCCGAGGAATCTGCGACAGAAATTTCAATGGAGAAAAAGAAATATGAACAAATAAAGGGACTGATAAGCAATATGCTGCATTTTTTGCTACACAGTACAACTCATCACTATCAAGCTTTGTGCCAAATTTCAGAATCCTAAGTCAAGTAGTTTCTGAGAAATCTTTGACAGAAAAAAAGTTTACAGACAGACAGACAAACAGACACACATAGTTACAGAAAAGGCAAAAACTATATACCCCCTATATATTTCGTACCGGGGGTATAATAAAGACATGTCTTGCTATAAGTCTCTCAGATGTTGTATATATCATGCTAATAAATCTTAAAATGCCAACAATTGTTGGCATTTTAACCTTTATGAGCACGATAAATTTCGTTCTCAGCTGAGTTCAGTATGAAAAAAAGTTTTATAACCTCAGGACCTGGGCCCGGAATTACAATGCCTCCTTAGAGTTAAGGAAGACTTAAGTTAAGTATTGATTTTTCAGGATGCGAAAAATAACGTTTAAAACTGATTAAAATCAAAATAGTTTTAATTTTTCTGAAGATCATAATGATATATTTGACCACAAATACCACATCGATCCAGTCAATTTACTTAGCATCTACGTGTAATATAGCATGTTGAAATATCTATACTTAACTTAAATATTGCTTAACTTTAAGGAGGCATTGTAATTTCGGGCCCTGGTCTCAAATAAATTATAAAAGTAGATTATGGCACGGAGCAAAATAAAACATTGAGGCTCTGTAGAGCCACAACATGCTCCCTACACAATATGCTCCATCGAGGAGCATATTGTGTACCCTACCTACACAATATGCTCCCCGAGAGCATTTTGAGAACCCTTCATACACAATATGCTACCAGAAAATCATATTGTGTAGGGTCGGTACATATGTTATTTCAGTGATCGTCACATACCCTCCGCATACAATTCATACCGTAGTTGTATGCGTAAAGGTGGGCTTTAAGCGTATCTTTCGCCTACGCATATAGATCATACCTGAGCTGTTTGCGTACTGAGCTGTATGCGTACTAACAATGTGCCGTGTGTCGTCCCCGTCAGTAAGCTTATCTATTCCTTAACCACTGTGATTCACACAAATGTTCCACTAAAATTGCCCGCGCAGACGGTCGCACTTGTATACATACAAAAGAACACTCAAACAACACAGACGTAATATAACCGGACATCGCCCGATGGAGCATATTGTGTATGGATCATTTTGTGGCCCTACCAGTCTCACTTGGTAGTTGTTAGCACATTTAAGATGGGCCTTGTCGCGAGAAACCCTGCCATCGAGGTTTGTGACACGTTTCCACTGAAATCTACCTCCTAAGCTACAGGGGCTAGGCAATTGAAATTTTGGATGAACTGTAATTCAGAAGTTTTCGCGAAAATTTTATTTTCGCGAATAGCGTTAAAATACATATTGGCGACGTTTTAAATTCGCGACCAAGGCATGATTTACATATATCAGTAAATTGCAATTTTCCGAGGATTTTACTTTCGCAAAACTTCGCATAAAACCCTCACGAAAATTTCCGATTTTACAGTATCAAGTTTAACAATCATAGTTTCCAGAAATCGAGAAACAAATGCGCAGATAAGCATGCATAGGATTGTCTGTGCGTCTGTTGTTCGTGTGTAACAAAAAGTGAGTAAGACCACAATCACACACTGCAGACCAACCCACGGCACCGCGAGGAAGAGCCACAGAACATTAACAGTCACAAGACATCAGGAAGAGCAAACATCTCGCTCTCTCTCTCTCATTCTCATCAAGATGCTTGCAAAACAAGAAAGTACACTAAGTACTGCGTAAAACAAGAAACCACAAACAATGCGAGCAACAATAAACAATGAATTAACAACAACAGAACCACCGCCAGCCTAAGCCACCGGAGGGGTTAAATGCATTTTACTGGCGCCAAATCTTTCTGCTGTTGTTAAAACACAGAAATCGTTTAGCTCGCATGGAGGCTTTCTAACTTATGCAATGCATCATGACAGAGAAACCATCTAATCAAAACACACTATAATGAAACAAAGAAAATGGATAGTCAGAGCTTAAAAAAACCTCAAGTTAAGACACGGTGGACCCAGCCAAAAACAAGCATCAGGCACCAACCAACCGATGAAAGCTTTACGCCAGGGCCATCAAAATAAGGTTTTCTCGCGATGAGATCCACTTATAAATACAGTCAAACCTGTCTAAATCGACCACTCTCAAAAATAACACAAATTGGTTTTCAAGACCAATTATCCCTTAATGCAGGTCGAAAGTAATTGCAGAATGCTCCAAGGGGAGCATTCTGTAATACTTTCGATCTTCATTGCGCTACCTTTTGTCATTAAGATATGTATTTTGTCTATTTTTGAGTGGCCGTTTTACACACGTTTTACTGTAAATCTACCATTATCATATGGTATCACTGCTCGAAAACTTACTATTTATACTTTTACTGGCAGAAGATATGAATGAACTTGAGTCTTGATTTATAGGCGACTGTTGGTCACACTTGGGCTGATCCTTCAGGCCCTGTCCCATCGTTCCACCCACGACACTCTGATACCCCTGGTCTATACTGGTGATGCTGTCAGCCTGAGAACCTTGAACTATAAAGATAATGAATATTTGTATGGCAACATTAATGAGTTGAGCTATGTGCTCAGTTAGGTCAGTGTTTAATTCCACAGAAAAAAAAATGCGCGCTTGGCTGAGCATTCTGTGCGTGTCAGATCATTTGATTGAGCAGGCATCTGCTCTTACAGTTGGTTTATATATGAAATAAACTTGTTCTGAACTATTTACATGTTGAATTAACCTCATTTTTTAATGGAATCTTTTAGTGAAAGGCATGGACTAATTCATCCAGCTAATATGTAATTCGCTGAACAAATTAGTTCAGACTGTTCTGTGACCAATTGAGTTGCACATGCTAGACTAGACTCGAGCCCTACATGTTTCCCCTTCTTAGTAATTCGGTTCTAGTACCTAAATCGACACGTATAAGTTTATAAGTGGTTTTAAAGAAATCTGTATTACTATAAAAGGCCTCGGGTCACTCAATACAGCTGACCTCGGACCTGTAACATGGCCAATACAAAATCAATTTGATTAATGCCATTTCTATTATTGGTCACAGACCTGTAATTGTAAAGAGGGCAGTAACTGGCTCAAAAGGTCGATGGAAGCTCAGCACAATATTTTTAAATTGTAAGGTGTTTCATGATTGGACAATAATAAAATTAGAAAATATATTGTATTTATCAGATGGGTATATCTTTGCTGTACTTTTTGAAACAACATCTCATTCTTTTGTTGATTAAGTTTACTGGTGTGGCTTAGAAAAAAATGACCTTTTCAATTGAATTTTCCTCTCATGTAGGGTGCCCACCTTCAGAGGCCAAAAAGTGGTAAAACATGGCGGTCACCGGGGTACTTCATTCTTGTTTATTAATTAAACTAGGTCCAATCTGTAACTCTATGGCAGCCTAATTGTGATTGAAGAGTTGTGAGGACCACAGCCTACTTAAAAGCTATAATGGAGGTCAATGGAAAAAACAATTACAGGTCTGGGTCCTATTATACTAATGTATAGCATTTTTGCAGGTAACTGAGTCTGTGGCGAACTGGTTGACCTCAATTTAAAACAGCTGACCTGATACCGATACTGGTGACCTCAAATCAATATTGAGTCATCTTCGGTCAATACATATTCTGTGTGAAAACTTTTACTAGCGCTAGATGTTGTTTGTTTGTTTTTTGTTGTTTTTCTGGGGGTTTTTTTGTTGTTTTTTTGAGGGGGGGTCAGAATATAACACTGGTGGTGTCATTAGATTTTCTTGAATGTTCTCATGCAGTTGCATGTACAACAATGAAGTGAATAGCATAGTGCTCGATTTTGACGCCATGTGACAAATGATTCACTCTAGAGGCTTACCTTGAGCATTAATAGAGTTATTTCCCCTGAGATTATCCTTCAACTTGTTAGATCGTGGAGTCATTGGCTTCTTGGGAACGACAGGTTTGGAACCAAGTTGTTGTTGCCTTGGTGAATGAGAAGGTGTGAACAGGGGTTCCTTCTTCTGCCTGGCTTCACGATCATTGCCAGATGCACTGGAATCGCTGCCGCCATCAGCCATTTTCTCATAAAGTTTTATAACCTTGTCCTGCAGAGTAAATAGAGGATTGTGGTTATTTCCTAGGGAAGAGAGAGTTGGTTGCTTGACTTCGGTTGTGTTCTTCCTGTCATGTGGATTTTAGTTTGTTTTCCTCGGGGTACCGTGGGGCTAAGCTGTAGTCCGTGGTAGTGGTTATACTCGCTTGTTTTTTTAGATTCATAAAACAGATAATTTTCAATAGAAAACGCAACATTGTGTGGACGTCGCTACGACGTTACATGTAAGAAAGTGTATTAAACGTATGCTCCTAATACTTTATTTCATGACATCTACATCCATGACATCATCTACATATTTATTTACGTTGACCCGTCAGGTTTGACTCCTGTCCAGCTGAGTTGTTTAAAGATGTGCAACAAATGCAACAAGTACCGCTATCGTAGTATGATATGGGCTTCGGAGTGAAAAACTGTAGACAATGAGCTGCTAATAGACCCCCTCCCCCCCCCAGGGGAATTTTGTACACTATGATTTTCTAAAACTACGTTATATAAGAAGCAAAATGACACATGTTGGCCATCTGGCAGTGGGGGCGTTACCGTGTAACAGCCATGTTAAATACGTTACCCTAAAAATCTCTAAATCATATTGTTAAAATACAAAGCTATACATACTTTTTATTTATCCACATGCTGACTGTCTTAAAAGCACTTGATTAAAATCAGCAAATAGCCAGTATGCGTTAAAACAATATATGCATACTATATTGCAGTTATATACGTTACTTTATTTCAAAATAAACTACAATTTAGCCCTGTGCAATCACTAGACCATGTGCTGCCGAAATACCTCCTAGGAAGAGTTTTGTACACTATAATTTTCTAAAACCACATTATATAAGCAACAAAATAATGCATGTAAGCTCTTTATGGATTGGGATGTTAGCCTGCTATTGCAGAGTTTACTATGTTAACCAAAAAATAATAGGAACTCCTTCAGTGTTAATATAAAAAATGATTCCTTATTCTTACAAATCAATAGTATCTTGTATCTGAAAGTAAATGACTAGCAGTATAATTATAACTCATTTAGGTACCTTTAATTACTGTTACATACGTTACTTTCTTTTGAACACATTATTTTAATGCAAAAATAGCATAATATGAGTTTTTATACTGCTAAGGGGCGTAAATTACTTCCATTTTAGGGCTCAATAATGAGAGTAATAATGAAAAGTGTCTTTTTTAACATTAAATTTAAGCGAAAATAAACGCTGACAAAAGCACAGATGATGAAAAGGAAGAAACTTGAACTCAAAGCACATACAATGCTATTTCAATTAAGAGTTTTTTTATCGAATATAACATCGCTCATAGAAACTACTTATTTTTATAATCAAATCATGTTTCTTTAATGCTTGAATAATAGTATTTATCCCTGACACTTGTATGTGTAAACTTAATTTCATTCATGAAATGATATATACAAGACATTTTTCCATACTGTCTACAGTTCATTTCAGACGAAACGGGATTTTAAACATGTAAATGCTTAGTAAGATCTATTACCAAAAGTGTGAGCTAACCAAATATATATACAGCGTATCAGCTATTGATAACAACAACTATTCAAATGAAAACAACTAAGGACGAAAGCTAGCTCGCAATTTGTAAAATTTTAAGTAATTTCAGGCATGGTTAATATTGAAATGAAGAATTCATATAGGTGTTATCCCTGGCCCTTTCAATAAAAATGAAGTTCTTTTTAATCATAACAATTTCTATCCCAAATATGGTACCCAGCATGCCTCAACAGTCTCTATGATTATAATACTTATGGTAGTAATCAGCATGTCTAGTTTGGCGAAGAAAGAAAAACACAATCTTGGTAACATGTAGATCAAGAATATTTAAGGAGATTATTACACTTATCATCTATTTTACCTGTTTCTACAATTTTGTGAAGCATTTAAACAGCTAGCCAGGCAGTAATTTGTTCAAAATGTTCCATTTAGTCATATATTTAAAAGAGTTAAGTAAATGCTTAGAAAAGATCCCTTGCGTTGTTAGTATTGTATTACAGACATGACTAAATGAAAGGACTTCAACAGTTCATTGGGATTTTTATTTGAACTATTTCTGTCAATAAGACTTAGTTTAAAAGAGTATTTTTGTTTTATATTAAATTTGGTACTAAGCATGCCACATGGGAACATGATCATTGTTATAAAGTTGAATCATAGTAATCCTTTGGATATTTCAAATCAAGCTAACTAAATTATAACTAGTAACAAAGAATAAATCAATATGCCAGCATATTTGATTTGGTACTTGTACGCATTGCACTGTCAAGAAATGAGGACTCATGCAAGCATTGTAAATGTACAGACTCAACAGAGCCTTTGCTGTCTGCATCCACAAAGTATGGATATATAGATGCAGACTCAGACCAGAAGTAATATGGCTCGCTCGACTGCATCAGCATGAGCAATCAATGGATCCGAGATATTTGCCAATATGTGATAAGTACCAAAATCTCACGTGCTGGTCAAATATTCATATGAGTTCTTTATAAATTACAATAAATGAGATCAACAATTATTTTTATCTAAAGGCCATACTGTCAAAAACAAATCTGATATAAGGTTTCAATATTTGGTATACTATATCATACACATATGTAACATAAATGACAATAGAGTTTTTAAAGTTGCACTGCTGTCAATATCTGAACTTTATGGTAAAAATGTGAAAGAAATATAATTTGTTTTGGAGATGATTAAATTAAAAGACCCATTGTAATTAGAAATACATAGATACATGTACTTACCACCAAAATCATGTACATGTATACTTTGTTAACCATGCATGTAAGTCTATCATGGATAACAATGTTTATACTGAGTAGAGTGTTCTCCAGAACAGTTGACTTATTGCATATGTCTTGAATCCATACCCTGGTGTGTTTGCAACTCATTCTTATTGTTAATATCCATATAACGCTTTGCTATAATTTGGTCATGTCACATTCTGTATAGTGGAAATTAGCATCAGCTATTTATGCATTAATTGCTAAAACTGCCAATACATGTAAGTAAGATTGCATGACTGCACCTTTTACTTTAAATATTTTACTTTTCCATCCAACATCCTAAAAGAACATTGTGAAATCTTTTCTTACATCCGCTTGAATGTCAAATCAATCTGGCCTTATTCTGGCAAATAAAGTCCTTTAAATTTGAATTGGTATCTTAAGTAACAATTAACTTGTTTTCTTGGATATGATCATATCACTTGAGATTATTGGCATGTAAACTCCACCATTATCACTTATTTTTCTCATTCCACAGAAATATTTGTTCTAAATAAACCATTTACTTATATATTTTACATTGCTTAAGCAAATGATCAGAAGAACTATGTTGATTTTATTATCAGTTTCATCTATTAAACAATGAAAGCTATGCTGAAGATAAACTAAAGTCTATTTAAAAGCCAAAAGTAAAGCAATGCATCAACATATGTATACGCAAATACAACAATGTCAGTATAAAATTTGATTTGGAGACAGTCTCTACAAACAGTTTAGGATTATATACACTTGTAATGCATAGTATCTATGTAACATATATCATTTTGGATATAACTTGGTTATCAGGCGACAGTCTGCATGCCTGTTTTTAAACCCAATCACGGTTTATAGCTATGATTTCTTCTTTAATTGCATGACGGTGGGTCAGGCCTCAGACTCTATGACGGCTCTGACATAAAGCTTTAATCAGTGGGTTGGTGCCTGATGCTAATCTGTAGCTGGACCCACCATGGCTCAACTTGAGGTTTTCCTTAGCTCTGACTATCTGTGCGTCATGAGCCTTTTTCTTTGTTTCATTATGGTATGTTAATTTGATTAGAGTGTTTCTCCATGATGATACATTACATTAGTTAGATGGCCTCCACGCGAGCTGAACATTTCTTGTACTTCAAGAATAAGAGTAAGTATAGAAGAAGTGTAGTGTATCCCTCTATTTCTAAGTGCAATGCCAAGATGTGTAGCTGTTGCAAACATTTATGTTGTAAATCAACTATTAAATCTAACGTTAATGGAAGACAATTTTCTGTAATTACTAATTCTGATCTTGATTGAAGAACAACTGATGTTATTTATGTTTTATCTTGAGAAGAGAAAGATTGTGGCATGCACTATGTTGGCCAAACTTGTAGATTTCTAAAGACTAGATTTTCTGAGCACTATCGTCGAACGAAAAAGCCTCGCAAAATTGATAATTTTCTTTATAGGCATTTCAAACAAACTAATCACTTTACTAGCAGTATTTCTATTCAGCCTGTTAAAAAGATAACATATGGTGATAATTCCACTAAAAGATATAGAAATATTCTTAGGCATGAATTAGAATTAAAGTGGATAAAATTATTACAAACACCACATCCACTTGATTTTATTGATAATATTTACCATGAGGGTAACATTTCTAGATTACCTGATTTTGATGTTTTTTTTCTCTTTTAGATATCCGTAAACACAATAGCGATCTCATGGTAAACGCAAAAAATGGAAATTTAAAACGCAAAAATAAACATGTTTTAACTCTTTCAGAATTAAGTATCATCTTAAAACATTCTGGCCGACATATGGCCCTTTCTCATTTATTAACTCTTTCTAAATCTTCACTTCGTAATTTGGATATTGAGGCTAATAAATTCTATGATAGAGCTCATCGACTTTATGATGCAGCAATTCTTACCCGGTGTTACACTCAACATGCTCTTCGGCCATATATAGACTCCAAAATTAATCATATCAGGCAATCTATCAAAATTCAACTTGTCAAAAAGAGGATTAAATTCATTAACTTACCCAGTATATTTAAAGACAAATCTGTTATCTCTTCTATTCCTACTTATTTTGAAAATAAGGAATCCCCTATCGTTTGTTATAAGTATAATAAACCTATTCGTAGTACTGTTTTTAACTATAACAAATTAGTAACAGAAGTTGATATCGAAAATTCTATTCCTGACTCTTGAGATTGTAAAGACTCTAAGTATTGCTATCAACCCGCTGGTCATATAGTCACAGGGGATTTAAAAATCATAAATGATTCAAGGATTAGGTCTATTATATGTAAGGGACCTAAATATAGGTTTCCTGTGCCAATAGACTTCAAATCATGTCGTGAGGAAATTGCAGGAGCCTTACAAGAACTTTGTAATCGCTGGTGTAAACGAGAGCACGTTGAGTCTAATGCCTTAAATATTTGGAAACTAAATATTTTTAAAATTATTGATGGCAGAATTTCATTTTATTGCAACAATTTAGATCTTCTACCACCTAAACCTAAATTCACTTTTAGACACTTGAAGAAAGGGATCCAGGAATTCCATAGGAAGTTTGTTTTGACCCCCGCAGATAAGGCTGCTAACAATGTTGTGATCGTTTGATACTATATTAACACCCTAAAACAAGAACTTAGCACTGCAAAAACTTATGAGCATAACAGGCTTGATGAGACGTCTATCGTTGATAGGCATCGATGCCATATGGCAGATAAGTTTGGATTGCTTGTTGATGAGGACCATAGCAAGCTTCCTACGTTATACTGGTTACATAAACTTCATAAACGGCCCTATAAGTCGCGTTTTATTGCTAATTCTAGTGCATGTACAACTACTGAGTTGTCTATATTTTTGATTTCTTGCCTCACTGCAATTAAAAACCATGTCATTAAATATTTCACAACAGTTTATGAAAGGAATGGTAAAAATTTATTTTGGTCTATTAAAATTTCAGGTGAAATTCTTAATAAATTGAAGTCTAGAGGTTTTCTAGCATCGGGTTTGTCTACATATTATTTCTCTTCTCTCTATATAATCTAATAAAAGAAAAACTAACAGAATTAATTGAACAAACATTTAACAGAAAGGGCTCACTTTATTTGGCTTGTAATGATAAAAATGCCTTTTTTACTTCTGAACAACCTAAACGATATAAATTGTGGTCATGTCAGAAAATTTGTGATGCGCTCCATTATCTTTTGGACAATATACAGCTGCTTTCCAATTTTTTTATAGATAGTGATTTTTGTCATAATTATTTACATACCCTATACTTGTTTGCGTGTTTGTTATAAACATATGCTTTCTTTGATGTATGATTTTTTTTCTGCCACTACACGAACGATATATCTAGTTATAGTGAGTAGCAATATTGATTGTTCTTGGAGATTTTTTGTATCAAGTTTTAACTTCTGAACAAGTTGATTATATTTTTAGAAAATCAAAGTTGCTTATCAAAACTCTATTTCAAATTAAGGGCTAATAAGGAGAGCAGCAAAGAACACCGTGGTGGTCATCTATAATGTCATGTGTACCAAGCATTGTGAATATACTTTGAGAATTGAAACTATCAAGTGTATCAACAATGAATCACTTGATTGACTTGAGTGTATGTGCACTAGCGGGTTGTACATACTCTATAACTTAACAAAATGACTTTTAAAAGATATTTTAAGCGCATTTTTGGATGTTCAAAATTAATGCTACATAGTAAGTGCCCTCTATTAGGAGAAATACCAAAAGGAAAGTACTGCCAAACAGTTAGAATGGACCACGTGGGTTTGAAATTGTATTAAGATTGGGAAATATCATCTTTTTAGATGAATCCACACTCCAAACCTATTCTCATCGAAAACCCAGAATGTCTGACATCTGAAACACGAAAATGTGTATCCACATTACATTGATTAGTGTGTTAAAATTTACACCGGAAGTCGTAGATAGGGGGCTATCTCATGCCTTTTAAAGGGGCCCCCAGCTTGTAAATGAAACAATCACTAATATGTCATGAGATAGCCCCCTATCTACGACTCCCACTGGATTTTTTACACACTAATCAATGTAATGTGGATACACATTTCGTGTTTCAGATGCCAGACATTCTGGGTTTTCGATGAGAATAGGTTTGGAGTGTGGATTCATCTAAAAAGATGATATTTCCCAATCTTAATACAATTCCAAACCCACTTGGTCCATTCTAACTGTTTGGCAGTACTTTCCTTTTGGTCTTTCTCCTAACAAAGGGCACTTACTATGTAGCATCTATTTTGAACATCCAAAAATGCGCTTAAAATATCTTTAAAAAGTAATTTTGTTAAGTTTTAAAATTTGTACAACCTGCTAGTGCACATACACCCAAGTCTATCAAGTGATTAATTGTTGATACACTTGATAGCTTCAATTCTCAAAGTATATTCACAATGCTTGGTACACATGACATTATAGATGACCACCACGGTGTTCTTTGCTGCTCTCCTTATTAGCCCTTAATTTGAAATAGAGTTTTGACTAGCAACTTTGATTTTCTAAAAATATAATCAACTTTTTCAGAAGTTAAAACTTGTTACAAAAAATCTCCAAGAACAATCAATATTGCTACTCACTATAACTAGATATATCGTTCGTGTAGTGGCAGAAAAAAAACATATATCAAACAAAGCATATGTTTATAACAAACACGCAATCAAGTATAGGGTATGTAAATAAAAATGACAAAAATCGCTATCTATAAAAATTTTGGAAAGCAGCTGTATTTATAAGATTTGGCTCGAAATTATATAGACAAATTGTCGGTATTCCAATGGGTACTAATTGTGCTCCTCTTGTTGCAGATTTGTTTTTGTTTTGTTATGAGAGAGACTTTATGTTGTCTCTGTCAGACAATAATCAAGCTGATAATATTGAAGCTTTTAACTCAACGTCCAGATATTTAGATGACTTACTTAATATTGATAATCCTTATTTTGAACAAATGGTAGGTGAGATATATCCCACTGAACTTCAGTTAATTAAGGCGAATTCTTCTGATACTGAAGCTCCGTTTTTGGACTTGAACTTGTCAATAATAAATGGCATAGTTTCATCTAAAATTCATGATAAATGGGATGATTTTAATTTTGAAATAGTAAATTTCTCATTTCTTGATGGAGATGTTCCTCGCTCTCCTTCCTATGATGTATATATTTCTCAGCTTATTCGTTTTGCTAGAGTGTGTTCTAATGTTGATGACTTCAACAACAGAAACGTATTTTTAACTGCTAAATTATTAAAACAAGGTTATAGATATCATCAAATTCGAAAAGCATTTTCTAAATTCTACCACAGACACTCAGAGTTAATTGTTAAATACAACATTGGGTTAAAAACTCTTCTGCAACAAGGCATATCAGAACCTATATTTTATGGTGATTTAGTCTATAAATTCAAACGAATTGTTGGAAAACCTAATTTTAGTGATCAATTCAAAAAGAAAGTAAAACGTTATATAAGGGTTGGATATAACTTGGATATCATGCGACAGTCTGCATGCCTAGTTTTAAACCCAATCACAGTTTATAGCTATGGTTTCCTCTTTAATTGCACGACTGTGGGTCAGGCCTCAGACTATATGACGGTTCTGACGTAAAGCTTTAATCGGTGAGTTGGTGCCTGATGCTTATCTGTAGCGGGACCCACCGTGGCTCAACTTGAGGTTTTCTTTAGCTCTGACATTCTGTGAGTCATGAGCCCTTTTCTTTGGTTCATCACAATGTAGTAATTTGATTAGAGTGTTTCTCCATGATGATACATTGCATTAGTTAGATGGCCTCCATGCGAGCTGAACATTTCTTGTACTTCAACAACAGCAGAATTCAGGGCAAAGATTTGGTACCAGTAAAATGCATTTAAGCCCCCCCCCCCCCCGTGGCTTAGGCTACTGTCCGTTCTAAGGCGGTGGATCTGTTGCTGTTGACTCTTTGTTTATTGTTATTCCTATTGTGGGAGTCTGTTATTGTTATTTGTTTTGTTGTACGTTACTTTATGTCCATTCTAGTATTGCAATCATCTTGACGGGGAAGAGAGAGCTGATTGCTTTGCTTAATTTGTCTTCCTGGTGTCTCGTGATGGTTGAGCGGCTCTTCCTCACGGTGCCACGGGGTTGCCTGCGGTTTGTGATTGTGGTATTTCCTGATCATACTCACTTACTTTTTTCAACACCAACAGAATCTAGGGCAAAGATTTGGTACCAGTAAAATGCATTTAAGCCCCCCGGTGGCTTAGGCTGCCATCCGTTCGAAGGCGGTGGTTCTGTTGTTGTTGACTTTTTGTTTATTGTTACTCCCATTGTGGGAGTCTGTAATTGTTCTATGTTTTGCTTTTCGTTACTTTATGCCCATTCTAGTATTGCAATCATCTTGATGGGGAAGAGAGAGCTGGTTACTTTGCTTAATTTGTCTTTCTGGTGTCTCGTGATGGCTGAGCGGCTCTTCCTCGCGGTGCCACGGGGTTGTCTGCGGTTTGTGATTGTGGTATTTCCTGATCATACTAACTTACTATTTTTGCAAATACTTGATTCTATCTGGGTTGTAATAGCACACACGTTTTGTATGGTTACAACCTACCATACAACATTAAGTAAAAAAAAAGTTTTTGTTATTATAGATAAACTAAAATATACAAGGACGACCAGCCTGTATTGTGTTACTGACTATGTTTGTATAATTTGAGCAGCAGTTAACTGGGTACTCTAAAATATTTTGGTTGTTGTTAAATAAGTGACTAGATTAAACTTAGTGTTCTTCAGATAAGTAATACAAAAATCTAAATCCACCATACATAAACATTTCAGACTCAATTTAATACTGTCTTTCATAACATTTTAGACATACATAGTACCTTATGATAGATTTCATCTGGTAATATATGTTACTTTAACAATTTTGACAGAACATGGGAACTTATCAGCTGGTACTTTTTAGAGCAAAATTGTCTTTGTTAATGAGGTTAAAACCTATAACTTTGGCCAAATCAACATTTTGTTTTTGTTTTTAAAAAGTTATAAAATAAACTATTTCACAAAAGTAAATATGCTTTGACAATTTGACATAGTCTCTTAATAAGAACCAATAAATTTTATTGTGGAGAATCTAGTATCTTTATGTTTATTTAACACAAAAATCAGTTCTGAAATGAATAAAATACACTTTGATGTATAATGTAGCGAATTAAGCAATATATAGAAAGCCGTAAAATGTGTAACATACATTACATATTGCCAAACTAAATATTATGCTCATATATGGTGTTTAAAAGCTTACAGATAGGATTACATACTTTGTTTTTTAATGGAAAGGTTCTTACTGTACATAGCGTTTTCTGAGGGCCTGTCATATTCAACAGCTTATAACTCCTAAAGTTTTTGTGATAAAAGCAAGCTGCTTGTAGTTTCGAAATGGTCAGTTAATTGTCTTTTAGAGACATGTTGTTATAATCTTAAATATTCATGTAAAAGTTTATAAAAAGAAACTATATAACAAAATATCAATGATTTTATAGGGTGTAGCTGAAAATGTAACGTAAATGACAGCATAATGACACTAAATGACTCTAGCAAATATCAATATCTGCAGAAAATTTATTGTTCTTACATATTACAAGACTGTTTAGACAATTTGAAAAGTACAAGTACCATTTTGATAGCCTTAATTTCATATTTTTATTTTTTTAAAAAATGAGGGTTAACGTATTTATCACGCTGTAGCACCCAAACGCACCCACCCCCAGATGACCAACATGTTGCAAAAAGCTTGTTAGATGTTATGCTTTAAGAAAAACATAGTCTACAAAGTTCCCCCGGGTGTAGCAAAACCCTTAGTAGCTCATGGCCTACTGACTCTGTTGCATTCGAACAACAAAGGAGCAGACCAGCCTGTCTGATCAGCGCCATTGAAACTCGTGTATTGGAAAGTGTTGTAGCTTTAATTGCTACTTGAAAAGTTTCAACATTCTAACTAGTCTATGTAGCTGAGCAGGCGGCGGTCTGTATCTTCCTTAGTTGGTAATCTCGAAGACAGCGGCCCATATTTAGATAAGTGAGAACATTTATTATATACTTTATTGGGACGCTTAGGTCAAACAGGTACATGTATATCAATGTGAATATCTTTTCTCTCACAGAACGGAGAATACATTTGCCCGCATACTTGCTCATAAAAAGAGGATAAGCAAGTTAATAGTTAGTGCCAACATGGAGGCATGTCCTCCTCTGTTAAGTTGAAAAATAATTATCAAAATTGGGGGTTTTCTTCAACAAAAACACAATGTTCAAAATGCCTAACCGAATGTATTCGTTATCATATACTGAAGGGCTTTAGAAACGCACCAATTATATTTTCACTGTCTCTTCCACACGGCTGATTTGAGGATGTTTTTATCACTTTTCATCCGCTTACACAATGGACCATGATTTGTCATAGTTTCGATTTGCTCATACGGTTCATTCTGACGTTACACTGACGTTAGTGTTTTTCAACAATTGTTAATAAACAAGTATGGGGATCTTAAAGGTAATAGTGTTTTTGTTTCCGCCAGACAAAACATTGACTGGTTAGGCGTTAATGGATTGGCGTTAGACGTCATCGGATGGACGTTACATTTTACAGGGTATGCTATGCACATGTGAAGGATAAAAGACTGCATCCAGAATTAAAACTTTCCGGCCGCTCTTACGTAAAGTAAAAATGTTCTAAATACCACGTTTCTTTGTCCCATTGTGACGTTAAATGCTTTTTATATTAGCACAAGCATCCGGAGCAATTCTGTTAGTCAGTCATTTGAAAATGTCTACTCTGGATAGCGTTATCACCTGCATTCAGATTAACATCACTCTTCATGAATCTAAAACGCAGAGACAACTTTTCATAAAGTTGATTTACCCTTAATTGTCTTTCTTGTTATGGCACCCTCTTAAACACGGAACCTTTCAATTTAGCATGTCTACACAACAAAACAGTACTGTTTTGTCTCGTAAACGTCATTATAAATCGACTTTAGCGGTTTCTTAAACTCATCAATGGCCTCAAATGTTCTATTGAGAAGACCTTAATTTTTTTTTCAGAAAGGATGATTCGACCTAACTGGAAAACAAGAGACTTCATAAACCGATGCTGTACCAATTGTGTCTTGCGATTAATGCAGTTGCAACAAGATTTGACCCCTTCCTTGTTTTAAGCAACGAACGACTCAGTAGAAATCAAATTAAGTTACACTTTTTATCGTTCCTTAAAGACCTATATTCCTGTTCAATAGAGATCATTAAATGATTAACTGATACGAGACAGTTTAAGTATCTCACAGGATTAAAGGGGCTTAAAGAGGTGACTTATCTATATACAACACAATTTCTTTCACTTAGATAAACATCAATATTTTATCAGAAAGTACCTAAACCCTTCATGGGACCACTTTATTGCCCCCCCTGTCAGAAAGTCATAATCACTACATAAAGATCAGCCTTTGATCTGATTGGAATAGCCCTCAGGCAGTAGTACCACTTTTATTTTCTAAGAATTTACCCCTTTAACTTCACACATCTCAAACCATCATTTCAGCAGATATTTTATAACTTTAAATAATTTTCCCACACATAAAATCTTTATTTATCCATTGAGCAGGATACATAATATATCTTAACTAGTGGCGATTTTGTCGCCTGCTGATAACCTTTACAAATGATTTGGACCCAGATCAGGACCGACATTCTGTCGGTCTTGATCTGGATCCAAACCGCTTGAGACTCTGATATAGTGTTCCTACAAAAATATTTTGAAAAAAAGTTTTTGTATTTTTTTTTGTATTTTTTTTTTAAGGTAGCTCATGAAATATACACAGCATGCAAAGAGTTAAATAGATAAGGGAGATAAGGGTAAGATGTGGCACTAATTAATTACGGGTATGATAAAAGTGATATATATTACCTGTGATGATGTCCATGTCTTTAATCCATTACTTCCGTATGTTGTGTACGTCTTCTCACTGGTGCATTTATTATTATGTCACATACCCATTTTAATCCTTCCGGGTACAAGTAGCTGAAATTGATAAATAGAACTAACTAATCTTTCGATGTGTTGATTATATGTCAATCAGACTTCGAGGCTCTGGAGCGGCTGAAGCATGTGTCTTAAAACTAAAGATCACAGGTCCGTTCCTGCGTATGGGAACAGCTGGGTGAGCTGCATGTGCGGATCTAGAGGGGGGTGACAGGGGGTCCGGACCCCCCCCCCCCCACCCCTGAAAAATCACAAAAATATAGGGCTTCTGAGCAATACTGGTCCGGATCCCCTGAGAAATCACAAAGGTACCAAGCCAGCATTCAATGTTGGGCCAACATCGGCACGCCAGCGAAACGCCATGATGGCCCGCTTATAGTGGTATTTGGATCCTTCCTCCCCTCATCAACTAGAAATGAAAAAAAAAAAACGTTGTCAAAGTTGGACCCCCTCTGGCAAAACTGTCTGGATCCGCGCATAAGCTGAAAATGTTCTATGTATGTAGACAGTAAGACATTGAACCCACTCTTCATATATAGACTGGCATGTGTCATGTGAGTAGGCTGCAGTGAAGATTCAGATCGGTCGGCGCATCTGCACAGTCTTATCATAGTCTTAGTTTTCTTAGACCCTTGGCTACCCATAGAGCGCCTATCAAAGACTGATCGAACTGCGCAGATGTCCAGGCTGATGTGAGTCGGCGCTGGGCGCAGATGCCATCTCGTACCTTTTGCTGAGCACCGGCCCATATTGAGCATTGCCTCGGCGCAAAGAAGGTTAAAGTATTTAGGCAAATTATGTGGGCCTACATAATCTGGAAAAACGGATCCTTCAGAAATAAAGAGGACCTTCAATATAAGAAAACGGCAGACTGGATTTAATTAGGTCTGTTCATGAGAACTAATGGAAAGTGCAACAATTCTCACGCCCCCTAACACCAGCTTAAGCAGTATGCTGCTTTCCGCCAGAACCCAATATTCCTGAAGGATCAGAATACGAAAAAAAAATATCAACACTAAGTTTTCCAATTCAACAAACCAGGGTCTACGTTGGTCCTTTGCTTCTGTTGTCTAACTCCTTCGTAAGTGCTCTGATTAGTAATACAGGCCCCAGTGACAACATGATTGGTTTGAGTTTCAATATGGTGGCAACTTGGCACACACGTTTAAAAACAGGGGAATACTATTAAATGTGACTGATAATTACTCGTATGTTTAACCTGTACACTTTTTCTATGTGAAATTCACCAATAAGTGATCGTTGATGACATTAAATTTGTTTGTTTTTGGTATTTTGCTGTCAAACAAATGAGTTTTATAGTTTTGAACCCAGCTGTGCTAGGTCCTGATTGGCAACTGGTGGACTAAGGAATGGTTTCTTATAGAAATCGGATCGGAATGAGTTTCATCTACAACGAATGTGGATTGGTCATCCTTACTTTTTTCAAAATCAGTTGAATGAAGAAATAAACATGCATTTGTTTGTTAAGTCCAATATATTTTTCTCTGTTTAAGTGATACTGTTAGTGATGTTTGGAAAACAATAAAAGTAAAGTAACCATCACTCTCTTTCTCATCAAGATGACTGCAAAACTAGAAAGGATGCATCCCAACCACCATCTCAAACAGTATAAGTTTGAATCAACACACACTATATTGGTACTATAGCATATGCGCCCAAAACCATTACACATCCATATATTGACTTAACCAGTATAGCAAGAGACAATTTTTTTTTATTATTAGACTTTATCTTCATCCATACTTTGTATATGTGAGGAGCAAATATTCTGGCTAGACTCTGTTGGTGCGTGCTTGCATGTGTGTGTGGGTGGGTGGCTATATTTGGACCACTGTATGAGATTTTGGTATTTATTGGATGTGTGTAGGGGCGGGGGCTTCCGTGTTTTGTATCTGACGTGATTTTGTTTCAACGGACCTGTCTCTCTTCCCGTATTTTTCTGCTGGGAATCACCCTTCATAACAAAGGAAGTTTGCACTTCAAGTTAAAACAGCAAAAGGGAATTCCAGACTGTTTATATTGACAATTTATATATACTTTGTACATCTGAAAAAAGTAACAAAAATACGTTTGGGACATTAATATACTCAAAGGTATTTATTTTATCACAAGCATGAAATACAATGTATATCAAATGTGTATTAAATTGATAATTGCTAGAGTGAAATGCACATGTGAGTGATATGATTTATATCATTTCACTGTAGTAAAAAAGACCTTTTCTGACAATTCTGCGTCTGGGGCATTTTCCAAAAGGGTTTCAGTGAAGTTTATTTGTCAGAAATTACGCTACATATATTGTGACGTCGATTTCAAGCATAACTTGAAGCTCTCAAGTATTCACAATTCAATCTATTGCTGCAAAACTACTTTATTACTTTTAAGTTAACCAGGCCGTTTCCTATACTTACTAATCCGTACTCCTCACTCAACCAATCCTTGGTTTGACCTAATTAAATATCAAACCAATCCTAGTTATGACGATTTCGCCTATGCTGTAAATTCATTTGAAAGGTCAAAATTGAGTGGTTCCATACTTTGATAACTGTTAAAATAATTAAATCAAAGTGATTAAGGTCACTACTGACACCAATAACCATAACTCTTTCATGACTAAACACATTTTGCCTTATAACTTCAATATTTGTTACAGTATTTACCTGAAACTTACTGACATAAATGGTATTGGTATGCCGGGCGCATATAAAGTACATTAAACTATCTACAAATTTCAGCAAGAGTTACTGCCCCTGTTTATTATTTTACCATTGGTATGTATGGGGAAAATGCACAAACGTGACGAAAAGCTCAATTACTTGAAAACTTCTTTTATAAATTGAATGAAAGCTGTTCTGAACCATGACTGTGTCAAACAGTAGATTAAAATTTGCTTAATGTCATATTATTTTTTTCAAACATGAGTTACTGCCCCTTTATATTGATATTTACATAGAAAATGGGTCTAAAATCCAATTTTCTCTAATAACTTGCCCACTTAGAATCCGATTGCAGTAAAAGCATATACAAGATACTTGGTTTGATACATCTTTACATTTGTTTACTTAACTGATCTAAAATTGTGTGATTAAACATGAGTTACTGCCCTTGATTTTTGCATATTAGGTGAAAAAATCAATAAAATATACCTTATGAATGCATCAATAACCCCAAAATATTGAACAAATATTGGATTACCCTATAATTTTGATATATTTCGATGACTTCTTCAATTGTCTGTATATATCAACAACAAAAATGTGTGTTTGTAACTGTTTGAACCATTTTAACTCTTTCATTGCACCAGAGTTGATGATAATTGAAAACAGTGGGTGGGGTAACAGAATACATTTTTTATCACGGAAAACTTTCTTTTGCAAGTTGATTTTCTCAGAAATAGTTTCTAAACATATGGATAGCATCAAAACATTATTACAAACATATTTGGTATGTTGAAAGTAAATTTATTCCTACTTGTTATGAAGTTAAAAAGTTACAAAATTGATATTGTTCATTACAGGGGGTAGGGGTAGTAATCAAGGAATATCTCTCTTTCGAAACGGTGAAAAATGCTCAGATTTCACGCAGCTTCAATTTACGTACTAATGTTTCAGATATACAAGTTTCACAAAAATCTATTTTTTTGATTTCCTGAAATATTTGAATATGTAGTGATTGAACGTAAAAAGTGCAATAACTTTGACTATTCTTTTTAATGTAAAAGTTGGTCAGTAAATATGAAATGGCTAGATTCACATCAATTAACCATTCCTGTATTTCAAGTAAACTTAATTTGTTCCGATTCAATAATTCACAATATTCCATAATCATCAGCTGCAATATCATAGACCTGTTTATCTCTTACTTCAACCCTGAACATTTTGGGAGAAAAGGGGCATACTATGCAAATCTTTGGAGAGCCACATCTCAAAAACTAAACGATGACTTTTTTTTTTAAATTGAATTATATTATTATTCATAAAATGAAACAGCAAATAACAGAAAGTGAAGAAAATCTATTTTTTGGAAAAAAATGCCCAGGTGTCAGTAGTGACCTTAAATGCGCTTATCTCTCACAATAACGTGCATTATATGCTTTTAGTCATACGATGAGTTGTTCTGACTGAGAAATCTAAAAATTACGTAAGAAACATTCACGTTTAATGTTGCTAACTGCAATTACTTCTAGGGGTAAAAATAAGTGGTAAAATGCTCAATATTAACTGTTAAATTATCTCCCTTTGTGGAGGTATATCCCTTTTAAAGGTTATCCCTTTTAAAGGTTCAGAATTACTTTTTGTAATCAAGATATCTTGGAAACTATTGAAGCTAGGAGTTTACGACTTGTTAGTAAGAAGATTACCAAGTGAAAGTTAAAACCAAAAAGTTATTTTTATTTCGAGTTATTGCCCTTTGCAAATTCTGGCATTGAAAACTTGTAAGAAATATGAGAAATTTTGTGATCAAGATATTGTAAAACTGTGACATCGTGTTTATAAATGAATGCCCACCAAAACCGAGGACCCCAATCCCCTGGCACTAATATGGTCCTTTCAATAATCGTGATATCACGTATACTCCGTCCAGATAAGAGACGTTGGGCGGTTCTTAGCTAAGTTCAACCCCTGGACAAATACATTTGGAAATCGGCTAGTCAGGTTGCATTGTTCACGTATTCACCCATCTGTGAAACTCTCCACACCAAAAGTATATACCTGTATTCTTATGGTTGCCGTATCGTGGAAAATAAGCGTTTTGAATTATTGAAGATGAATCTGATCAGCCCAGATACCTTGTTTGAAATATATACATACATGTAGCTTAAACACGCACGTGTATCTTAAACTATACAGCCAAACACCAATCTGCGACAATGAAATCTACAATGACACAACTTTTATTGTTTTATAAAAGATATGTGTACCCTTTCCCTATGATCCATTTATTGAACCCTTAGCATGCTGAATTTTAATGTGTGTGTGTGTGAGTGTGTGTGTGTGTGGGGGGGGGGGGGGGGGGGGGAGGGGAAGCTATTTTTATGTTGTTGTTTTAAATGCTATTTTTTCGAATTCAAAGCTAACACCAAATTATTTTCTTGCCAAACAAAAAGAATTTTGAAGAATATTTTCATCGACAACATTTTTAACGCGAATATTTTCATATAGCACACTTAAGGTAAACCTCTGTAGGTACCAGTAGACGCACACAACTGCAGCAAAAAATAGAGAAGAGTGTCTCTTTTGTTATTTTGAACTGATTTTGTTTGTTTGTAATGATGTTTTGCAGCGCTGCCAACATTTTTGCAGCCATGACGCGACGTTTTCTGGCCACCTAGGTTGAACCAGTACTTAGCAGAGAATAAAGTGTCTTGCTTAGAACATTTCGAAGTGCTTTCATTGAACCTTCTCAAATTAGCGATTCTTTAATCACAGGTCTAACACACTAGCATTGAGCAACTGTGGATCTCAATTATTTGAGTTGATACTTTACATCCCAGTCATGCGCGGATCCAGAAACTTTTGTCAGAGGGGGTCTAACTTTGACAACGTTTTTTTAGTTGATGAGAGGAGAGATGATCAAAATACCACTAAAAGGGGGTCATAATTGGTTCGCCTCATTTTACAATGATCGCCTAACATTATATTCTGGTCCTGTAGCTTTGCGATTTTTCAGGGGATCCGGACCAGTATTGCTAAGAAAACCATTTTTTGTGATCTTTCAGGGGTGGTCTGTACCCCCTGTCGTCCCCCCTCTGGATCCGCCTATGCCAGTTTAGAAATTTTCAGCCATGTCGGGACGTTTCCTGGGTTTAACCAGTACTAAATAGAGTATAACCTGTATAAGCATAAGGAAACAATATGGTGCCTCCAGAGAGACTCAAACCAACGGCCCCCTTATCTCAAGTCAAGCACTCTACCACTTGTTGACTCTACAGGTATTATATAGCTATTTGGTCACTGTATTGCCACGTGTTATGCGATGTCCCGGTCTCATTTAAAGCTTATGGAGATATGAACCAGTTGTGGGCGTGGCTAGACAGTGACCAAAAAGCCAATTAATAACTACAGTTTTGAAGGCGTCATTCGTGCCAGCCTGTTTGTTGGGTTAGTTCAATAATGTGCACTAATCCTATTTTACATGTATGCCGTTAATATCCGTATATCATGTGTAAAACATTTCGACCTCCGAACCAATGTATGCAGCTTTGCGTTTTAGATGGTTATTTGAGACATGGCTGTATAGTAAATACAATACCAAAGGAAATTACAGATAAAGGCACGCTACATGCAATCAGATCTTCATTATGCTGTGTAACCTGACTCTATATATTTATACATGTAGCAGCAACAGCCGTTCTAACGTAGACCAGTCTGCCTTGCTGATCTTGACTAAAATCCACATAGGTTCTAGGAGGCCCTGACCAGTGAGCAATAGTATATAACTATGTGTCTGTAAACAATTAAGACTTCTGCGAACGTTTACCGGGCATACTAACCGTATATGTCGTCTGCGGATCACTTGTTTTGCACGATTAACCCTTAAAGCGCCAATCACAGCAAAATTCGACTGCTTTTGTCGTCTGCTGAAATGTTTTAGAAGCCTTTCCAACAAACAGTGTAGACTCAGATCAGGCCGCTCCTATACGAGCAGTCTGATCTGGGTCCACACTGTTTGTCTCTATACATGGCTTTGTTAAATAGTGTTAGCAAAAATTGTAGCAGACGACAAATGCAGACGGAATTTTAGGATTTATTTTTTTGCTGGCGTTAAGGGTTAAAGCGTACATGTGCTGTTTTACCCAATTTACTGTAGACCAGTCTAAATTGACAGTGAATGGCAGTGTTCTGTCCGACACGCCCAACGTCCGTTACCTGGTCGCACTATATGTTCAAAGATATTGAGCATTGCTGAAAGCTCTTGGTAAGCTAACAGTATAACCAATGGTCTGTTGTCCGTCCTTTGTCCGCTGTATACACATTATAACAAGGGGCTCGTAGACATATGAGCCACGACATGAGATTTCCAACAATGTGGTATGTGCGGCCAGCAAAGGCTCAGACCAGCCTGTGCGATCAGAGCCGTTGCTAGTCGCTTGAATATTCTATGACTGTTATGATACTGACCTTACAGCATTTGGAGTTTCTAATCTTAAAAGGCGGCTCCACGGACTCGTCTGAGTCTACACTTGCCAAAATGCCACATTGTTGGTAATCTCATGTCACGGCTCACATTGTTTTTGAAGCGGATCTCCTCGGCCTCGACGTAGCATTCTAACGGATTTCCACAATGCATGCACAGATGTATGATTGAGAGAGTGTAAATATTTGATATGAATATTTAAAAGTAAACTTGAAAAATTCATCATGAACTGTTTGCGTACCCTTCGACCACTTCGAAAATAGCATATGCACAAAACCTACAATACAGCTAAGGGAGGAGGTTGGATACGCATACAGCTCAAAACTGGGGCATACAGCTCAAAACTGAGATGTATACATGTGGAAGCAGGGTACGCATACAGCTCAGATGCGTACTGAGCTTAATGCGTACATACAACGCCTTCATAAGATTAATGGCAAGTAATATTTTATTTAATGAATACTAAATATTTCCTACCGCATATGCCTACATGTATCTTGACAACATGAGATCCAGACCCAGGTATCCAGTCAGAGGTATTCGTTGTCATAAAGCCAGGGTCTGATAGAAATACGCCTAAACTGGTTCCAAAAACTACAAAATAGTCCTGTAAAAACTCCAGTCTTACACTTACTTTGACACTCAAGAAAGCATTCTTCAGTGAGATTATGGGCTCAAAACTCTGTATAACCCATTCCCTGCTGAATAATTTATTTGCAAATCATTATTCAAGCCTACAAACAAATCAAGTTGATCGGTGTAAAAGTAAACAGTGAGAAACCTTGTTACAAAAACAGTATAGAACCCAACGATGTCGACTTAAGGAGCAGTTGCATCCGTGTGAACACTGTTTTTATTGTAGGACATGTTATGACTGGTGTTAATCCTTAATGCGCCAATCGCAACAAAAGTCGTCTGCTTTCCTCGTCTGCAGCCTTTATGGCAAACAGTGTGGACCCAGATCAGACTACTCCTATAGGAGCCGTCTGTTGACTGCTCCTATAGGAGCAGTCTGTTGTGGGTCCACGCCGTTTGCTTCTATACTTAATTTGTCAGTAATGTTAGGCAATTATTTGCAGCAGACGACATTTTCAGATGCATTTTTTTTTCTTGGCGCTTTAAGGGTTAAAGTGTATTCTACTGTCACAATAACTCACATCCTCTCTTGCGATAAACACGGTTTCAGCGGACGACACTTTTTGCTGCGACTATGTGACTTATATCTGTGGCGCTTGCAAGACGTGATATTTCATGTGGATCGTCTGGCAGCAGACAATTCACATGAAAAACCAATTCTGTTATGTTAGTGTTTATTACAAAAGAAGCTATTGTTTGAAAATGCAATCTGCTAGAAATCATAAGTGGTGCATTCAGGGTCAAGAACGTATATCAAATATCAGTCAAGATATTAAAATGAATTTGAAAAAAAAATTTTTGCTTATTTAACTTCCGTTTTTTATACGAGAATACTACTGAATACCATACTGGTCCTTATAAACGAGCATCTTAACTGCTAATAATGCGAACACTTCTGATTTAATTTAACCCATTGCATTCTTGATAAGGGTATGGGGTGTGATTTTTGAAGTCACGCCAAAAATTGAGCTGCAGATGACATTTTCAATTTTTTGTTCCTTCTTTTACTCTTCATTTCAGATACCGGTAAACAGGTCATTTGGCAAACAGTTTAGACCCAGATGGAATGCCGCCATACAGGCCCGGGGGGGGGGGGTACTTTCATTTTTTCTTCATACGTATGCTCGGGCCCAGCATCTACCGTTCACCCCAAAAAAAATATCAGAAATTTCAAGCACCCCCCCAAAAAAATGAAATTTTAGCAACCCAAAAAAATATCCCCCATTCTGTACCCTGACCTTAGGAAAAGACCCTAAAATGCATAGAAATGACCTTTAAATATAGTACGATTTTGTGATGACCCCAAAAAGTATCCACAAAATCGTCATACTCAAAATAATATTCATTTTTCTGAAAACCCCAAAAAATATTGAATTTAAATTTTTGAACCCAAAAAAAATGACCCGAGCCGATGCATGTATGAAAATATCAGAGTGCCCCCTGGGCATACAGGGTCTGCACCATTTGCTAAGAAAAAAACAATCTTCGGGGACAGAAATACATCATTTTATTGAAATTTTGACCGGCATCCCCTCATAGTACAAAATGGACAATTCTCAATATATGTATGGGATAATCGATCAGAATAAAAACAACATGCGAATCATCTGCTTCTTATCTTCCAGATAATAAAAAAAAAAACATACCTTTAAATGAGTCCGTCGGTTCTACAGTCGTGATAGAACAAAAATCCGATAGACAACCAGGAAGTGGGGTTTGTTAGTGTGTTTGTTTGTATTGACGCGTTACGTCTCAGTGGTCCTCAGTCAGAGTGTCTTGCTCAAGCATAGACGCACAGGGCTTGAAAAAACATTTGGTCGACAAAAAGTACATACACACATATTCACACGTATATGTATATTTACATGTGTAAAACAAATGCATCAACAATCTTTCAGTTAAACAGGGGATGAACCAGTACTAAGCTAGGATAAATGTGTCTTACTCAAGGACCACAACGCAGTGACGCCGGTTAGGCTCGAACCCGCGGCCCTCGGTCTCGAGTCAAACACTCTACCACTGAGCCACTGCGCTCCCTAAAACAAATGCGTAAGTATATGTGATTATTAACGTAGAAAATGAATTTTCATTTTGTGTACATGGGAACAAACACGGACACAATGAAAAATAGTCCTACCGAAGATAGAGCTAAATTCTACGTTTCCATTTCTTTTCTATTAGTGAATAAAGGATTTGTATTTGTCAAGGAGACAACATAATGCCGCCAGTGAGCCTCGAACCGGCGACCCTTCGCACTGAGCCACTGCGCCCCTATGAAGTGGGTTCAATGTAATTCTCCTTACTGGTACTGATAGCTAGGCACAACCGCTGAATAATCCATTTGGTGAAATCGTGGCATCATTAAGGTTTTGAAATATTCAAGATGGCTGAGAAGATGGCCACCAAAACATACAAATACTCGAACATGGCCATTATAAGTTTAATGTGGTCACACATCCTGAAGCATGCTTTGTATAAAATTATAACGTTACTCCAAATTTGGTTGCAGCTGACGTGCCACTGATTTTATAGTTTTGTCTTTCAACTGCTTTAAAATATAATTGAGCCGCAACATGAGATTTCCAACAATGTGGTATGTGCGACTAGCAAAGCCTCAGATCAGCCTGCGCGTACGCGCAGGCTGATCAGAGCCTTTGCTAGTCGCTTGAATATTCTATAAGTGTTACGCTACTGACTGAACATCATTTGGAGTGCCCACCCTTAAAATGAGGCTGCACAGGCCACATTGTTGTGTCGTGGCTCAATTTATGTTCTAGTCGTTTGTATTGATCCAGAAAATAACTAAAAACTACTGTCCTGCCAGCCAAGAGTGACAGTGACTTCATGTTTTGTTTACAAAGTTATCAGGGACTTTTAATCGATAGATCACTTGTGTATTAATCCTATCAACAGGATAGGATTAATACACAAGTGAGCTATCGATTCACGTTAGCTCAAGTGGAGTTTACAAGTTAGTGTTTTACTTAGCAATTGTAAACAAAGTACTACGTCACTGTCACTCTTGGTTGACACGACAGTACTGGTAGAAATGTTTTAATATTTATCGCTGGAGAAATATTGGCATTAAGTTGTTTTAGTATGAAAGTAAGTGTAAGTTTATACCAAAAAGATGACAGCTCTGTTGAATTTATAAATTGAATAACCATAGAATAGTGGCTCTGATATGCCCTGTTGCAGAAGAGTTTTCAAACCAACATTTTAATTAACAATTACAATTAACTCAGAGTATCTTTCAGAGTAATTAAGAAAATTGTATACTTTACGAATCGAAGTTTATTATATCGATAGCCTTGATTAAATAACCTGGCAGTCAAAAATCGGTTTCTATTGTTGCAGTCACTAAAATTAGAGCATACTCTCGTAAAACGAATAAACTATGAATTTTATACACCATAAGAATGGGAGCGAGGAAAATCTGCGTCAAGAAACATGAAATTAACTTTTCAACATTTAAATCATATCGTTTATAGTCAATTTTAAGTGTAGCTATGTCATTTGTATGGACTTGTCCAAGTCCAAAAAGGGGTGTTTCAGTATCAAAAGAATTTGCTTATTTATCTGAAGTTCTGTAGGATATATCTGACCTACCATTTGTTTAAAATAAGGATTGTCAATATTAAGTAAGTCATCCAGGTACCATGAAGTAGAGTTGAATGCTTCAATAACATCAGCATGATTATTGTCAGAAATAATAACTCTCATAATACCACACCTGACCCGAAACACCATGTGGGAAAGTGGCAAAGACAAACCAAATAAAGGAAGCCCTCTCTATTAAAATGTGTTTAGTAAATTCAATTAGTTTTTTTTTTCTTTTATTTGATTATAGAGAGTAGAAAATCCTATATGGACAAACTAGATGCTAGAAAATCTTTAGATTTTCATTTATCAATTTATTAATCTCGCCTGAATTTTGATACACTTAAAGAGATTTTACCATTCCTATAATACACGTTTTAAATTTTATATACTGAAAATGCATATGCATTTCACGTTAGATGCATATTTTCAATTACACTTCAGACAATTTTATCATGGAAACATACTCTATGGGCCCTGATTAGACTGCTTCCATCAGCAAACTGAACTGGGTCTATATTGAGTCCCACTGGGTGGTGGTATTAGAGACATCACCTGTACAGACAAATATTGAAATTAAACAAACAGCTAATGATAACCAATATATACCCGTCTGGAAATTGTTGACACATCGCAAGGCGACCGCACGATCATTGTGCCATCGCCTTGGGGGTACCCCAGGATGACCGAATTTCATGGGCCCTGCAAGGGCATCGTGCGGCGACCTTGCGGGCTCCTTACGACTATCGCAAGAGTCTACGATCATTTTTGGGCCATAATGACAATCTAAAACCCTGCGCTGTCCTCACGATCACCGTGCGGTGCCCGTACGGGGATCATACGATGTCACTGCGTTGTGTCTACGGGTTTACGATTTTTGGAAACGATGTTTTCTCAAAACATCTGTTTCCAATGGTATCATATACACAAAATACACACAAAATCCCCATACCATCGAACCCCCGTTCAACATTACTACCCAGTCCGCTACCTAGACCGTTACAGCCTGTGTAAGTCGCTGGGAACCAAATGACCTTAATGCAAGCAACCCTTGTCCTGCTGCTAGACAAAAACAATATTGGTATTTTATTAGTTTGTTGCGGGTTTCAGCTCTGAAATGTAAACCCAATGGTCAGAAAAACGTTGTTGTGCTTGAAAACTTGATTATTGAAAGCTTACATATGATTGAAACAGAATTATAAGTTTATTTGTACATCAAATGGAGAGGGTCTCAACGGGGTACCTTAAAGATCAGTGTTTCGTTTGTTAAAATTACGCTTTAATCAGTTTAATTTAAGAGAAATCAGTGATAAAAAAATTTATTTTGTAATGCTGAATGTGCTTACTGGTAAAAATGAGTTTTATGAAGACGCTAATTGGTAAAAATTTGGGACAAATTCGCAAATCAGTAAACCCCATTGGATGCCTCAAACGAGCGTCAGAAAAACAATGCCTTAGCATGAGAAAACCTGCTCTTGTACGACGCAGAAGCGTTTGCAATATCTATGATGCAGCCAGATATTGCAGTTAAAAGCACAATATCTTGCAATCGTTTTTTATCATTATACTTTTCTTTGCTTTTAAACATTACGAGACGGACAATAAACGCAGCCCTGTCCTTTTGTCATAAACGTGAAGAAGACACGTTTTCTTGTGGAGTGCTAATGTTTTCCCGCCCTTTATGAACCTGACCGCCACTAAAATAGTTCTAAAAATATAGTGCGCTAGGTATAAGTTTTTATGGACAGAATGATATAGCAGTGGCGTTTGAAATTAAGTCAATTGCATGAAAAGACACTGTCGATAGACAGAAACGAATAATAATAATAATAATAAAATAAATACACCTTAACTTTCGTTTCGTTTCGCGCAACAATATCATCATCGAGTAGATTTACACAAGTATTAGCTTTTCAAAAAAGCTGGCGGTTGTTTAGCCATATTATTGTATGTGTTCTTGCACACTGCATGCTTCCATTTTGAGCTTCTTGAGCATATCCATGTAGATTTGTTCTAAGATCTGATTATTAACGTTTGAACTGTAATTTTTTTTACCATTAAACACATTCTTCCAGCGAGTATGTTGCTTGATCTTAAGCACCCAGCTTATGCATGGTATGTTATGGTAATGTATCTAGCATGCACGTTATTTGACAACATTGGACAGCCCGTTTTTCTAAAACTGATGCCAGAAATCAAGGCCTAGTCTTATAAACATAATGAAAGACTGAAACCATCAATAGTTGACTAAAAGTCGCGATAATCACTGTGTCTCAACTCGGACCAGGGTCCGAGGTCTTAACATTTGTTTTCCACTAACATATTGCAGAATCATATACCTCATCATGTTTTGAGGTGTCACTAGATGCTCCGGGAATGGAAAATGAACAATTGCATGAAAAAAAAACTGTCCTTCGGGATTGGCTTTACTGTTGACTTAAAAATTTGCATATCGCAAGTGGATCTATCATACGCATGCGCGGATCCAGAGGGGTATGGGGGGCCCGGACCTCCTGGAAAATCACAAATTCTATAGGTTTCAATTGAAATTAGCATTTGGACCCCACACCCCCTGGAAAAATTTGGACTCCCTCCCCTGAAAAATGATAGACCCCCTCTGGAACCTTAAAAATTATAGTTTTCCTTAAAATAAATTATTGGACCCCTCTGTAAAATTGTAAAAGGCTGATGCCTAAGAAAACGTTATCAGAGTGTTTTTTCTCTGTCAGTTGAGCCTGGGGCCCCCTACCCCCCCCCCCCCCATGACAAAAATTCCTGGATCCGCGCATGATACTACCGTAAAGTCAACAGTGTTGGATGCACAGGCTCATCTTTGCCTACTGGCGTCTAATGCTCTTCACGTCGTTAAGAAAAAAGTGAATTTCCGGTGAAATTTTTCGGTTTTGTGACGGTGTATCGAGGCCTTTTATGCACCCACTGGAAATTTAAAAAAGGAGTTCTGGCTGTCGCCCGCAATTTGATAAAATTGTGGGGCATTGATAGTTTGAATTTGTAAAGTAAATTTCCGAGATCCAAAACAATTTATATTACATCTTTGCGAACGTGTACGCGATCGCAATGAGCGAAAGCGATGAGTTTACAGAAATTGTCTTTTCATGCCAGATAGCTCATGGGCGGATCCAGAGGGGGACAGACCCCACCCCTGAAAAATAGGGTTTCTTAGCATACTGGTCCGGTTCCCTTTAAAATCACAAAGCTACCAAGCCAGCATTCGATGTTGGGCCATCAGCGGCACGCCAGCGAAACGCCATTTAAATGGTGTTTCGCTGGCGGGCCAATGATGACCCGCATATAGTGGTGTTTGGATCCTCACTCCCATCATCAATTAAAAAAAAGTTGTCAAAGTTGGACCCCTTTCTGGATCCGTGCATGCAGCTGAGCAATTATGTTTCCGCTTTTATGCGCCAATGCACCACGTGCTACCCAACTCTTAAAACAGCACGTGGCATGAAAGCGGCGGATTTGATCTTCATGTCTGCGGCTGATATTATTAGCAGACAGGTTTGACCCAGACCAGGCCCGACAAAATGTTTAATGTTTGTATTCATAACAAAGGCGCTGATAAGAATGTGCGGTACCCAGGCTGATCTGCGACTTTGTTGGTCTCATACAACAAAGTCGGGGTAAAACATCTACAGACGTGTGGTAAGGATGTTTGCAAATTCTGATATGTATGTCATCGCGGATGATCTCAAGGTCTTTTGCTGTTTTCATTAAGATGGATGTTATAAAGACCTTCAAATTTTCTGTAAAAAATCTAAATGGAAGGAAAATCCATCAATATTGGGAGACTTTTCCTTCCAAAAAAGACACACGGTCTGACTGTTCATGAAAACTAATATATTGAAAGTCGGGATACATACATCAATAGATGTGTGGTGGTTAAAATAAAGCGAATTCTTCCTGTTTTCAAATTCACAGCCACCTAGTGGGGCTATTATCCTAAATTAATGAACGTACCTTCATCTACATTCCTTCTATGCTCGCAGTTAAGCCTGAAGGCGCTGGCGATTTTCCGCAGATGCACAGGCTCGTCTGAGCCTTCGCTGCTCGCATATGCGATAGGTACCATAATCTCATGAACTGGCTTATTTCATGGAAATGCCATTAATCAAGACCTAGAATCATGATACAATCAAATCATACTCGGTTTGTGCGTCTGTGCGTACACTATCTCGGTAATCATGAACTCTCAGGACCTTCCGTATGTAGTTTCATGAGGACAGCAAGACACGCCACGATCGGCTAAACAATTTGTTAAAATGTTCCATTTGTTTGAACCTAGGAAAAGCCGTTATTACTACATTTATTGAGTTATTTACGCTCAGAAAACCGAAATTGATATTCAACTATATAAAACAAAACGTACGTAGATATCTAGAATTTGATTTGGTCTGAGCATGCTGAGTCTTCATCCACTTCAAACTTTATTTAGTGAGCAGCGGGACCCTGATGAGATTGTGCAAACGCACATGCTCTCCTGGGCCTTGTCACAAGTACCAGCAGGCTATTTACGAAATATTCTTGTACCAGTTTATATGAGGCACCGCGCAAGTTGATTTCGTGTCGAGTCCGAGCTGCACAAGTATTAAAATGCTTTCCGGGTCGCACGCGGCTTGGGTGTCCGATTATAAAAGATATATGACACAGAAGTAAAATGTAACTATCCATTATTCTAAGGACACTTTTTGTAATGACCGTACAGAATATATCTCCGACGCATCGGCGACATAGGGCGTGTAAATTAGCATTCGCTCGATTTTCAGAAAACAAATTTTAATGTTATTAACATGCGACGTCAATGCTGGATTTACGTTAGCGACCAAAGTCGTTAGATTGACAGACGAAAAGGTCTGTTTGGTGTAAGCACGCGAAAGTTAACAGGAACATATCGTAGACAGCCACGCTGATTAAAAACAAGCACCAATGAAGGAAAAAAAACGTTGTGTACGAACTAATAAAATTGCATATAAAAAAAAAATGACTAGTGTACGAACTAATACATGACATTTAACGAACTATTCGAGTGTACGAACTAATACATGATTTACCGTATTATAAAATCCAACTAACTAGGATTCCTTGGGATAATATATTAAGATAGATTCCCAGCAAGGATGAAATAGAAAATGACTTGGTGACTAGCCTTGACAGGGACTCTTATGTTTGTGCTTTGATGTGCTGATGGTACTTTAACAAGCAGAAATAGGGTCTCTTATTCCATTCGTTCTGATTTGTTCTATGTATTTTTAGAGGGTCTTACACAAGTTATCATTTCATAACAAGGTGGTAGAGTGGGGCATTTTATTTTCTGCTGAAGGTTTCTGAGAGATGGTTCCTTTATTGTTGGCAGGATTAAAATTACTTGTCAAACTTTGTTGAGGGATGGAGGCCAGGAAGTATATTCTTTTCTTTGCGTTCCTCTGTGGGAGGAGTCTGACTAGACTGAATAATGTTGACCAAATACTTAAAGCTTAAGTCAATTAGTTTAGACAGCCTTAGGTTAGTTTAAAAAAATGATTTGAAATGGGCACAAATGAAAGATTCTCTCATCATATTAACTATTGCGAAATTAACACCTCCAAAGCTGGTTTATTTCAAAGAAAATTTACTTTGTTATTAACATAACTTCTTTGTATCAAAATTATGCAACCTGTGGCCATAACATTATTTTTTCATTTGATGTTACTGTTATTCAGTGGAATATATCATGTCAAAAAGGGAGCGCAGAGGCTCAGTGGTAGAGTGCTTGACTCGAGACTGAGGGTTCAAGATTCACCGGCGTCACTGCGTCGTGGTCCTTGAGCAAGACGCATTTATCCTAGCTTAGTGCTGGTTCAACCAAGGATGACCCGTCCCTGTTTAACTGAAATATTGTTGATGGGACGTAAAGAATCAAATCAAACAAACAAATCATGTCATGTCAAAAAATAATGTCATAGCCAGAAGTTAAATAACTCTTTGGTGACAAGAAACACAATTGGAATAAAAGTAAGTAAGGGTGCAAAGATCAGGAATCAATACAATCAAGTACCACACCTGACCCAGGATACCAATGGGAGAGTGACAAACTCACAGTAAGACACCACAAACGAGAGCCAAGAGGTCAGTCCTTTCCCAGCAGGTGACCGCAAAGCACATATAAACAGATGCGCACAAAGACATAGCAAACACAAGACAGAACAAAAAACAAAAGATCCACAAAAGAAGTACCGCCTTGGAACGGTCAGTAAAATATTTTACTGGAGGGCTTAAACCAGTTTAACGGCGCCAACCTCACCCTTAATTCAGATGTGGATCAAGACACATAGATATTTGGTTTGCATGAAAGACCCTTAACTTATCAATGCATCATCTCCTAAAACATATAAATCAAGATATAACAAGGATATAAAGCAAAGATAAGGACTCAACAGTAAATAAAACTGAATACTGAAGCAAAAGAAATCCAACAGGTAAACCCCAGTGGGCCCGACAAACAGCCAAAGTATCAGGCCCCTATCATCTCATCAATAGATAAGTCTTTAAGTCGGAACCATCATAGAGTCTCTTTGACTCTAAACACTCTTAAACACTCTTTGAAGTAAAGCAATAACTTTTTTTAAAATTTCTCATGAAATGATCACTTCTGTAAGAGCCACTATGTATGACATGATGTTATCTACTGAATAACAGTAATGTCATATGATAGTTAAATTTATGTATAGATTGTATGAATGTTTCTAGTCATTTCATATAGGTCTGAAATAATGTATAGTCAATGTGTCTTTGCATATAGTTCTGAAGTAGATAATTGCACCCATCAAGCGTCACATCATTGTGTCCTAAGATAACCATTGGTAGCACATGGATTAGAATTTTCTCAGCAAAGTGTATGTTCATTATAGAAAAGTATATTTTGCATATGCCAAGTAAAGGAAATGTGCGAAAATGCTTTATTCACATTTGCACAAACTTGATATTAAACTCTATGCAATAATCTTTTGTGCAAGATCTACTTTGTATAACATGATGTTATCTACTGAATAACAGTACTGCCAAACGATAGTTGAGTTTATGTATAGATTGTATACATGTTCTAGTCATTGTATGTAGGTCTGAGGTAACGCATGTATTGTCATTGTGTCATTGCATATAGTTTTGAAGTCCAGAATAATTTCACCCACCGAGAGTCACAGCCTTGTGTCCTAAAATAAACATTGGTAGCACAATGAGTTAATTTTTTTACAAACAAAGTGCATGTTTGTTAAAGATATGCAGTGGCTCAGTGGTAGAGTGCTTCACTCGAGATGAAGGGGCCCAGACTTGAGCCTCAACAGCGTCACTGCACTGTGTCCTTGCGCAAGACACATTTATCCTAGCTTAGTACTGGTTTCAACCCAGAAAGACCTGTCCCTTTATAACTGAAAGATTGTTGATGGGACGTAAAGAATCAAATCAAACAAAAAACCAAACAGTATATTTTGCAGAAGCATGTGAAAATGCTTTATTTGCTTTTTGACAAACTCCATATTATGTTTGATCTGTAAGAAGTCTAAATAGTCGCTGAAACCAGATATTATATTGTTTAAAAATTTTGTCAACAAATTGCTTGCAAATTTACAATTTGCTGTTGCTTGTACCTTTGCTATTTGAGCATACTCTGTGCCATTGTGAACAAAACTCAACCTGGTGGTTGTAAGAATATTACAAATTACAAATGCTGATTTGGGTATAATTCAAGGAATTAGGTGACATGAGATTTCCTGTGACCGGCAAAGGTTCGGGTCAAGTCTGATCAGAGCCTTTGTGCTAGTAGCCAATACCACAACTGGTCCTGACAGCAAACTCCATTTAACTCTCCAGTTAACTGCTATTCCTTGTAGCAAAGTTGCATATTTAGAATAGGAGCTTAAAATTGGATCAAGTGTGCGTCAATTATCACCGATTATTACCAAAACACAATCAAACGAAGTTTTTGATTGATCGTCGATTATAATTGGTGATTATAATTGATCATCGATGCAACGCTTAAGTTTACACTTGTCAAAATGCCACATTTTTGGAAATCACATGTCATGGCTCTTTTTTTTTGCTCTTTTTTTATTTTTAAGTGCTTTTTTTTACTTTTTATTGTCAATGTTCTTAATGAAACCAAAGTTTACCATCTATAAATCTTCTTTTTATATCTATACTATATGCCAGATATACACAGTTAATATTGCCAAAGAGCTACATGCATCAGGGGGGGTGCTATTTTGGCCCACATATGGGCTAAAAAATGCTTTTCACCATTTTGTTCTTATTGGTTCATTAGAACAATATACCAAGTTTAAAAGTAAAACTTTTAAATTGACGTTTATCTTTGCTATGGTTACCAAAAACGGACATCAAAATGGGCTAAAAAATGGAAAAGCGAACATTTTGGAACAAATTTGAGACATTTGACAGAGAAATTAACGTAAACTCAAACAAGATATTTTACCAGGTGATAAAAATTATCAGAACACATAACATTTTAAAAGCTTTTTAGGTATGTAGCTATGCTGATATCTAATAATCCCTGACAAAGTTGGAGGGATATAGTTTTGGCGTCGTCCGTCCGTCGCATTTTTGTCCATCCACATCTCAGAACTACTGGTCAGATTTGATACATATTTGGTACACAATAAGTATCAAGTACTCTGAAATCCTATAAGTTTCGTCAAAATCGACCCTTAAAACTTTAGTTATTGCCCTTGTTGGAATTTTTAGGCAATTAAAATGCAAGTCTATGTTAGCAAAATGTTAACGGGTCGCTCCACTGAACAAAATGTTATCAAGAGCTAGGCAAAAGGAAGTGGCTATAAACCACCTTTCCTTAACCATTGTTTCCTGTTTGCAATAATTCATCGCATTACCCTCAAAATAGGGCAACAATTAACCGAATGGAAAATCTAAAAAGAAATCTAAACTTCTTAACCAGTAATCCAAACTCTTAAAATAATTTCAGTGATGTATTCGGCATAATGCCCTCTGCTAAATATGGGCAAAAGGTTTGGTACCAGTAAAATGCATTTAAGCCCCCCGTGGCTTAGGCTGCTGTCCGTTCTAAGGCGGTGGTTCTGTTGTTGTTGACTTTTTTGTTTATTGTTACTCCCATTGTGGGAGTCTGTAATTGTTCTATGTTTTGTTGTACGTTACTTTATGTCCATTCTAGTGTTATAATCATCTTGATGGGGAAGAGAGAGAGAGAGAGAGAGAGAGCTGGTTGCTTTGCTTAATTTGTCTTCCTGGTGTCTTGTGATGGTTGAGCAGCTCTTCCTCCCGGTACCACGGGGTTGTCTGCGGTTTGTGATTGTGGTATTTCCTGATCATACTCACTTACTATCTTTGATCCCACATAACAAAATGGCCACCAGAGCAAAAGTTAAATAGGGTTTAAAGACATACCAGCCCATGTTTGAAATGATAAGATTGATATTTTGTCGCATGCCCCTTCAAAATTCTGTTATGCTAAAACTAAAAACTAAAAATAGAAATCATATCAAACTTTTCCTTCATCATTGGTCAGAAAAATATACAATATACAAATTCAAATATTCCTAAAATATCATCTACAAAAATGCACTCTGCTTAGCCTACAAGAACTAAAATCACAAGACATCGTTTCCATCAGTACTCTCAGTGCTTTGATTTTCAAATTTGTCACTGTGCGGAGTTAAACAAAATCGTAGAGGCCACGATGCCCGTAAATCCGTACGATGATCGCCAGGTCTCCCTGCGGAGGCCGCACGGAAACCGTGATTTGGACATCGTAGGGGCATCGTATACTCGTCGTATGGCAAATGTAACCGAGGCATAAGCAATGTAAACGCATACCTCGTAGCTTATAGCCGCCTACCATGCCGAAAAATCGTAGGGATATTCGTAGACAAATAAATCGTACGACGATCGTGGCAAATGTAACCGAGTCATAAAGGTATAAATTTTGGTGTTATTCTTCATCTACGTCCACTGATATATATGAGCAGAGGCTCATTCGCTGCTGGCTGATAGTACCTAAATCTCAAAGCTCCGCTATATCTACTTTTTTAAAAGCTAGTACTTGTCAGAATGACAGATTGGCGCGTAAATCGTCTAAGCGATTGATAAAGCTTGCGATAACAAAGATCAATATCAAAACGGTAACCCGACAAGCACCTGCATCGAAAATCAGCCAATTAAAAATGAGATTACAAAAGACTTGAGATTTGTAGTCCATGGAAGTGTTTGTAAACAACATGGCGGAAGAACCATGACTTTTTGTGATTAGCCAGCAGTAATTCACACCCATTGACGACTTTGCCGCGCACAAATAAACATGAAAGCGGCTAAAAGACCGTAGACAAATATGGGAAGCGGCAGCAGTTCAGTGAAATCAAAAAATCGACAAAACAGCATAAATGGCCCGGATTTCAAAACTGACTCACTGATAAATGGTGGGTCAAACTTGTCAGCATTTGATTCGTCCTATAGGAGAAGGAGAACAGATGAAGAATCTAATGTTAGAGCACCAGAAGCTGATTATGAAGATGGAAGCCTCGGGATCAGTGTAAATGTTTCGTCTATTTTGGCGGGTTCACATGATTTTGCATGTGCAGATCCAGAAAGTTTTATCAGAGGGGGTCCAACTTTGGAATCGAGACAGTTTTTTGAAGACAGTTCACCGACAGAATTGAAGACAGTTCACCGACAGAATTTTAGACAGTTCATCGACAAATTTTATATTGTATTTATATGGAATGTCACAATTTTCACCATTTTTTTATGTTATAATGAACGAAGGCCTTATATAAGCTAATAAAATTACCTATTTGCTATTCCAATATGATTTTATTAGACAAACACAACAGCATACATAGCGATCATTTCATTGTCTGTGCGAAAATACGTCTTATATCACTAACGTAAAATAACTATATAAAAATATAAAGGTAGGCCTCAACAATCTGTTTAAATATTCAAAAGGAATGCTTTGAATTGCTGGCGAATTACATAAAGAATAATGTACGATTTGGTTATAGGATCACATCAATATAGCTTCATGTAGCAATCAAATGTCTGACTATTAATCATTAATCAGACAAACAAAATATCGCTTTCTTAATAAATTATATCAATATATCACCTCAAATCATAACTCATCAATATTTCTTCACAATAATCAATTTTATTATATAATGTATAAATAAACATCATTTGATTGGCCCAGATGCATAACCACTCGACAATAAAACTACATATTGCATGGTTTGCCGGACGTGACGTTGCCATGCACACGGCACGAGGTGATATTGCATGGCTTATGGTAAGTGACATCAGAACGTCAAGTAATTTCGCATGATCCATCCGTAACGTCAATGGTTTTAATGGTCTAAAATGGCAGGAAACGCATAACACGCATTTCTTATATAATAAAACAATTGTTGACTTATGTTTCGGTAGACATGGAGTGTTATTGAACAGTAAACTAAATCATATTGACGTTTACTGTTCAATAACACTCTATGTCAACCTCAACATAAGTCAATAATTGTATAATATTTTCCAGCCATATGTCAATAACGTGATAAAAAAGTGTCGATGAACTGTCTTCAAAAGTGTCGGTGAACTGTCTTCAAATCTGTCGGTGAACTGTCTCCAAAAATGGTGTCGATGAATTGTCTTGTCGGTGAACTGTCTTGTGCCCCCAACTTTGACAACGTTTTTTTTTAGGGGAGGGACTTTCCAAATACCATTATCAGAGGGCAAACCATCCGCACACCAGCAAAACACCATTAAAATGGCATTTCGCAGGAGTGCCAATGATGGCCCAAGATTGATTGCTGACTTTGTAGCTTTGTGATTTTCAGGGAATCCAGACCAGTATTACTAAGAAACCCTATATTATTGTGATTTTTCAGGGGGTCTGGATCCCCTATCCCCCCACCTGCCCTCTGAATCAGCCCATGTTTTTGGAAGTCAGGCTGTGTAGTACACAGCACTGTGGTTAAACTACACCAGCACTTTTATTTGGTCTCATCACCTCAAATGGTGTTAGTGTAAACATACAGTGTCTCCAAAGGTTCGGGAAGATTTGAATTACTGAGTGTTAAACTGTTTGCTTTTAATAAAAACAAAAGCGATATATGACGAAACTGGAATATTCAATTTCTTGTTTCACTATTGAATTGTTCTTAAATATATTTTATACTATATAGTTTGAAGGAATGATAAAAATAAGGCAGTGGCTTTTGACAGCCAGCTGTCACAAGAAATCCAGTGGCTAATCGCCTAAAAATAATAGTTATTTATCAAGAAAAATCAATTAGAAAACATGTTTCTTTGGCTACACTAGCTGTCTTTTGACTTGAACAACTAACACCATTTGAGGTGACGAGACCAAAACCACAGTGAGCAGTGCCACAGATATATTAGACACATGTACAGCCTTGCTGTGTGACCTAGCTTTTATAGTGATGCCAAATTAAGCAACTCAAACTCAAAGCTCGGTTAAATAGATGGGTGACTCGACCAGCCATTGGAGCAGGGGCCAGTACTGAGTAGGCAGTCACCGCTCATTATGGAGATCATCAGCTACAATAGCTGTTTGTATAGTACTGGACTAATATTCCATAAGGCTATTCATCTGATACCGTACAAATAGTCCAAGAGGCTATTCGTCAGGTACCGGACAAATAGCATATCACACTGTGTGGGCTACAAATGTATTTGTCCAGTAATATTACCTGTAGGTGCCCCCAAATCTTAACAAAACGGTCTCTCTGTAAGGAGAATTCAAGTTCAAATTAAAAATATTCATTTTCAAATTGAATGATAATATTTTCCTGCAGCTTGACAGATGCCATCATAGAAGGGTAAATAACTTTTTTGTTCTTTGTATATAGTTAGAAAAATATCATTTATGGTAATGCCTAAAAAAATGATAGTGTCAGTCAAAATGTATAAACATGTATACTTATGTTATAAATACTTTAATATACCTGATATACCTAATTTAGACATCTAATCAGGCCCATTGGCCTCTTCTGATGCATTCTGGTTCTGTGTTCTATCTCTGATGTGTTGTCCAGGTGAGTAGCAGGATTGGCTGAACTTGTAAGGGTGTCCTCGCCAGAACCGGTTTAGCCGGCTTTTGAACGTGTTTAGGAAGGGCGCATTTACTATGTCCTCTGTCAAAGAATTCCAACTATCCACAACTCTATTTGAAAAGCTGTTTGCCCTAACTAATAAGCGCGACCTTTTTTTAAACAATTTTAGTGAGTGACAACGCATTGCTGAGTACCTATTCACTGTGAAGAACTTGTCTTTATCAACTTTGTCTATGCCGTGCATGATTTTGTATACCTGGATCATGTCAGATCTTTCTCTTCTATACTCTAAACTAGGCAGTCCTAATGATCTCAATCTATCCTCATAAGAAAGGTGTTTTAGACATTTTACGAGTCTTGTTGCCTGACGCTGTACATTTTCTGGTAGGATTTTGTCTTTCTTAAACATAGGTGACCATACACTAGATGCATACTGTAAATGGGGTCTAATAATAGATTTATAAATGCTTAGAAACATATCTTTGTCCATGAATGTAAATGTTCTGAAAATTAGACCGACATTTCTATTTGCCTTGTTTACTTTGATGTTTATGTGATCTGTAAATTTCAAGTTTTGGTCGAATGTTACTCCTAAGTCTTTTTCTGTCGTTACTTTTTGGACTTTCATTTCTCCACTATTTGTTTGCATTGTATATTCAAAGTTTATATCATGGTTGCCAATATGTTCTATGTTTACATTTTTGGAAATGATAGTTCATGTCCCATATCTGTGCCCAGTCAACGGCATTGTCAAGGCTGGTCTGTACTGTTGATGCTTGTACGAGCGAGTTTACTCTACCAAAAAGCTTAGCATCATCGGCGAAGAGTTTCATGCATGCTGTGATTACTTCTGGAAGGTCATTAATATAAATGAGGAACAATATTGGGCCCAACACACTTCCCTGTGGAATTCCACTTGTTACTTTGGCTGAGTAGGAGCATTTCCCATTTATCACTACTTTCTGTGACCTTTAATGTTATTAATATTTTATTGATTTGATTTGTTTTGGTTCACAATACAGACTCGGAAATCCAAAAGAGTCTGCACCAAACAGTCTATCAGAAAATTTTATGTAAGCACTTGCTGTTTTGATTTGGATATAAAACATATTTAATGACCCCAAACATTATTTATGGCAGTGGCTATTGATATAGTAGGGCTGTATGTTGTATTATCTCTAGCAAACACACTCTTTAAGACAACTGGATATGGTAGGGCTGTGTCACAGGTTTAGATTGTTTTGAGCGTAAAATTCTAAATATTTCCTTACCCATCAGTTTTAACATTTGTTTTTCATTGAGACGGTTCTTTTGAGTACCCACAACATATGTTTTGGTTGAGAAATAAGAAAATTAATTTTTTTGTAACGCACTCTTAACTATGTGGTACCATATCTCTAGTCACTGAGATTAGAGGTGCTGCACCATACCCATAAATTTTTCTGGTATTGTTGCAGATGGAAGACTACACAGTAACAGGTACAGTAAAATGCTAAGACAATTCATACTGTGATGGTTTTTCTAAAACTTCGAACACTAGTTGCCTGCCAAAATGGTCTACTCAAAGTTGAAACAGCACAGACCCAGACTGTCCTTGAAAAACAGTCTGGTCAGGTTCTTCCTTGTTTGCTATTCTAACAAGCATTGTTTTTAATTCCTGCCTTGATAGCGTACATTTTATTTGATAGCTGAAAGCAAAGAGTATTCAAAATTTTAGAACTTTACTGTATCCACAAACATATACATATACAATGTATCTTAGTCAATTTAATTTTCTGTTTGATTTTGAAAGGCAGAAAACAAGGATTAACTCAACATCTGCAAGATTATTATTCTTAAAGAAGTTTTATATTAAATGGTTTAACTGCAATCTGTTAGTCTTATTCCACAAGGTGACTTTATTAATGTCTTTGTTATATTTTTTAGAGTCCATCCAGAATTGACAGATTGTTAAGAAGCTTGCATCCTGATGAGCTCTTCTGTGATCCTGACTTTCCAACTGATGAATACGCTCTCTACTACTCAGCAGACAAATTAGACAGTGGGAGTGCCAGAAAAATTGTTTGGAAAAGGCCAAAGGTCAGTGAATTTTCAGCTTCTCATTAGATGCTGATTTTTGGCCCAAGCATAATCAAAAATATTTTTCCCAATTTCATGTTAACCCCTTTTTACAGGGTTTTATGGACTAGAGCATGATAAAACTGTTAGCTTACATGGGTAACAAGCTAAGTTACAGCGCAGATACCTGAATCATTTGATATATGCTGCCATTTTTTAGCAGCTGTGTTACTTTTTATGGTGCAGTTATCTAAGTGAGGGAAACTTGAACACAAAATTAGTGCTATTCCTCTAAAGTTTGATTTTTTTATAAACACCTAGCTACATTTTTCTAACCAAGTACTTGCACATGTATATGGATAAGGCAGAAATCCTGTGCCAACTTGTTTGATTCCTCAATAAGTATAACTGTAGTGAAGTGTTTGTAAATACAACATAGTACAAATGCAGTAACCACTTACCGGCAGGTGGGAAATAATCACTGGCACTAACAAACACAAATCTGATGAATGCTAATTTAAGAGATGGAAGCACTCTATTAAATTTTGATTTGCTTTCTTTATTATTACAGACCATTCATAATTAAAATTGGTCAACAGCGTTAAAATGGGATTGTGCACTCTATATATGGAATATTTATGCTAATGACATCACATGTGTATATTAATCAGCTGCTTGTGCACAGGAGCACGCAAAAGTAGCCGGTATTGCCTCGTATAAATTTACTTCTGTTAAAAATGACTCAGTCTATGTTAAGAAGAGCACACTCAATATAATGATGTTTGCACTTCATATAATGAAGTTTGCACTTCATATAATGAAGTTTGCACATCATATAACAACGTTTGCACATCATATAATGAAGCTTGCACATCATATAAAGATGTTTTGACATTATATAATGAAATTTGCACATAATATAAATACATTTCGACATCATAATGAAGTATGCACATCATATAAAGGCATTTGATCATATAATGAGGTAAGCACATCATTTATAGATGTTTCTACATCTATTGCGTTCCATAATATGCTATATGGCATAATTATGATGATGCCCTAAGCTGTTTTTAAAGTGAAACTTGTGAAACTAAAATTTCAGGACTTGGTGGAAGAATGGCAGACTCCTCAGCTGATGATTGATGGCATGACAAGAGATGACATCAAGCAAGGGATTCTGGGAGATTGCTGGTTCCTTTCTTCTTGTGCAGCTGTATCCCAGCGAGAAAAATACATGAAAAAGGTAACACTTATAAGAATCATGAATTTCTTATACGGTATAATATTTTCTAAAACTTTGAACACTAGAAGTTGCCTGCCAAAAAGGCCAAGACAAACAGCACAGACCCAGAACATATACTGCTTCTGTAGATGCAGTCTGATCACTGTTTTCCCTGCTTGTTATTCTGACAAGCATGTCATGTATTTCAATCCGGTTTTAGAACTTATTCAATTGAGAACAGAAACTCCTTCATTTCTGTTCAAAAGTGAAGTCCTAATGAGAGGAAGTGAACTTATGTGCTCATACTGTGTTGAAAATACATGTATACAATAAATTCCAATTTCTAGAGAAAAAAACTATAATTTGATGTTAAAGATACATTTTATTGTCTTTTAGTATTGTGAATTGATTGAAAGGTTTAATACGAGACCTGTTTCATGTTTATTTGAACATACAGGTATTTGAAATTCACTTTTTGCAGTTGCATATAAATAAAACAAACAAATTGTGCCTTTCATGCATAACGGACATGTCCCTGGTATTGCCAAATAGACAATATGGCAATTTAAAACATAGCCATAACACAACAGCCCTTAATACATCCCCACCTTTCTTTAACTGATTTGAGAGCTAAAACGGGTGTATCTTCTAAGAAAATACATATTTATGTGTGAGATTTTCTTTTAAGTTTAGAGGAACATTCAGTCTATCATTCAAATGAGAAACAGTCTATGTGTGCCTATTTTTGCTTGGAAACTGGGCTTAATAATTTCTTCCATACAAGTGCCCAAATGGGTATCTCATGTATAAAATGTGTCATGGAAGAATTTTGAAAACAAATTCTCACAACACACAGCCGACTCAATTTTCTTAGATATTTTAAGTATCTATCACCGATAAAAACGATCACCAAATATTGCATTTTAGTATTTTGCATACAATTAAGTGTTGCTATGGAAACTGTAAATACTAAACTTTGATGTTCAAGTCGCTCCCAAAAAGTAAATATCCAACTGGAATGCTTTATTTTCCAATAATAATAATAATAATAATAATAGTCTTTATTTTCAGAGGGTAACACATTTAGCAAAAAAAGCTAATCTTCCATGAGGCCCTCTATAAACTACTGCCAAAAAAGAATACAAGTATAAAGTACAAAGATGATTTACATGTATACAAAATAATACAAGCAACATGGAGCCTAGCACTTTCAAACCTACATACACACAGGCTCACTTTATATACATAAACAATTATAGATATCACACCTCTAGATAAAAGTGCTTTAAATATTTATACCAAATTTCAAACACATGTTTTAGGTACTCAAAAGAAGCGTCTCAATGAGACAGTTTTTTTAAGCACCAAACTAACCGTTAAAACTGGGGAACAAAACATATTCACAAATTTACACTCAAAATTTATGTTCATACGGACATAATGCTTCAGTTTCAAAGATTGAAAGATAGACTGGATTTCATCCATTTAATACAATGTCTATGAAAAGAATCGACAGTTTCTAAATTTTTTAAACAGTCTGGTAAGTTGTTCCAAATAACTGGACCTGAATAAATTAAGCTTTGTTTGAAAATTTCTTTTTGTGGTCTTGGAGTATAAAAATCCAATGCACCTGTTGATCTTAGAGACTGAAGCGTTTCATTAAAAGGTCGAAAAGAGAACATTTCATTTACATATGAGGGTAGGACAGATTTAGAAACTTTAAACATAAATTTAGCCTTCCTGAGGAAAATGCGTTCATATATGTTTAAAATTTTAAGCTCATCCATACTGTTGGCAATGTTATCATATTGGTAATTTACAGCTCTTTTTTGTAGCCTATAAATTCTGTTAAGATTATATTGAGATGTTCCTACCCATATTGTAGAACAATAGTCAATGTGGGGTTGAATATATGTTTTGTAAAATTGAACTCTGTGTTCAGTGGATAAATAGTCCTTCAATTTGGATAATAGCCATAGATTTGAAGAAATTTTCTTAGCAATAGAATTAATATGAATAGACCAGGTAAGATTGTTATCAATGCGAACACCAAGAACTTTCTCATTTTCAACTGAGTTCAAAACATCATTGTTGTAAGTTAGATGCAAAATGTCATTATTGAGATGAAGCCGTTTTTGGGAGGTGGTAATTAACATTGCCTTGGTTTTATCTGTGTTTAATAGCATTCCATTGAGCTTACACCATTCAGAGAGATTTTGTAAAGCCATCTGCAAGTTTTGTTCAATATACTCTTGAGTTTCACCAACCATGTATAATGTGGTGTCGTCCGCATAAAGATCAGTAGCTACATTATTAGTATAAAGTGGTAGATCGTTAATAAACATTAGAAATAACAATGGACCCAAGATTGACCCTTGAGGCACACCACACAAAACATTCTCAGTTCTTGATTCAATATTATTTATGACAACTTTCTGCTTCCTGTCCAACAAATAAGAAGAAAACCAATTAATTGTTTTATCTGAAAGTTTATAGTGTCTTAGCTTTTTAAGCAAAAGTGTATGATCTACCAAATCAAAGGCTTTTCTAAAATCAACCATAACCATACCAATTATCTGACTGCTATTTATAGCTTCTAGGAATTTATTGACCATCTGAAGCAAGGCTGTCTCACAAGAATGATCGGGTCTGAAACCAGATTGTGTTGAATGAAGCAATTTATGAGAGGTCAAATAAGTCATTAAGGAATCATGCACATGTTTTTCTAGCATTTTAGATATGACAGGCAAAATTGAGATGGGTCTATAATTATTGGTGTCATCCTTAGGGCCATTTTTATATAAGGGTCTTACTTTGCCCTCTTTCCACTTATCTGGAAAAGTTGAGTTAAGTATGCTTTGATTACAGATATACATTAAACTGTCAGAAATAAATGGAGCTGCTAGCTTAAGTAACCTGGCTCCAATGTTATCAGAGCCAGTAGCTTTGGTAATATCAATGTTTTTAAGATATTTTTCTACTTTTTCTTGTGAGATACATGGTATTGAAAAATAAGTATTTGCAGGGATTTTCTTATCACAAAACTCTTTTAGTTTATCAAAATTAGATGCCAAAGGAGGTTCTTTGATTTTTGATGATACTGAAACAAAATATTTATTGAACTGATCTGCAATATCTTTTGGATTTTCAATACTATTATTGTCAACGTTCAATGAAAATATCCCACAGCTGTCCTTACATTTACTTGCCCCAATTTCTTTAAATAATTTCCATACACTGGCAGGATTGTTTGCATTTTCATTTAAAATTTCGGAATACTGATGTTTTTTAGATTGTTTTATGAGGGAACATACCTTATTGCGCCAAATTTTGTACTGCTCATTATCATTTATAGACTTGTACCTATCTCTTGTTTTTATCGCATCTATTATTTCTCCATTTAGCCATTTTGGTTGTTGTTTATGTTTAACACGATGCTGTTTCAAAGGTAAATGCTTATCAATAATGTCTAAAAATAAAGATGACCAGCTTTCAACAATATCATTTGTATCATCAAATATTTTGATACAATCCCAAGGCGTTAAAGACAAATCATTAATAAATTCAGCTTCATTAAAATTCTTGAAAGACCTATATGAAATTGAATGTTGAGACTTTTTAAGTACTGAAGATGAATTTAGTTTTCTTGTTACGAAAACAGGGAAATGATCACTAAGCCCCAAAATCGGCACCTTTGTTGAGAGTACATTACTCAAGTTATTACAATATATATGGTCAATTAGTGTTTCTGAATGATCTGTAATTCTAGTTGGAGTCTTAACAATTTGTTCAAGGCCAAATGATTCCATATATTCAAGCCAAGTTTTCTTAGTATTGACCTGCAGTAAGTCACGATTAAAGTCTCCCATCAAATAAATTTCCTTTTCACATGCTAATACTTTATCAAATTGATTGTCAAAAATTTCATTCCACTGAACAGTTTCATTTGGGTGCCTATACATAATGCCAGTCAAAAAACTTTTGCTATTTTGGGGGAAAATTTCTAACCAAATACATTCAATGTTCACACATTCTAAATCTATTCTCCTCTCACACTTGATTCCATCTTTCACATAGACAATAATTCCTCCCCCTTGTTCAGGTCTACCAGCAGAAATAACTCTATCTTTACGAAAAAGCTGAAAGTTTTTTATATTGAAAAAGTTAGAAGTGTGAGAGTCATTTAACTTACTCTCACTTAGTCCAAATAATTGGATGTCATTTCTAGAGCAATTTAGCAGTAAATCAATTTGCTCAATTTTACTCTGTATACCCTGAACATTTAAGTGACCCATTTTAAAACCTTTTTTACCTAAACCTAAATTCAGCATGCTTTGGGCACTCATAGAACATCAAGTAGAGTCATGCACATTGTTTTCAGTAGAAAGTACATGCACATTGTTATCAATGGTAAGATTTGTGTACTGAACATTAGTTTCAAAACTTTGATCGAAAAGTGTAGATAAATCATATATGTAGTCATTGACTGGTTCAGAAAATGAAGTATCATTTTGATATAAGGAATTTGTTTCCAAAGGTATATTTGAGATTATATCATTACATTCACAACTAATACAACTACAAACACCACATATATCTGCCAGAGAATGGAATCTATTTTCTGACAGGAATATAGGATGTTTTTCAAAATCAAGGGCATATTTGCCACTGTCCTAAAAGTTCCAGCACACTGAATCTCTGTGGCCATAAAATTTGCAATTATAACATTGTAACTGGTTTTTATGGCGACATTGGTAAGTTTTGTGGTTTGTTAAACCACCTTTAAAACATCTTTCAGAATTAATATAGTTTTTGTTCCCTTTTCCGTGGTTATTTCTATATGAGGAAGCATACAGTCTGCTCTCTTTTCGTTGGGGATGAGACTTGCAAACTATCTGGGTTGATTGTCTGTGATAGGCACAATGCTTAAAACCTTCTACAATGTCTATGTATTGATTAATACATCCAAGCAGTCCTCTTGTACCTGAAGATGACAAATGAATATTGTCCCTAGGTTTATAAAAGTGGGATTTTAACTGATTGAATTTGTTGTAGAAAGATTTGTGTATATCAATGAAAGTTCCTCCATGGATATCACTTTGCCTTTTAATCATGTCATTGATGTCATCAACACAGGTGTCCCCACGTGGACAGATGCTACATAAGTAAATATTTATAGTTGAGTTTTTATTTTTAATTAAACACACTAGTTGTTCATACTTTTCTTCAATATACTCAATGACAATGTTTTGAGAAGCATCATTCCCAGACACATAAATTATTATAATAATGTTTTGGAATTTTTTTAGGTCATAAATTTGTACTTTTTTTAAGAGCAAATCAACTGAGGCCCCAGAAATAGGCTGACATTCAACTTTATTTCTCAAACCTCTTTGATTTATTCCAGAAAGAATAGAGTCCCCAATGATCAAAGTTTGTAGTGAAGATTGCTTAGGACTGGTCTCAGATTTAGCTGCATTATGTGAATGACTTTTTGCTGATTTTGTCTGAGATTTTCTGCTTGAAATTGGGTTTGGATCACCAGTTGATTTTTTCTGAGTATCATCAGTCGGAATAGGTGGCAGCTGCTTGGCTCAAAGTGCTTGGCTGTATGTTAAATTTCCGGGAACAGTTTTTGGATTGTTTACATCATCATCAATTGTTATAGGCTTGGACTGATTGTCAATGCTTGAGTCTATAGATAAATGATCTTGATCTGACTCTGATTTTTGTACTCTTTCCGCTTTTTGAATCAGCTGACACATTACTTCATTTATTTTGCTGACCTGTCTTGTAGATTTTTGGTAATATCACGCAGTTCATTTAATTGTTTGTTTATGTCTGCCATTGTTGGTTGGCTTAACAGCAATTCACAGCTATTAGACATTGATTTACCAAAGTCAATTGGAGATAATGGTAGTGATTTGTGTGGCTGGTGCCTTGACTCGACTGGAGTGGAACTGTGTATCTTGGCCATTTTCTGAGTCTCATTTTCAGAAGCAAATACCTTAAAAAGCCTTATTGATAACCTTATAAAAGTAGTTTCTCTCCATATGCTATTTCCTGGTCCTGTTACCACAATGGAGGATTCTGATTTTTTACATGTTATGATACACCTTTTCCCTTGTAAGTGAGTTTGATAAACAGGGGACTCTTTATTAGGAGATCTTGAATGTAACTCCTTGTCTAAAGAATCAACAAATTGACTGTATAATCCTTTTGTTAAAAACAGTATATTAATCTGATTATAGGTAGGTATCACATGATATAGGATCCCATTTAAATTGTCAATCACATGGCGCTCTCTCTCAATAGCTGAGCCATTCGTACTAAATTCAGAGAAACCAGAATTCTCCTCAGAGTCATTCTTCGATGATTCTTGGTCAGAAAAGACTTTGTCACTTAATTCACTGTGGTGTGCTTTTTTCTGAGTGTCATTGAGAGGTGTTTGTTCAGGTAAAGTAGGTCTTTTAATAATAGGTCCCTGAGGTAGCCAAAGACAACTTGGCCAACAGAACACACTTCAATTATTTATGTACAATATATAAAAGGTTCCAAGAGAAAAACTTCATATCTTTTAGAGAAATTGTTCGAGAAAGAGTTAATACATTTCGTTTCAGACAGCATTTTTAAACGCTTAAAATTTGACTACTCATCTTCAAAGACTGTTTCAACCCAGAAAATAAAATTTGAGAACCGTTTTCTTGATGACTGCATATTCCTGGAGATCAGACTAACCCATGGTAATCAATTATTACCAAATATAACGAGAAATAAATGAGAAACGGCTTTTCCAAATTAGTTCAAATAGACATGAAACACCTCTTGTATTCAGTGAAAATGATGTTCCTTGACATTTTATTAAGATTTTTGACACATTTGGTTTCCTATTCTTTGATATATTTTTTTTAATTTGTGAACTCCGCTATAAACTAGGGCAACCTGATTATGTCATCAAAACACATGGCTGCCAAGAAGCGCTCAATCTAAGAACGAATCATTCAACAAAAAATTTCTTTTCTGGCAAGATTTCTGTTGAAGAATTAAACTGCAATGTGGAGTAATTTAATAAAAGTTAATTTGCTTTGATCTTACTTAACTCCCGGAGGACTAGTTAGTTTGGCGATAAAGCAGAATCCCAGCATATATGCATCAAATCATTTCTGTAACATATTTTTTTGCTACATAACTACTCCACTTTTGTGAGGGGCTAGGGGCCAAATATTGACAAGTGTAGACCTAGACCAGAATGTGCAGCCTCCTTTTAAGCTTAGTAAATCCAAATGATGTTCAGTCTGTAGCTTACACTCATAGAATTTTCAAGCGACTAGCAAAGGCTCTGATCAGACTGCGCATATGCGCAGGCTGGTCTGAGCCTTTGCTGGTTGCACATACCACATTGTTGGAAATCTCATGCCGCGGCTCATATGTATATTTTAATATAGGTTATGCAAAGGGATCAGCCCCTGAGTGGAGATGGGTACAAGGGGATAGTTCACTTTAATTTCTGGAGATTCGGCCAATGGGAAGACGTCGTAGTAGATGACAGATTACCAACCCTTAACGGGAAACTGATTTACGCTTCTTGTACAGAGTCACAGGAATTCTGGGTAGCTTTAATAGAAAAGGCTTTTGCAAAGTAAGTATTGTGACAGCCATATGTCCAGATCAGCACATTTTTAAGCATAAAATTGAAACTATTTTTTATCGATGTTTTGGGTGCTCAAAAGAATCGTTTCATTGAGATGGTTCTTTTGAGTGCCCACAACATAAGTTTTTGTTAGAAGAGAAATATTTTTCAATTACACACACTTATCAGCCTATAATGAAATGTTTAAAGACTTGATTGTAAACTGAAAATAATCCAAAAGAACTAAGAGGTTGCACTTTTTTTTTAAAACTTTTCTGGTTTTAATCTTTAATTTGCCTTGCTGCGCTTGGATGTATCTTTATTTGCAGCAGAACTGTTAGACACTGATAGTATACCTGAAAGAATTTTTTGAGAATGTTTTAAAATTATGTAAAAAATCATCAGACGACAAAAAAGCGTGCAATTGTTCCCAACATGGAAAGAGTTGATAATGAAATTACATAAAAGTATGCATAGGCTGGTTTAAATATTTTCCTTCATTTAGGGGATAATTGTATTCAAAATTTTCATTTGGGGTGGTATATTAAACAGTTATTTCATGCCTGTTTGTAGTATAGTCAAAACTATTACCCCGAAGTGCCATGGACGACCTGATGCACTATTGCACGAGGCCGAAGGCCGAGTGCAATAGTGCATCAGGTTGTCCACGTTACTGGGGGTAAAAGTTTGTCTATACTACAAACAGGCATGAAATAACTGTTTTATGACCCAACCCATTTGATGAAATACTTAGCAGCGTTTCTTGCATGGAGTTGCTGTAGACGATGCAGTTTTGTTGCATAACAGAAAATTTCACCAAATCTGCTCAATTTCGGTCTCAAAATGTTCCGCTCGTTCTAACTAAGAAAACAAGTACCCACACTTTATATTTCTGACCATAAACAACGGAATTATTGGAGTTTAAAGTTGCCAAACCATGCCTTATTTGAGGTATGTATTGATTTAAATTTGGAGTTTCTGCGCAGGGCGCTAAACATCCTGTAGTGGAATATTTGCTTATGTGTGCACTGAAAAGCTTGCTTTCGTGGATTATCTGCGTACAGCGCAAACAATGCATTTGTACAGGAATGGAGTTTGTGCGTAGATACGCAGAAGGCTATTAGCTATTTGGATCATTTCTGCGCACGCAAAGTTGGAGTTTTTGCGTCCATACGAAATCTTGATCTTAAAATGAAAATTATCAAAGTCTTCCATGCTGGATTATTTGCACATTTAGAGATATGATTACCACTGATTAAAACAAATGATATACCACTGATTAAAACAAATGATAAGTTGATCATTTTCGACGGATATTATCTGCGCACGTACGCAGATATTCCCCATCATGATTTTGGTCTTCCAACGCTGGATTTTTTGCGCATATGACCAAGAACATAGATACATGGATGTATTCTGCGTACGTACGCAGACATTCCTTATAATCATTTGTCTTCCAATGTTGGATTATTTGCGCAAGTACATAGCGGCACGTGGGTGTATTCTGCTTACGTACGCAGATATTCCTAATAATTATTTTGATCGTCCAACGCTAGATTATCTGCGCATATGAGCAAGTACCTCATAGAGACATGGATGTATTGTCCAATGCAGGATTATTTGCCCATATGACCAAGTACCTCATAGACACATGGATGTATTCTGCGTACGTACGCAGATATTCCTAATAATTATTTGTCTTCCAATGCTGGATTATTTGTGCACATACATAGACACATGGATGTAATCTGCGTACGTACGCAGATATTCCTAATAATGATTTTGAATATCCAAAATCGCTTTTTGGAATTTCTGCGCATGTACGCAAAAATTTTCCACGTCTCTATTAAGGATTTGCGTATATGCGCAAATAATCCAGCGTTGGAAGACTTTGTTATCTGAAATCATTATTAGGAATTTCTGCGCATGTACGCAAAAATCTTCCACGTCTCTATTAAGGATTTGCGTATATGCGCAAATAATCCAGTGTTGGAAGACTTTGTTATCCGAAATCATTATAAGGAATTTCTGCGCATGTACGCAAAAATTTTCCACGTCTCTATTAAGGATTTGCGTATATGCGCAAATAATCCAGTGTTGGAAGACTTTGATATCCGAAGTCATTATTAGGAATTTCTGCGCATGTACGCAAAAATCTTCCACGTCTCTATTAAGGATTTGCGTATATGCGCAAAAAATCCAACAAATGACTATTATAAAAAGCTCAAATAATCCAATAGTGGATGTTTTGCGCCCTGCGCAAAAACTCCAGGTATGGAATACGTATATACCTGCTTATTTTCACCATTGTTGCATAGCATCTCTTTTCATAAACAAACCGTACGCGCATCGTTGTCGCACATGTCGATAAGCCCCTATGTGTTTTTAATAGGGAAGCGGGTAACCAGGCCATGGTATAGTGCCAGTCAATAGTCAAATTTATTGACAGTTGGAATAGTTCAGTGACTCTTGACATAGCAAAAAATAGACAATTACTCGTATATAGACGGTTGGGTAATAATGTCGGATATATGGTCAGAAATCATGTTTTACGGCTCCGCTCGTGCGTCACCGTAAAACGTGATTTCCGAACATATATCCAACGATATACCTCCCCAAATGAAAATTTTGATTATGGCTATCCCCATTCTAATCCACTTCTGCAGCTTGAGCTCAAATTGGAGCACTGCAAGCCGAAAAAAGCTGCACATCATCCAACGAAATTTGACGTAATTAATGAACTATAATATTAATCAAACTATATCCTACAGTATTTTGCAGGATATACTGTCACAAGTTTTTGACGTTATCCAATCAATAGTTCTAACTAGTCTCTGTAGCTGGTTTGAGCCTTACCTGGTCAGAAACCCGGAAGACAGGTTTTCCCACATCACAGCCCTTAATTTGTAATCCCTCTTTATTTAGACTCCATGGTTCATATGAGGCTCTTGATGGTGGACAGACAATGGATGCCCTTGTGGATCTCACTGGTGGACTCGCAGAGAGATATGAGATTGAGCACAAAGATCCAAACTTGTACAGACAGATACTTAGAGCCTCAAAGACAGATGCATTTATTACTTGCTCAAGAAAGGTAAATAAGGCACTATGCTCTTTTTAAACATAGGTCCAGTTGAGCAAAATAGTTAGTATAATTCCAACTCAATGTTTTAATCTTTTTTTCGGGGATTTTGATTGGTCCGTTGATAAAATTAAATGGTTTTTACACTTTGATAAAAACCCATGCGTATGAATATTTGATATCTGCCTTGATTTCACTGTGCTAATAACGAACTGTACATAAAACTTCGAACAAAGTATCGTTGTGTCGGAGATAAAACATTTACCAGTTTAAATATAGTTAAGGATGTTGAAAGCTCATTTGAAAACCCTTACATCGTGTGGTGGTGCATCTTCAAAGCAATGGGGGAACTCTAAGCTCCCAATAGAATGCCGTGTTAAACAATATTTAGCAAAACAAAGTTTTTAACTGACAGAATTTTCAAGATGGCTACCCCATCTTTCATGGACTGCGGTTAAAAACATTTTTCCTTTAGCGGGCTTTAGAATTTGAAATATTATCAACAACCCTTTACAAATGAGCTGTTTTGTTCCAAAGTTGGAATTATAAGAAATGAATTGTTATTTTTGTGGATTTTATTGATGTGTAAACTCCGGCGAATCACTCACAAACTTTACTCAGTTTGTAAGTGATTCGCGGAGTTTACACATCGATAAAATCCACAAAAATAAAAGTCATTACTATAGCAAAGATGTAATTATTTTCTTTTACCTATCAGTTTAAACATATGTTTAATATATATTTAAGATATATAAAAAAAAAGCAAGTGAGTATGATTAGGAAATACCACAATCATATTAACTATTATTATTTTCTTATTTCTCAGCCAAAACATAGTACTTAAAAGAACAGTCTCAGTGGTCATGGTCATTTTCCTATAATATCTTTGTAAAATTGTCCCTTTATACCATAGTTCAATTATAAGATGGTTCATTCCTATTAATATAGTGTTATAAAGGGACTGAACTAGATGGGAAGAAGATCCATGCTCATACCCCTGAACCAGACATCGTGTCCCTCCCTTGCTGGTATGTATGATAAACACTGCCCTTTCACATTTACAATACAACCAGGCAAACACCAAGCCAGCATGTCAATCGAATGAAACATCTAAAGATAAGCTGTCGATGATATAAAATTGGCTATCTATTATTGTCATCCGGGTGCATGCCAAACTACACAAAAACTTGTTAATTTCTACATCCTCATTACACTGAAACATAAAAAGTAGTTGAGAAGTTTGTGAAAAATCTGTTTTATGGTGAAAAACACTCATTTATTGAATGAACATATTTTGTAGGTGCACATTGGAATTGCCTCTATGAGGCAATTCCAATTTGTACCAACAACATATGTTACTGAAATTAAGGAAACCTATTTTGAAATATACACTAAACAAGTATCATGTCCATTGGCTTTCCTCTTTTAAACATCTCAAACTGCCAATCAGTATTAAAATACCTGTCACTATATGGCAAATTGTTTATACGAGGGGCGTTCAATATGTATTGAAAACAGCTCAGTTTTTTCCAAAGTTTTATATTTACACACTTCAAAGTTACTTTCATTAAAAGGTATGTTTCTTGGCTAAATAAATGTAAAATTACAGATGTCCAGCTTCTTATCTAATTTACACGAATCACGTTCAAGATAGGGTGCTGAAGTACACTGTGATATGAAATAAAAGAATGTTTTCAAAAGCAGATAACTACATGAACGAGGGATGTTTTCAGTCTGCTTCTTCATGTGGTAAATATCCATATATTGGTGATTTATTCCTGTAAAAATTGTTGATATTGCTTTGTATTCTTTGAAATACCGAGGCTGCCATTTAGATTAAAATCCTCCTTAATGCTACATTTTCTGGCATTCCATTGATAGCGTCGTTTTTTGCGTGAACGAATACATAGCGAAAGGGGGAGTTCCACCCTATATGGAATTTACATAGGTTTCTGCCCACGCACAGAATTTTACAAAATTTTGTAGAAAGATTGTCTATTATATGTGTGTTCCATTTGTGAGATATTTACCCATTCGTCTACTTCAGTTGTTAAATTTAAATAATTTTAAATATTAAAATTAAAAAAAATGGAAACCTTAATTAAAAGTGGCCCTAGGCGACAAGATTTTTGATTTTTCAACATAATTTATTCTCAACATGATGCCTGATAATGTGTAATTATGTATGTACCATACATGTATTTCAATGTATAAAATAAACAAGTCCACATCAAATTTTGTTTGAAGGTACCCCTAACTTTAACATTTTGAAAATATTTTCAACATATTAAATTGTCAATTTTGCCTAATTGCTGTTCTTGTCAACCTATGAAATTTATATCATATTTGTCCACACATGTGTTTGTTATAATCATAAAATCTCAAGAAAAAATAAAACCGGTAAAATGGAGTTTTCTGAATTTCAATCTTAATGGTCAAAATTTTGCAGAATGTAAAAATCAAGATTTTATGTAAACTTCCAGCAGTATGCTCAATTTACATTGAGTTCTGTTCTGCACAGGCATAGAACTTGACGATATTATGAAAATTGACTGTTTGGCTTATAAGAATTTTGTTTTCAATCGCTTTTCATTGGTTGGTTACAACAGTTGGTATTGTGTAGTATGTGATTATAGGGGTACCCCCCAAGTCAGCCCAATTTGCATCTATCAGAAATCAGAATGTCTATAAATGATAATTATTAGAACAATCTAAGATTTCTAGCTTATGTATGCGGTACACACATTACCATATCTATCACATAAATTGTTTAAAATAATGTTTCTTTTAGAATATTTACTCAAATTCAGCTGTACAAATTATATCAACAATGCTTGGGTTTTAATTATGGTTTGGTACAGTTCTTGTCAACCTTTCCCATCTATATATAATTTGACTATATGTATAAGGATAATATTCACACGATTTGAGGCCCGGATGGTGAGTCAGGGTTTTGTTTAATGAATGAATATTATTGAATTCATCATAAATATTTATGCCTGATTTTACAGAATTGTTTAGTATGTCAGCGTTATGATTATGAGGTCATTTGAGAATCAAATTCATGATTCCATAACCACGATGGAAATAACAGCACAAAGACTGTTTCACCTCGTCTAATGCCTGATGTTCAGTATGTATACATTCAAAAATTCGCTAAGTGTTTCTTAATATTTGAAAATCCATTTATAATTTTAAAAAGTATCATTTTTATTTTTATCAACTCCATTTCTATTTATTGGAGCAGTTTTAAAGCTTTTGTTGGAATATTAATGATTTTAAATGGGGTTTATGATAAGTATTTTTGGATACGCTTTTGAAATGTTTTGGCGGATAGATCTTTAATGCAGGAGAAATAACCACAATCAATACCAATTAAGATACAATGCAATTTAAATAAGATTCTGTAAACCATTCAAAATGTACACATTGAGTGACTAAGGGACTGCAAAATATGGATACTATTTAAATAATGTGGGAAAATGGATCATTCCATAATAGAAATAAACTATAGTTTTAAAACTTAAGACTCAGTTTCACTCAGTCTCTGTATTACACTAAATGGAAAGTGCTGCAGCTCTCATGCCTCCTAGCACTGGCTTACATTGTCTTGTACTTTCTGCTGAAACTAAATATTCCAGAAGGAACAGAATATGAAGATACAATGTACAACACATTATCAATGTACGGGGGAAAATTTAACCCAATACAAAGACAGCTGTTGTGAAATCCAAGTTCTCTGAAAAAAGAACCTACCAAAATAGTATGAACATACACAATTTCTTAAACACTTGACCTGGATTCACTTAGTTTATAAGAGTTAATGAGAAGGATGCACATAGTCCTGAACCAATTTACCCTCAATATTTGATTTGGAGGGACATAAGATAGAGGCAGTTCTAGGTGCAACAGGAACATAGAATGTAGATGGAGACGATGAATTACCTAGCATAAATCCTAATCTGTTTGAATTTTTTCAATGGCTGAAAGACGTTAAGAGCATAACCACCTGTTGGCTTCAGTCCAAAAATAATTTGGAAGCCAGTGGAAGATCAATTCACAAATGATACCTGCTGGACATCCACACGTACAACTAAGTTCTAGACAAAGTGCTACTTATCAAGTGCTGCTTACAAAAATGCCAGTTTTATGCTATTGAATTAGCTAAAACTTCTGACACCAAAAATTTTTGGACCTAATTTGGATGAAGGTACTAAATAGTGATAGTCAATGCGTTATTAGAATAATACTATTGGAAAAACTGCGGTTTGTAAGACCTAACTGGAATAGTTTATTTGAAATTACTTAAGAATCAAATCTGACTGAACTCATTTTATGCAAATTATAACACTTTTACCGGTGTCCAAATTTTATGAAAATTTACATGCATAAAGAGGATGTATTTGACCTACTTTTCTGAAAATATTATGGGTTGACAAAAACTGGAACATGGTAAATATTAGGACAGAATCCCCTATAGACACTAACTTTAGTGTTCAATATGGGGATAATTCAAATTTTGATGGGTCAGAAAAAAATTATCTAGGTGTATTCATATACATTAATGGTAGTAAGGTATACCCTGGGAAGTCTTCTTTCATATTCCATTCAAAGAATTTAGCAGTCAATAATAGTAATGAACTGAGACTGATATTTAATAGGTCATATATTAGTACAAAGAGGGTGTACATCAAGGTGCCCCCCTGTGGCCTACCAGCCTTCAAGGAATGAAATAATTTCATTTTTGTAGTTGCTATAATGTAGGTATTCAACATACAAAATATTATCGAAATCCATGCGTGGGCAGATTTGGAACTCCCCCTTTATACGAAAATCATTTGTAACATTTTTTGTTTGCTTTGATGTTCAATTGCAAGTAATAAAGCAGATTTTTGAAATTTCCAAATTTAATCTCAACCATTAAGTACCCCCAAGTTAGTCATTTGAAATAAGAAAATCACTTAAAAGAATGCCATCTCTGGCTTACACTGAAATGGATCAGACAAAATACCACGTTTCATCCATGTTTGCATTCCGATGCATTATTTGGACATAGTTACACATATTCACATGTACATAATTTGGCTGGCTAATTTCAAACGATGAAATTATAGGGAACGAAAATGGTATACCACTCAGATGAGATACCCCTAGATATTGGTTTCAGTTTAAATGGTCTGCTGGCTATGCACTGTGTGTATTGAAACTTAGATACAATCAAAATTGTCCTTACCTTGTAGCAAGCCACATTTCCGATTTTCAAGAACTGTGCATATTTTAGTGTTAAGTCCATTGCTTTAAACGACGTCAACGTAAGAGGGGGTAACGCAATAAAACTGTTTGCACGAGAAATTGGTACCGGTCAAAAGTCTGTATTGTTATTGCAGATAAAGGGGAAATGAATCAGAAAACTATGGATATGTGATTTATGCATGTTAAATGTTTGTTTTAGAAAATACAGCATGCCTTTATACCTTTGTTAAAATGAGTCTTTACAATTCGGAGGAAAATATATGCAGTGTACAAGGGTCATCCAATAAGTTCTGACAATGGTCTCATATCTCAAGAACTGTTATTTAAATCAGAATTATTTTACCGATTACATGTGGCCATGGATGTTGCCTACTCATTTTTTAAAAATATTAAGTTTTTATCATAACCTGATCCGATGCAATACAAATTTGTAAACAACACTGTGAGAGCCCACGGGCACGAAAACTCACGTTTTTCACTAACTTTTGTTGGGGGTAGAGTTAGTTAAATATGCAGTATGTTTCTTTGGAAAGTTTAATTAGTGGTTGGTGATGTTGCCTAAATACAAATTTGACTCATAAAAGTAACTATCACAATTACATTAACGTAGTTGCTTTGAATGTACTTGGTTGCAAGGCAACAACAGAAAATTAAATTTGTGCCTCACTTTAAGCGTTAATTAGAAAATAGTATATTTTGAACACTTATATAAGCCATTGCAACCAATCTACATATTAATAGACACATATCTTGATAAATATGTTCTATAGCCTTCTTAACACATATAAAATAACAATTTTCAATAAATGTTTCATACCAAAGATAAAACACTATTAGTACAACCCATTTTCAAGGAAAATATTTCATGCAAAATCTGTGATATATCAAAATCAAAACCCTGCTAACACCACAGTCGCAACCTAAACCATTATCTAAGCCGTTCAAAACCAACATACATAATGTATTTATTTATCTATATAAGAAGTTTTTAAAAGGAGTTTGTAATTTCCTAGAAATTTAGACATGTGTATTGCAAATAGTGTCCCGTCCATGGCCCTTTACCTTGTGTTCTTTGGTTGCCAAGCAACCATCGCGATGGCAACATGGAACATATTTGAACATGTGATCCAATTCCCTATATTCTAAATAACATGTGAAGACTATTGAAACACATCCTAGAGGAAAAGGTTTTATTTTATGGGGTCATTGTCAGAACATATAGGATGACCCTCGTATATTAGTGTGCTTTTTAAAAAGTCTGTAACTTATTAAATTGGGAAAGATTAAATAATGTTTCATACACCATTATAACGGCGACGCTTTGATATTTTGTTTGGCATATGGCATAAAATCCTAACGCGTTTGTGGATTGAGTTATGAATGGGTTTTCATTACATATTGAACCCCCCTCGTATTTAAATGACAACTATATTACAATTTTGTGAAATATGCTTTTGTTAACTTGGTAGTTGCATGGTTGTAAGTGCCAATTTCTCATGTGTTTATTTACAGGGTGATTGGAAGCTCAGCAACAAAGCAGATCCTAATGGTCTTGTGTCGGGACACGCTTACACAATCACTGGTATAGAAAAGGTAATCAAATTATAATTCTAGTTCATTAAAGATATACAATGGGCCTCGGTGTGAGAAAACCTGTCGTCGGCGTTTCCCACAAAGCAAGTTTCAAACCAGTCTCTTCAGCTACAGAGACTAGCTAGAAAATTGAAATTTCACCTGTAGTAAGTTTACATATAATAATTTCCAAATAGAGAATAACAAAGATGCTGATCAGACTGCATGGATGCGCAGGCTGGTCTGTACCTGTGTAGTTTGCAAACCTCAGAAAGCAGGTTTTCTCACGTCAAGGTTCAAATGTGAATACAGTGGAAACTTTGCAATTCAAACACTAATTTTTTGAAACTACCAGATTTGTCAAAATTTTGAATTTTACGCCTATATTTAAAAACATCTCTTTCAGATAAATAAACATATTTATTATATGACGTCGCGTCTGGGAGTGGAATATTGCCATGCAATAAAATCGATAAACAACTAGTGGTTTACAGATCATTGGGAACGTTTTGACGTCCATAACAGCGTTGCGTACATAATGACAAAAATATGATGTTTTTACGCAAGAAATGAATTTTAAAAGTAATCATAATGTCATACAAAGATAGAATCTAACATTCTTGCTTGTGTATTATTGAATTTATTAAACTTATTGCAAAAAAGAGATAAAATGCACTGCAAGCCTCGCATTTTATCTCTTATCCCCAACTCATTTAATAAATTCAATAAAACATGATCACTCATGTAATATCCTCTGTTTTATATGAAGTAATTCAAACTGTTGTGGTTGCAAGAAACTGTTCATTGCACAGATGTGATGAAAGTGTGCATTAAGCCTATGCTATGATTGGCTTCCTGAAAGGCCCTAACAAGAGGATATTACATGAGTGCTCATGTTTTATTGAATTTATTAAACTAGTTGGGGGAAAAGCGATAAAATGTGAGGCTTTTCAATAAATCAGGAGCACGAATATTAGATTCTATTTATCATGTGACATTCATTTTTTTTAAATCAAAATTTTGACGTGAAAACGGTAGGGTTTTGCCATGTGCGTAATGTTTAAAGCGTCATTTCATAATGTTTCCCAAAAATCTTGTAAACTCCTCGTAGTTTATCGATTTTAATGCACAGCGTTATTTCACTCTCATGACGCGACGTCATATGATAAGGGTTAACATTTTCAAATTGTTGCTGGTTTTTGTTTTTCTCTTTGCAAACAATATAGACCTTGATTAGATGCCAGTTACTGCAGAATCATGGTCTACACTGTTTGTTAATGTATCTTTTAATGTGTTTCTTGTTTAAAAGGGGCTATCTTACATGGGCCTCGATGCGCGAAAACCTGTCTTCGGCGGATTGCAAACAACCCAGGGGCAGACCAGCCTGCGCATCCACACAGACTGATTAGTGACTTTATTATTCACCTTTTAGAAAGTATCATATGTAAACTTGTTACAGGTGAGGTTTCTTTTTTCAGGGTAGTCTCTGTGGCTGAGGGGACTGGTTTAAAATTCACTTTGTCTGAAGCCCCAAAGAAAGGCTTTGTCGCTTTGAGGCCCACATTATTCCAGGTTTATAACAGATTAGTCTAAAATTGAAGTACAGCTTGAAACACTGTTTACCCTCAATACATGTACTCCTCATTATGTTTATCCTAGCCCTTAAAGCGCCAAGAAAAAAAATGCATCTGAAAATGTCGTCTGCTGAAGTCGTCTGCTGCAATAATTGCCTAACATTACTAAGGAATTAAGCATAGAAGCAAACAGTGTGGACCTATAGGAGCAATCGGATCTGGGTCCACACTGTTTGCCATAGAGGCTTCTTAAACATTTCAGCAGACGAGAAAAGCAGACAACTTTTGTTGCGATTGGCGCAATAAGGGTTAAAACATGTCCATTTGACAACCTAATGGCATGTGAAAAAGGTTTAATGGAATGGTAAAAAGCGTAAACCCTTATCAGAGCGCTCCTTCAGCATCATTCTGACCTGGGTTTATACTGTTTGTGCAGGCATATCTGTAATTGAAAATATAGGGAAGATATGATTAATTTAGAAGTAGTACATTTTTGAAATCTCATCTCAATTTCAGATCAAACATAAAATGGGTGAAGACAAACTTGTTAGAGTGAGAAACCCATGGGCAGATGGTACTGAATGGAAGGGATCATGGAGTGACAAGTAAGGAAATATATTAGACATATTGAACACCAGGTCATAAATATATTAGGTTAAGTATGATTTACTTGTTCTTGACAATGAACAATAAAAAAGATATAACATTAAGGAACGTCTCCTAGCATATGAAATCCAAGGGCATAAAAAGCTGTACGCCTTAAAACAATGTTATACCATGCATCAACATTTTGGGCATTGGCATGGTGACTTCCATTTTATACAGTAAAACCTGTCTTAAGCGGCCACTGTGAAAGAAGACCAAAATTCATTTTCAATACCAATTATCCCTTAATGCAGGTCTAAAGTATTGCAGAATGCCCCAAAGAGAGCATTCTGCAATACTTAAGACCTTCATTAAGCTACCATTTGTCATTAACATCCTTGTTTTGTCTATTTTTGAGTGGTTGCGTAAGACAGGTTTTACTGTATATCAGTGAATTAGCTCTTATTTTGAATCTAAACTATTAAAAAAATAAGGTATTGCTTTATAATGAGAATAGTTTTCCATTTCTTTCTGTTAGACTGCATGCCTATCTGTAAATCACTAACTGTTTCAAATTATTAAAAGAAATGAAATTTTATGAAATTAAAGCCATGGAGTTAGTTAATAAGCAAATTAAGGCAGCAATAAAGATATTTCTTACTTCTTTACTTCTGACACTATTTGACTTGCATCCAAGTCAAAGAATAATCAAGTGCATAATAATTAAACTGAAAAGTTTAAAACACTGGTTGATAGGTAATTTCTTTCTTATGATCAGCCTTATATGGTTAGGTTTGTAACAATTTCTATACTTTGTGTTTTGAAAAAGGGGCATTTCACATGAGTAGCCTTTTGTTCTTTTGTCAAGAGATGAAGGCACATCGAAGCACAAACCTTTCTCAGTTTTGACTGTCGTGTCAAAATCTTGTGAACTGACCCGGATGATATGCCAACACTGTTTGCAATATCTTTCACTGTAAGTCAGGCGTCTTGTTAAATTAAGTCTGCCACTGCAGCATCATTTGCATTGGTAACACAAGTTTTGAGCTGACCAGGACAAGAATAATCTTTTAAGTCAGTGAAAACATCCTGTAGTTTCTTGTGCCATCTGAAAACCAATTATTTGGACACTGCAGATGTCCCATGTATTTAACACAATTCATTATATGTCTATGAACTTAGGACTTAAGTTAAGAATGCGTAACAGAAAAAATAGTTTTCTTATTTCTCAACCAAAACATATGTTGTGGGTACTCAAAAGAACCATCTCAATGAGACGGTTCTTTTGAGCACCCAAAACATATGCTAAAACATATGGTTAAGAAAATATTTACAATTTTACGCTGAAATTTTTGTTTATCTAAACCTGTGGACCCTAAATTTGTTCAGGCTAATGCTACCTCATCTTCACCAGCGAAGGTTTCGTCGTATCTACCTTTCAACAAACCCTTCACCTCACGACCCTCAAAATTTATTATTAGCGCAGACAAATCGACCAATGAAAACGCCAGGAAGGATTTTTTCGATAATCCCTTCCTGCCAATCAGATTAAATGTAGCAGTTTATCGGCATCTAATTTACATCGCATAAGTCCAGATAAGCAAAGATTTTGATCGTAAAATTATTTATTTTTCTTCTATCCTTCAGTTCAAAATTATGTAATGGGTGCTAAAAATAACCGTCTTAATGTGACAGTTCTTTAGAGTACCTTAAACGTATTTTTAGTTGCTAAATAAGAAAACTGAATGTACACTAATTACGCCATCTTATCTGGAGGCCAGGTGTTTATCGATTTTTTGCACCGCTTTGTGATGTATCAAATTAATTGTTACTATTTTCGGCTTATGACATATTCAATCGGAGAAAATCAAAGCTGTGAGGGCAAGGGTTAGATTAGACAATCGCAACCCTTGGTAGGACAAGATGATGCTACCTTTGATATAGGCCTTTATTTCAAAACTTGCTTAAGTTTTCACACACATTATATTAGCCAGTGTATTACAACTGCATCTGTAAACTTTGAACAAGTGAACGGATTTGAACCAAATTTGGTTCCATAACATTTTTCAAAACAGCTCCCTCACGATTTCACCGCAATTTCCCCAAGTTTCTTACTTCAATGTGGTATAAAAGGAGGTGCATTAGTGCCAGAATAAAATGAAGGCCCCTTTCATGTGATGGAAGATGAAATTGATGTGCTCATTAAAAGTTTACCAGGCTGTGTAGCGCAGTCGGTAACGTGTCTGGCTACAGACTGAGGCATGTCTGACTGCAGATCCAGGGGTCCCGAGTTCGATCCTGGCCCAGTCCCATACTTTCGTGGAGATTGATCGTGAAAATATTTCTATGGTTATTCACCTCCCTTCCCCTGAATCATTCAAGAAGGGTTGTCAGTAACAAGTGAAAGTATGTGCACGAAGTATACACTGGTTAACCGCTTGTTCAAGCTTGCCCAGGAAAAAGTGTAAAAGTGTAGGTGAACTGACCGTCCCGCCATGACCATAGCTGTTGACTTGGGACGTAAAGCAACAAAAAAAAAAAACATTAAAATTTTGTTTGAATTTCAGTGATATCAATTGGACATGGGTGGACGATGAGACCAAAGACAGGCTGGGAATGCAATCAAAAGATGATGGAGAGTTCTGGATGTCGTACAAAGATTTTTGTCGACATTTCTCCGAAGTGACAATCTGTCTCATGGGTCCTGACTTTGATGGGGACGGAGTCTCAGATAGCGCAGGTATGAAATAGATTATGGATTATTTGCATTAATATTAATGACACATTTATGTATAAAGCTGCATATCTGCTGAAAAATAGATGATTACTAAAAATTAAGCAGTTGAAAAAATTCAGAAAACTAATTAAATATTCAAAATGGCGGCTAAATGTTGGCCATATTGAATTCTTTAAATGCCCATAACTTGCCCATTTTTCAACTGATTTTGAGATTACTTGTAACAAAATTCATGGTTCATATACTTAAGGAATCTTCCAACGCATACAGTAAACAACTCACTACAAAAGCTTAATTATGTTAAACAATTTCAATATTCTGTTATTAAACACAAATTCAATATTATTCACATTATGTGTGAACTTTTCAGAACAATTCCTTGTGTATTATGCAAAATACAGCTTATTTAATTTGTAAGGGTCAAAATCGAAAGTCACAAAAATCGAACTTAGGCTCAATTATGTTTATAAATGAGGTAATTTTGTCATGCTGAACAATAAAAAACGTCATTCCGAATAAGAAATGCATGAAATTCACGGTGGGTCAGACATCAGACCCCATGACGACTATGGCATATCACTTCCATTGGTAGGTCAGCAACTGATGTTTGCCTTTAGCTTGAGCCACTGTGGCTCAGCTGGAGGTATTCTTTAGCTCTGACTGACAGTAAGTTGAGAGCCACTTTCTTTGTTTCTTGGCAATATGATTAAATATTTTATTGTTTCCTCGTGGTGGTACATTGGTTAAGTATGGAAGCCTCCAAGCGAGCTTTGCATATTTTCCTTGTTTGACAACAACATAATCTAGGGCAAATATTTGGCAGTAAAATTAACTTTGCACTCACTGACTTTGGCTGAGCATTTTAAGGATATGGCTCTGTTGTTGTTGATTCATTGTTTATTGTTGGCTATATTGTTTTGTGTTTGTGGGGGGAGGGGGGGTGGGCATACGGTTGGTTCTTGTTATGTTGTGCACTACTTAGTTTCTAGTTTTGCAATAATCTCGCTGGAAAAGAAAGAGAGCTGGTTGTTTTACTTTAATTGCCTTTTAATGTTATTTGACAATTAGTGTTCTTTGCCTCTTCCTCATGGTGCTGTGAGTTGGCCTACAGAGTGTAATTGTGGCGTTTCCTAGTCATACTACTTACTTTTCCATGTGATTTTGCTGTTTTTATTCTTAAAATCCCCATTGTAAGCACCATCTGCACGGCTCGGCTGTAAGTTAGCAGGATAAATGCTTTACAATGGCCATCCTGCTACTCTGATCGAGCCCAATCGAGAACATATGTGATACAACTTTAAGGAATTATCTAATTGTGTGTGCGTATTGTCTGTACATGTTTAAAGATAAAGAACATAGAAATTGGAAGGTTTTCATTTTATTTTATGATTAATAGAATGCAAACTCACCTACCTTTGCAAATTATTCAGAATCATATCTCATAAAAATGGAATACAGTGACAAATTGCTATTCTGATTTCCGTATTGATTTGTTTGAAAAATGGTAAATTTGCGACTTCAGTTTTTTGAAGTTTTCAACTCAAACTTCCATATAAAAATTCTAAGTCACTCGACTCTAAAAATAAGCATGTATTACCAGAAAAAACTGTTCTTATGTATTCCAAAATATTTTTAAATTCAAAATTCAAGCTTTCAAGAAAATACCAAAACAAAAGTGTATTAGTTAGAAGATTCCTTAGGTGTAGAGCTCTTTCTAATAAAACAAACTTATCACTTAGGGCTGCTGTCCCCTTTAAATACTGTATTGTTATATTTATTGAAGGTATTTATGAACATCAGCAAGAAACCAAGGTACCCATTTTAGCTATTTTCGGCACTTTAAGTAGCCAAAAATTGTTAGATATCTACCCAAAAAGATGATAAAATTTCAATTTTATTTACTTTTACTTGCAATATTTTAACTTCTTATAATCTCGGGTATTATTCAGAATCAATTTTATTGGCTGTAGTACTTTGAAATAGCGCTAAAATGAAGCCACAACAACATATTTTTATTTCAGTCAGTGACCAGTCCAGTTATACTGGCACCGAGGTATTATTGAATTTATTAAACTCATTGTGAAAAGAGATAAAATTCTCGGCAAGCCTCGCATTTTATCTCTTTTCTTCAACTTGTTTAATAAATTCAATAAAACATAAGCACTCATGTAAGATCCTCTATATACATACTTTCCAGAAACATTTGTTGGACTGCTCAGATTGGTCTATCCCTTTATTGTCAGGTTTTCTCCATATGAGATCCATATACAGTAAAACCTGTGTAAAACGGCCACTCAAAAATAAGACAAAATAAAGATGACAAATGGTAGCTAAATGAAGGTTGAAAGTAGTGCAGAATGCTCTGGAGCTTTCTGCAATACTTTTGACCTGCATTAAGCGATAATTGGTCTTGAAAAACAATTTTTTAGAGTGGTCATTTTACACAGGTTTTACTGTAGATCTTATATATAAGCAATGAACAATATTTACAATGAAATACGAGTTTTAATGTTCATATAAATGCAGCGGTTTCTCACGGCTGCGTCCCCATTTTGTGTATACGATGAATGGCGCGCCAGGTGTATGTCGAGTGACATATGCCCGACATACCTGTCTGGCTGAAAAATGGAGTTTTCAGTCACTCAAATATAGGTCACTGGTAATGTGTGGCTTTCCTTTGATTAAAAGGGGTACGTGCACTAAGGGGCTATTTTGGCCCCCTCTAGAGCCAAAAACTGAAAATTGCTTTTCACCAATTTCTTTTGATTGGTTTATTAGGAGAATAACTGAAGTGTAAAATTTCAGCATTTATTTAAATTTTACCATTGCCATGGTAACAAAAATGGCCGACAAAATAGGCATAAAACAGAGAATTGCCATTTTGGACCGAATTTAAGGCTTCTGGAGACTGATATTTTAAGAATTAGATATCAGCACAGCTAAATACCAAAAATCCTTTTAATATGTTGTGTGCCGTGGTAATTTGCATCATCTATTAAAATATCTTTTTTGGTATTTGCTTGTGCTCTATGTTAATTTCTCTGTCAAACCTCTCAATTTTGCTCCAAAATGGTCAATTTCCTATTTTCAGCCTATTTTGGCGGCCATTTTTGCTACCATAGCAACGATAAAAGACAAAGTAATTTGAGACTTTTACACTTTGGTTATTGTTCTAATAAACTAATAAGAAGAAATTGGTGAAAAACATTTTTATATTTAAGCCTCGTAGGGTGGCCAAAAAAACCCCTTAATGCACGTAGCTCTTTAAACGAAGCAGCTTGAGATCTTGGATTGGTGAATTTGATCATTATTACAGGTCATGTAGAAGTAGAGTTCTTGGATTGGTGAATTTGATCATTATTACAGCTCATGTAGAAGTAGAGTTCATGGATTGGTGAATTTGATCATTATTGCAGGTCATGTAGAAGTAGTACAAGGAGAGTGGGCTGTAGATCACTCAGCTGGTGGATCCAGAAATAATCTTCAGATGTTTGCCAAGAACCCTCAGTATTTACTTACATTGACAGAACCAGGTTTGTTTCTTTACTATACTTCAGATAGGAACATGTATTGTCACATGATGTCACGTCTAAGAGTGATATAATGCCATGTATTAAACTGAACGAACTACAGTAAAACCTGTGTAAAACAGCCACTCAAAATAGACAAAAGATAGATCTTATTGACATATGGTCGCCTAATGAAGGTTGAAAGTATTGCAGAATGTTCCCCTCGGAGCAATCTACAATGCTTTTGACCTGCATTAAGCGATAATTGTCTTGAAAACCAATTTTTAGTCTTTTTGAGAGTGGTCGTTTTACACAGGTTTTACTGTACTAGTAATTTAATCATACAGTAAATTTAAAAGGAGAAAACAGAATACTTAACCAACGGCCAGTGTTGTCTCTTTATTAGCAGAGTAACAACCAGTTTCGGTCATCCATTGCCCTTTATGATTTAGATATTTAAAAATGTTATGTTATGACATCTATAACAATGTTGCATGCATATTGACAAAATCTTAGTGTTTCACACCAAAAATGCAATTCCAAAGTAATATTAATCTCATATGATAAATAGAAACTAACATTCATGCTCCTATATTATTGAATTTCTTAAACATGTTGCCAAAAAGAGATAAAATGCTCATCAAGGCTTGCATTTTATCTATTTTCCCCAACTCATTAATAAATTCAGTAGAACATGAGTGCTCAAAAATATGTGTTCACACTAATGCTTGAAACATGTAAGCAACCTTGACTGTACACATTGAAAAACCAGGGCAACAGTTCACTAAATGTCACATTAATATTTTCTTTGTATGTCTGTTATTTTTCAGAAACTGATTAGCAGGACCCAAGATAAGAGTGTGTAACTAAAAAATTATTTTTCTTATTTCTCAACCAAAACATATGTTGTGGGTACTCAACTTTATTGAAAAATTCTTTCGGGAATACCATCATAGTGTCAAACAGTTTGGATCCTGATCAAGCCTGACAAAATGTAGGGACTGATCTTGGTCCAAACTGTTAGCAAGGGTTATCAGCTAGCAGACACCACCAACAGGGAAAGAGCTAAGATCAAGAGTACTTCTAGTCATTGCATGCACTATAAATAACCCTTAATGCGCCAATTGCAACAATAGACGTATGCTTTTCTTGTCTGCTGAAATGCTTAAGAAGCCTAGATATGGCAAACAGCGTGGACCCAGAACAGACTGCTCCTATAGGAGTAGTCTGTTCTGGGTCCACGCTGTTTGCTTCTATATTTAATTTGTCAGTAATGTTAGACAGTTATTTGACGGTTGTAAGACTGTTCTTTTGAGCACGCAAAACACATGTTTAAATTGATATGTAAGAAAATAATCACAATTTTACGCTAACAAACTTTGCTTAACTGGCCCTATGTGATTAGGGACACTTAAGAATATTTTCATAAATCAGATTGAAATTCATTTTAAAAAACTTAGCAATATGCATTTAATGAAAATTGTCCTAGTTGTTGTCAAATTAAGAGTTGTTCATAAAAATACTTTTCAAGAAGTTTGGTGAAAACAGGGCCCATGTGCTCCGAGTCCGCATGCTATGCTGTACAGGACCTTTTTATTCCTTCAAGCGCCAAGTAAAAAATGCATCTGCAAATGTTGTCTGCTGAAGTCATCTGCTACAAATAACTGGCCTAACATTACTGATGAAATAAGTATGGAAGCAAACAGAGTGGGCCCTGAACAGACTGCTCATTTCAGCAGATGAGAAAAGCAGACGACTAGTAGACTATTGTTGCGATTGGGGCATTAAGGGTTATTTATAGTGCATGCAATGACTAGAAGTACCCTTGATCTTAACTCTTTCCCTGTTGGTGGCATCTGCTAGCTGATTACCCTTGTTTGGACCAAGATCAGTACCTACATTTTGTCCGGCCTGATCTGGATCCAAACTTGTTTGACACTCAAAAAAGTTGATTTGACAAAAAGACAGCAGACGACAAAAAAATATGCAAAATTACCCAGTGGGCAAATAATAAAGTAAGGGATGATGTATGTTTCCATGGTTACTTTAATGTTACATAAATATTTGTTTCCACGATTACTTGATTCCAACATGATTTTACAGATGATTTTAATGAGAACACAGATGACCCCGACTCCGAGGGAAAATGCAGTATTGTGATAGCTCTTATGCAAGAACACAGACGCTCAAGACGCAATGTCAAGGTCAAAAGTCTACAGATAGGATTTATGATCTATCAGGTACTGTTTAAACACTTACCCCACCAATATTATTTCTGTTCAGCATATTCGGGAACTTCTGAGAGCCTTTTTTTAATATAAAACATGGACTAGATATTAAGAGCAAGAAAAAGTATTGATTATTCAAGTATGGATGGGATAGAAAAATCTGTCTCTCGGGATCTCATCACTCTGCAAGCCTCATGATGCCAATCGTGATCCTCGAGACAGATTTTTCTATCCCACCCTCACACTCATATATTCTTATAGTCACATTGTCTTCTTCATGGAATGGTTTGATGTATGTTTCTTTTCATTATGTTCCTTATGCTGCAGTTTTTGTGAAAAGGACACTTCACTATACACAACTAACCAGGACTAAAGGAGTTCTAGCGATAAGGTGTATATTTTCCCTAGTTGACATGATAACAAATACCAAATTTTCAAATTGCTCTGTAAATTGGTGTAGTTCAGCAGTAAAATATGCATAGTAAGCAACAAAATTCGTTTCACCATTTACAATACCGTGAAAATGTGCACTTTCTACTCCCACCCTTCATTTCATGTCTTTATACTTGGTGCCATTTAGACCAGACTTTGATTAAATGCATTGCTAGTTTTTTAAAGTACAATTTCTAAAATGTTAAGGATAGGAGTGCTCTTCATTTCCCAAGCCTTACTTTATTCCTACAAAATAACCTAAAATTGTGACGTTTGTCATTGGGAAGATGAAACTGGTGTCTTTCAGTTTAATTTTAGATGCTTTCCCCACCCCCCCCCCCCCCCCCCCCCCTAGACCCAAGATGCCCTTTGGACAACGACATGTCGCTATCCCGATGGATTGTTCTATCCTACCCTCAAACTCATAATGAGCTAGTGCATGAGATTTCCAACAATGTGGTGTGTGTGACCAGCAAAGCCTCAGATCAGCCTGCGCATACGTGCAGTCTGATCAGAGCCTTTGCTAGTCGCTTGAGGATTCTATGATTGTTAAGCTACTGACTGAACACCATTTGGAGTTTCTAAGCTTAAAAGGAGGCTGCAGATAAGAGGCTCATCTGAGTCTACACATGTCAAAATGCCATATTGTTGGAAATCTCATGCACTGGCTCATATGATAGATTCTTATGTATGGTTTCAGGCAGAAGACCCTAACTATGCACTACCTCCAAGATATTTCAAATATCACCCGGATTGTGGTAAATCAGGGGTGTATATAAACTACAGAGAAGTTAGTGGTAGATTTGAACTAGATCCTGGACACTATGTGATAATTCCCTCAACTTTCAAACCGGATGATCCCGCATCATTCATGTTACGTGTATTTGGAGAGAAAGCATTTTCATTAACAGGGTAGGTACCAGTAGTTTGTGTTTCACACCTTTTTAGCTTTCTGTTTATACAGAAAACCATAGGGCCAGTTAAGCAAAAAAAATTCAGCGTAAAATTGCAATTATTTTCTTATCCATCAGTTTAAACATATGTTTTGGGTGCTCAAAAGAACTGTCTCATTGAGACAGTTCTTTTGAGTACCCACAACATATGGTTTGGTTGAGAAATAAGAAAATAAATTTCAGTTACACACTCTGATCTGGGGGCCTAGAAAACTAGTCACATTGAATTTGGGAATATTATAACTCCATGTAAAGATAACCAATAAACTGTTAGTGGTTTACATATTTAGTAAGGTAATGTAATGATGGTCATAAAGAGTTTGTGTATTTATGGCCAATTCTTGAGCAAAAATAGTGATTTCAAATAGCTTTTAGTGTCATATGATAAATAGAATCTAACATGTGTGCTGCTGTATTATGGAATTTATTAAACTTGTTGCGAAAAAGCGACCAAATGCTGTGCAAGCCCCACTTTTTATCTCTTTTCCCCAACTTGTTTAATATATTCAATAATTTATGAGCACTGGTGTAAGATCGTATTTGTAACAGGTATTATCTAATACATCTCATATTAACTGCATTGTTACTTGTTGACCTGACCCCGAGGTTATAAAACTTTTTTCATGCTGAACTCAACTGAGCACGAAACTTGAACTGCTCATAAAAATTGAAATACAGACAAAGGAAAAAGTTTATTGCTTTAAAGATCAACTGAAAAGTATAAACTAGAGGACCTGAAGGTCCTGAGGCGCTCACCTGATCTCCTTAATAATGTTAAAATAGGTCAAGGCTTTACCATATATGGGGGTTGCAGACATTTTGGTCAAGTGACTTAAACAATCTAATAAATAATCCATCAAACAGCCCAGTGATTTATGAGAAACAGATGTCTAGATAGGTGTGTGGCAGTCCAAATGAGTGGCCTTGGATAAAAGGTCACAGGTCAGCTTGACATTTGGTACTTAATACAAGATTTTTCCCAAATAAATGCATTAGGAATCGAAGTTGACCTTGCCATAAAGTAGGTCAAGGTCAACCTAGATTAATCATTTGTGCAAATCTGGTAGGGCCCACATTCCCAATGCTACATACTAAGTCCCAAGGCCATTGGCCTTTTGGTTCCAGAGAAGAAGACATTTAAAGGGTGTTTACCATATATGGGCGTGGTGGCCATCTTGGTCATGTGACCAGTACAATTTGTATAATTTTGACTAACCTATCATAAGGAGTCTTCATATGAAATTTGAGTTCAAATGGCCTAGTGGTTTCTGAGGAAACTATGTTTTGATGTGTTGATGGGACTCCAATATGAGTGACCTTGGCTAAAAAGTCAAAAGTCAACCTTGACCTTTGAAACTTATTTATAGCCATTGTCTCATGTGGTTTAACATATCAAGTGAGAATAATGACTTTGGCCTCAACAGTTTTCAAAAAAATGAAATTTTCAAAAAAAATCCCAGTTAAATGCATTAGGAAGCAAATTTGACCTTGACGTAAAGTAGGTCAAGGTCAACGTAGGTTCATCATTTGAACAAACTTGGTAGGCCCCACATCCCCAATGCTACATACCAAGTCCCAAGGTCATCGGCCTTCTGGTTCGGGAGAAGAAGATTTTTAAATGGTTTTTACCATATATGGGCATGGCGGCCATCTTGGTCATGTGACCAAAATATTTTGCATAAATTTTGGCTAACTTATCATAAGGAGTCTTCACATGAGATTTGAGTTCAATTGGGACAATGGTTTGTGAGAAAAGTGTTTTAATATATTGATGGGACTCCAATATGAGCGACCTAAGCTGAAAGGTCAAAGGTCAACCTTGACCTTTTGAACTTATTTATAGCCATTGTCTCTTAGGTTAAACATATCAAGTGAGAATAATGACTAAAGCTTCCACAGTTTTCAAAAAAATCAACTTTCAGAAATTTTCCCATTTAATTGCATTAGGAAGCAAATTTGACCTTGAAGTTAAGTAGGTCAAGGTCAACCTAGGATCATCATTTGAACAAACTTAGTAGGCCCCACAACCCCAATGCTACATACCAAGTCCCAAGGTCATTGGCCTTCTGGTTCTGGAGAAGAAGATTTTTTAAGAGTTTTTACCATATATGGGCGTGGTGGCCATCTTGGTCATGTGACCAAGACCATTTGAACAAACTTTCGTTCCCCCATCCTAAGGAGTCTCCATATGAAATATGAGTTAAATTGGCCCAGTAGTTTCAGAGGAGAAGATGTTTGAAAATGTTGACGGACGACGGACGGACGGACGACGGACGCCGGAGTCACTGGTATACTATTAGCTCACCAATGAGCCTTCGGCTCAGGTGAGCTAATAAGTTTTGAGCCAAATATTTCAGATTATAGCAGTTATTGTGAGAAAGAGATTTCTGAAAACCATATGTAAAAACTCCTATCCATTCAGAAGTTATGCCTATTCGCATTTCAGACTAGAAATCTTTCCCCAAAACAGACGTGAAGAACTAAAAATAGATTCTATCCAACAATGCATCATTCTGTCATGTCATATGAGGTTTGAAATTTTTCATTGAATTTAAATATTTGTAAATGCAAAGAAGTTGTCAAACTTTAGTATGCTTTTCTGTGAAACAATGAAGATTGATCTCGCATAAATGGTTTTCTGTATGTTAAATGCCATTTAATTAAATTTTATGCATTAAATTCAAATTAAAATAAAAATTTAAATTCACTTTTACCATGCATTTCTTATTCTAAATAATACAAAAATAAGTAAATCCAATTTTTATATTTTGGAACATTAAAAAGTTGATCCAAAAACATGTTGTCTGAAAGGAAAAAACTACATTTTAAAATTTCAAAACAAAAATTTAAAATTCAATTTATTGCTTTTCTATGCAAATTTAGCAAAAATCATTTAATCAATCAAAATGTAATTTGGGCAATTAAAACATTGGCATTGACAAACTGAAGATAAACTTTTCAAATACACAGTTTGAGATATTTGAAGTTAAACCACATTTTTAAATCCTCATATGACATCACAGAATGGTGCATTGTGGGATAGAATCTATTTTTAGTTTTCTAAGTCTTTTTTTGAAAACCAAAACCAAGTCTGGAATTCAAATAGCCATAACTTTTTTAATAATTGGAATTTTTTGATGCGGTTTTCAGCATTTTGCTGTATGATATAAGTTGTTTCATTTCAATTCATTTCTAAAACCTTTTGACATGATCTTTAAGTCTCTCAGATGTTGTATTTATCATGCTAGTAAATGTTTAAAATGCCAACAATTGTTGGCATTTTAACATTTATGAGCAGGATAAATTTCATGCTCAGTTGAGTTGAGCATGGAAAAAGTTTTATAACCTCAGGGGCCTGATAAGCAGTTATCTCTATCAGGTTGATCAACACGACCTTTTACTTTATGAATGGCGTAGAATTTAACAAGCCTCGCATATTATCTCTTTTTCTGAACTCGTTTAAATTTAATGATACATGAGCACTTATGTAAGATCGTTATTTATTTAATATAGAAGGACAATTGACCAGTTAAACATGAAATCTTTAATATTTTTAGTCAATCGTCATGTTTTAAGATTTGAATTTCTTAAGTTCGTGATTTTGGAAAGAGCTACATGCGTTTAGAGGCTATTTTGGCCCCCCTATGAGGCTAAAAACTGAAAATTGTTTTTCACCATTTTCTTCTTATAAGTTTATTAGAACAATAGTCCAAGTGTAAACATCTGCTATTGATTTGACTTTTAATCGTTGCTATGGTAACAAAAATGGATGACAAAATAGGCTGAAAATAGGAAATTGGCTATTTTGGAGCAAATTTGAGACATTTGACAGAGAAATAAACAAAGAGCACAAGCAAATACCAAAAAGCTATTTAAAAGATGATGAGAATTAATACGGCACACAACATATTAAAAGTGTTTTTTTTTTCTGTATTTACCTGTGCTGATATCTAATTCTTAAAAAAATCAGTCTCCAAAAGCCTTAAATTTGGTCAAAAATGGTGATTTCTCTATTTTAAGCCTATTTTGTCGGCCATTTTTGATACCATAGCAATGGTAAAAGTTAAATAAATGCAAGAATTTTACACTTGGTTATTCTTTTAATAAACTAATCAGAAGAAATTGGTGAAAAGCAACTTTCAGATTTTAGCCCCTTAATGCACGTAGCTCTTTCAACTTATATTCACACTGTGGTCAAACTACTACAGCAATTTGGGGTATGTCACCCCCTCCGGTTATATAGTAAAATTACCTTCAAAGAAAGGCTAAAAAAATGATAACTTTTTAATAATTTGCTTCGAGATTGCATCGTCTAGTTAACAACATCTGTGTTGTTTTGCCAAAACGGAGATAAAATTTGATTTTAAATGTGTTTTTTACAGTTATATTAAGAAATTGTCAATTACAGTATAGTCATAATTATACGGTTTTACGGTTTTGTCATTGATTAATTATCCTCGATGACAAAACAGTAATTGGTTATTTCATGCCTAGACATCAAAAGTTAAAGTTTTCATATAATTTTAAAGCTAAAAGATGCAATGTGAAATTGATGAGCAAAAATCAATCTGAACCCAAGCATCTTGGGGCATTTATCAGTGATTAAATGAAGAAATTGAACATGATGAGAATGTTACCTTAACACGGGTGTAAGTGACAAAACTCAAATTGCCGTAGTAGTATGACTACAGTGATCCATGATAAAGTTATGTCACAGATTTATGTTTTATTTTTTCAGTCCACTACCTCCAGTTCCTCAGTCATGATAGTTGGTGGTGCTTATAATAGAGACCTCAAGGAATCATCACCATCATTTGGGCTGCGACCCGAGAAAACCTGTCTTCAGCAGTTTGCGAACAACACAGGCCCAGACCAGCCTGCGCATCTGCGCAGTCTGATCAGCGCCTTTGTTATTCACCATTTGGAAAGTTTCATATGTAAACTTGCTACAGATGAAATTTCATTTTTCTAGCTAGTCTCTGTAGTTGAGGAGACTGGTTTGAAACTCGTTTTGGCAGAAACCCCGAAAACAGGTTTTCTCACGACGAAGCCCATTTATTCATCAGAGATTTACACCGAAATCATGAACACTGACATCATAAACACTGACATCATGAATTCAGACATCAGAAGCCCTAGGCTAACTGCATCTGCATGTGATATCATGTTATGTCGCATCTCAGTGTACAGTAAATTCGGAAATTTTCGCGAGGGTTTTATTTTTGCAAAACTTCGCATATCCTCACGAATCGGCGAAATCACTCTGCCGTTTACTGATATAGGCAAATCACGACCTTGTAGCGAATTTTTAATGTCGCAAATATGTATTTTAGCGCTATTGGTGAATATAAAATTATCGCAAAAATTTCTGAATTTACAGTATTCAGGAACTTCTGGATCATTTAAAATGCTGTCATCAGAAGCTCCCCTGGACTTGTGATAGATAAACCATAGCATTTGGAGTTGTATTTCAGTGAATATATAGTGCTGGTATAGAAAAAACAACATATTTCTTGCTTCTGCCCGAAAAAGGCAAGCCATAAATTTTCCATTTCACAGAGAAGCAGTGCCAAAAGGACAAACAACAAGAATTTTGTAGCCAAATTACTTGGTGTTTATTCACAAAAAAAGATTACTGTGACTTGAATATTGAACAGGTCAAATTACCTTTTTCTCTGTGAAAAACTGGTTTTCCGATCAAAATTTGGTGCCGAAAATTATATTCAACACAAAGTTCCGAAAATTTACCGTTTCATTTCACGTCAAAAAATTGGCCACTGATCGCAGAGAAACAATATTTTTTTACTTTAGCAGCACTGTATGATGTGAAAACAATGTTGTATTGTATGTGATTGATGTGCATCCATGTTTAGGGCCGTGGTAATACCATGCCCAACTTGTCCATCCTGATCCCATTTCATTCAGGAAAAGTTAGAATTTTCAATTTATTTGTCCTGGGACAAGTTTAAAGAAAGTTAATATGATCTGTATTTCACATTCAATAATTTATGATGAAATCACATGTTGTGGGGAAAACAGTGTGGATCCTGATGAGCTGGCTTCTTCAGGATCCACACTGTTTTCAATAGAGTTTATATCTGGTTTCATACTGTTTTGAAGAGTTTATAAAAGTATTTACTTAAGCACAGTAAGGGCCTAGCTTTAAGCACATTGAGGGCTTAGCTAAGATCTTTGTGCATTATCTAATCTTTAGGACAAGTAAAACTCTTTGGACAAGTATATTTTCTTGTCCCTGGCAATATTTCCACTCCTGAATTGTTGATAAAACAAATGATATTATATTCAGCTCCACATTATTTCAGGGAATATTTGGTCAGAAATTTCCTGTTTACAGTACAGTGAAACCTGTCTTAAGCGGCCACTTAAAAATAGACAAAACAAACGCCTGAAAGCCATTCGGTATCTTAATGCAGGTCAAAAGTACTGCAGAATGCTCCATGTGAGCATTCTGCAGTACTTTTGACCTGCATTAAGCAATTATCAGTCTTGAAAACCTATTTTTTGGTCTTCTTTTGAGTGGACGCTTAAGACAGGTTTTACTGTACTTACTCAGATGTTTTGGAGAGAAAGACCCAGTCATACAGTGCAAACCCAGATCAGATTACAAACCTCATCAGGCAGTCAATGGCAAGAAGTTAATGTGTCCATATATAAATTAAATATCATAAGTCGAGATGAACAAATGTTTTGAGCGTAAAATTGTTAATGTTATCTTTTTCATCAGTTTTAACAACAGTTTTGGGTTCTCGAAAGAACTGTCTCATTGAGACGGTTAATTTGAGTTAACACAACATCTGTTTTGGTTGAGAAATAAAAAAACAAATATTACAAACACTCATCTAGGGTCACTAGTATGGTATGTTATGTACCAGATTTTTTAAAGTTGAGGGGACGGAGCCTGGGTGACCAAGTCTAACAGTCAAAATGGCTTATTCCATGGGTGAACGTTCAAAATTTCCAGAATCCTGAACTTTTCTAAATCAAATCTTAAAATTTGAAGTATGGCTACAAAAGATCAACAGTTTTAAGTTTAAGTGGTCAGTTGTTTTTAGATAAACTGATTACAGATTAGAGAAGCAATTATAACCTGTTTAATTTAGTATCTTGAGACTGACTTTCCATATAGTCAGCCTGGAAATCCTGAATTCAGGAATAATCCTTAATTCTTTCAGCCATGCATGTAAGTCAACTGGTTAATTTGGTAGAAAGGCATCAAGCTAGTAAAACTAAATGGCTATAATCGTTATTGCTTGTGTATGCATATCCTGCATAACTGACATTGTTCTCCCAACTTAGTAAAAATTTCCATTTATAACGTCAATCACTTCTGCTGCAGCAGTGACTAGACGAATATGCACAAGGCTGTGAGCTGCACTGCGCCGACGTTCTAACTGATAAATTAATCAGCAGTGACCATTTTTGTGTCATCATTCATAGTGTCTGGGGAAAATAAGCCATGATATTTCATGTAAATCGTCTGCTGGCAGACTTCACAGCAAATATCAAGCCTTATTTTGTTTCGAAAAAGCAACAAAAAATAAAAATGTTGGTTTCTACTAGTTTTCTATGGATCTTTCAGGAGTAATTCTTTCCTTGATAGTAGCAACTTTTTTTTTTTTTTTAACAGAATGTTGGTCCTGATTTGGGTCCAAACTGTTTGACACTCTGATAGTGTTCCTTAAAGAATTCTTTTAAAAAGTCGACATCAAAAGCATGAAAAAATACCCAGCATGCAAAGAGATAAGAAAAGCTTTTAGTCACAGGTGAGTGATTTCCAACTGAATAATGATTGTGCTCAAGTCTAATACTAAGTTAAGCTCGGCCCTGTAGACTAAAATAACCCATTTTAAAAATGATTGTGCTCAAGTCTAATTCTAAGTTAAGCTCAGCGCTGTAGATCTTAGAAAATAGACCTATAGGTTAATATAAGGTTTTTGAATATCTGTGATATTCTTTATGGTGAACCAGACATCAACTCTTTGCATGCTGGGTAATTTTGCACGATTTTTGTGGTCTGTTGATTTTTTGTCCCCAATAAATTCAAAATTTCAAGTTCTTCAGGAAATTACCATCGAGAGTTAAACAGTTTGGATCCAGATCAGGTCGGACATACTGTCGGGCCTGATCTGTGTCCAAGCTGTATGCAAAGGTTATCAGCATATGAAACAGCAGGCAAAGTGTTCAGACTGCTCTGCTGTTTTTTATTTGTTTAGTATTTTTGTTTATTTTTGAATTCTATCATTGTTTTAGAGAAAACAATTAAATATAGATTATAATTTTTTGTATCATGAATATGACTATTATTTCATAAAGTGAAAAATATGGATATTTCCTGAGTAGCTCAAACATAAATAAAATATATATGCATTATTTACTCATTAGTGAATACCGCTCAAACTTACCAGCACTGGGGAGTTATCAACGCTATCTCCCATATTGATCTTGTTGTTGATCGTGTCTAATCCAATTTTAATAACTTTGAACAGTTTTGAGAATTTTTTTATTATTATGTGCTTTATATTTTAACGCTGTTAAATGACAAAATTCTTATTAACCCTTAAAGTGCCAATAAAAAAATGCATCTGAAAATGTCGTCTGCTGAAGGTGTCTGCTGCAAATAATTGCCTAACATTACTGACAAACTAAGTATAGAAGCAAACAGTGTGGATCCAGAACAGACTGCTCCTATAGGAGCAGTCTGATCTGGGTCCACACTGTTTGCCATAGAGGCTTCTTAAACATTTCAGCAGACGAGAAAAGCAGACGACTTTTGATGCGATTGGCGCTTTAAGGGTTAATAGGGAATATAATGTATATTACAGCTAATGCTCTGGTCTACGATCAGCGATAAAGCTGTAACCAATCATATAGTTATACCGCTGTGTATTTGATGTCATTTATCTGTGATTTGATAAAATGCGATACCCCAACCACCATTTTAATAAAGCATCCAATTTATTCAATGATCCTTATTGGTTGTATTAAAGGGGACAGAAACCCTAATGATAAGTATGTTTTATCAGAAAGAGCTCTATGAACCATGAATTTTGGTATAAGTGTCATCAAAATCAGTTGAAAAATGGGCAAGTTATGGGCATTTAAATAATTCAATATGGCCGCCATTTTGAATATTTAATTAGTTTTCAGAATTTTTTCAACGGCTTAATTTTTAGTAATCACTACTATCACATCATCTGTGTTTCAGCATATTTGCAGCTTTATACATAAGGAAAATGTTTCATTAAAGATTAATGCAAATAATCCATTGGTGTGTCTTTTATTTTGATTATGCATATTTAATTAGGTTTGAATGACGTCACTAGGCCTACAATATGGCCGCTTCCCTTACTGTCCATTTGCAAATATTCAAACGCCAACTACTTCCACATTTTTCCACCGATCTGGATGAAACTGGTATCAAAAGTCATGGTTTATTAAGATCTGTCGTATAAAACATAGTAATCATCAAAGTTGCCGTCCCCTTTAACAATGTAGCATCATAAACTATGCTGTAATATACCTTGTATTCCCACTTATAAAATTGCTGTCCCTGAAGATAACAGTGCAGACTCTGATGAAATACCACCATGTGTGGCATTCAATCTGGGTCTTTACTGTTCGCCAAAGTAACTGTTTACCAGAACCCAGAATGAAAGTGGTAAACATGTTAATGGACTATTGAATTGCTCATTTTTTTTTCACCATGTTTTGAGGTTGAACAAAATGTAGATTTTACTTTTAATAAATGTAGTATGATGGTTTAAATATTTTTAAAGACTGCAATTCAAAAGTAAATCATGCATATCGCATACCAAAGGTTGAAAAGTGACTCAAATCAAGCCTTTGGCAAGTATTATTGGGCTAGACTGGCTCCAGTCCTTAAAACAATTTTTCATCAATGTGTCATGTCATATACTTTTAGCTAGTCTTACTCTGATCGCTCTGTTTAAAACAGAGCCATCAGAGTAAGGCTAGCAACAAGTATATGATACGGCACATTGATGAAAAATTGTTTTAAGGACTGGAGCCAGTCTATAATTGGGCCTCCATGCGAGAAAATCCGTCTCCAGGGTTTGCGACCAATCGAGACCAGCTAGAATATTGAAATTTTGCTTGCAGCAAGTTAAACTATTATACTTTTTAGAGATTGAATAACAGAGGCCCTGGTCAGACTGCATGGATGGGCATGCTGGTCTGAGCCATTGTTGTTTACACGCAACAAAATCAGGTTTTCTTGCAATAAGGGCCAATTAATTTGAACCATAAATGAATTATTTTCTAGTCTTGTGTGTTTTAATTTGTGTTTTTTAATGTTTGATATGTTTTCAATTATTGTAATTTGTATAACTAACATAGCAGGTATTTCAAGCAGACTTGGCTATTGTCATGCTGAGTCAGTATTTATAGTACTATAAGCAGGTTCAACCTAATTAATGTACATTCTCTTATTTTGTGTGTTTTAATACTTTACATCCCAGTTAACAATTTTTCAGTCATGTTGGGACAATTTCCTGTCTTCCTTGGTTGAACCAGTACTAAGCAGCTAATAAAATGTCTTGCTCAAGGCCACAACAGTGACTTTGCCAGCTGTGAGTCTCCAATTAGCAATCCTTTGATCTCCAGTCTAATGCTATTGAGCATGGCCATGAATGCTTTATTTTTATCTCTGCCTAATGGGTAATTTTGCATGCTTTTTAAAAAAAATTCTTTCAGGAATACCATCCGTGTGTCAAACAGTTTGGATATAGATCAGGCCTGATGTTTTGTCAGGCCTGATCTGGGTCCAAACTGTTTGCAAAGGTTTTCAGCAGATGACACTATCAGCAAAAAGTTTAATCCGCGCACAGAAGTCAAGTTTTTTTTGCCTGTACCAAAGTAATGAATTCAATCAAGTTTGGGATAAAACAAGTGGTGCTCATCAAGTCCATGTCTCAAGTTCTGTCATTTTTGAAGTTTCATGAAAATGACGTTTTTTTCTGGAAGTCCATGAAAACACAGGAATAAGATCATAGTATAATCTTATGATAGCAGCTACAGTAGAACTTCAATGGCTCGAACAGGCTTGGGACCATGAAAAAATAGTTCTAACCAAGGGTAGTTCCAGCCATCCACAGTGGATTATGCATAAAATGACCTGTAGGGACCATGATGATAGTTCTAGCCAGCCCAGGTAGATGAGCCATCAGAGTTCGAGCCACTGATGCTCTACTGTATATTAAAAGGCAATAGGAATACAGAAATAATGCTCCTACAATGTTTTCACTTAAAAGGGTATTTTTTAGCAAAAAACATTTTTTCATAAAATCTTCCATCAAGATATATGGAAAAGGAGTTCTAGTCTAATCAATAATATCATCCTCGATGGGTCATCAAGCTAATTGCAACATTTTGGAGGGAGCGCAGTGGCTCAGTGGTAGAGTGCTCGACTCGAGACCGAGGGTTAGAGCCTCACCGGCGTCACTGCCTTGCGTCCTCGAGCAAGACACATTAATCCTAGCTTGGTACTGGTTCAACCCAGGAAGACCTGTCCCTACATAACTGAAAGATTGTTGATGGGATGTAAAGAATCATATCAAACAAACAAAAACAAAGCAACATTTTGTTAGTATTTTATTTAAATCTTGCTATGGGTCTGCCAATGAGTGCATTCACATGGGGTTTAATGGCAAAAACATTCATTGTGTTATTTTAAATATTTTAGCAGTGTATTTCAATTGCATTACCAATCAGACAATCAGAAAAGAACAGCCTTTGAGGATTATCAAGAGAAATTTGTTGTGGTCCTCATCTTTGCAAAGGTCACATAGTTAACATGTGGATTTTGAGGCTATGTGCCTGTGATAGATGAGAATCGTTGTAAACAAAACATATGAACTTATCCAGGTAAATGGTATTTTATACAGGTATATATCCTTAACTGCCTCAAACTACAGTAATACAGTTACCGTTATTTACCTGTTTCAATGAAAAAAAGTATAGTCCAATTATTATGCATCTTTGAAACATCACTACTTTTGTATTCTTTAAATTTGTGAAACCAGTCTTCTGTAAAAAGCAGGCCTTCAGATTTATGGTTGGCCCGGGTCATTGTCCCATGATTTCAAAATATGGCCCATAACTTTCCAAGTCAGTGGGCCCAGTGGACCCATCCTTTTTAGTTGTGAAAAATCTCACTTTACTAAAAATATTCATCTAGTCTAGGAACTCCCCAAAACAGAAGTCAATGCAGTAAACCACGTTGTAAGCAGCCACTCAAAAAACAAAGATCTTAATAACAATTTAAAGCTGCATACTCTGTAACTATGAACATTTTTCGAAAAAAAATAGTTTTCTTTTTAAATCATTTGTAAAAGTAGAATTAAGCTATGTTTTCACAATAAAAATGTACAGTACAGCTGAAAACTGCATGGAAAAGTGAATTATGTTATCAAATAGGTGTATTTTTCTCTCGTTGGTAATTATTTGCGTCCCCCCAATAATTATAGACCGTTGAATTTTAACATAAATGCAGCTGTTTTGATAGTGATAACTTGTTAAGATTTACGAAAATGGTAAAATGTTTACCTGAATTTGAATATTTTTACTGCGTTCTTGAAAAATAAAAACATTATTTTTAATATTAGAAGATCATAAGTTACAGACTATGCAGCTTTAAATGGTAGCTTAATGAAGGTCGAAAGGATTGCAGAATGCTCCCCTTTGAGCATTCTGCAATTCTTTTGACCTGCATTAAGTGATAATTGGTCTTCTTTTTTGAGTGGCCACTTAAGACAGGTTTTACTGTATAATCAGCAGCCAATAAACGCATATGCATACACGTGTCTGTGTCAGTGTGTAGGTAAAGTATACTACCCAAATGTCAATTGTGATTAGTTTGATATGCTTGGGCCCATCATTTCAGAAAATGACCCACCTTTTTTTGCAGCGTGGGTCACTTAGGCCCACCAATCTTGAAGAAAATCTTAAGCCCTGAAAAAGTAAATATATTGTTTAGATCTGCTAATTTAGTTTTTTTTTTAAAGTTTAACCTTTTGTGCACTAATGGATTATCCTTCTGGTTTGATACAATAAACTTGGTCCAAACTTTTTCATTAACACGCTGAATGAAATGTGTGTTGTAAATACTCAGCAGAATAATGTTGGTGATTATATTGTGTAACTGTTTTCTAAGCCATATGCCCTCAATTTCTTACATAACTTTGTTAGATTTTCATTCAGATTTATAATTATATTTTTATACCGGTACTGTCTATGCATTTGTGTAAAGTACTATGTGAAATATTAAACAGCATAATATACTGTCAGGCGTTCTTACTTGTTTTAAATCAAGAATAAGTTATCTTATTTTTACCTGTCAAAGACGGAAAGGATATTGTATTGGTATTGTCTGTTCCTCAGTGTCCGTCTTCAGCTACAACTCACTACAGAATGTTTCATGAAAAACCTTCAAACCTGCAGCGCAATGACAGGGCCATGATCAGACAGATCTGTAGTATCAAGCCATCTAGGATGTGGTCACAGTAAGGCCAGAATTTTTTTATTAGTTGATTTACGGGAATTTATTTTTTCAGATTTAGGGTCGGGGGACGAAGAAAAAAAACCTCTGAAAATGACCAGTTAACTGGTCATTTTCAGAGTTTTTTTTGTTTTTGTTTTTTAATATCTCCAGAACAAAAGGTAAACCAACAGTCTGTATTAAATCTTTAATATTTCATCATTTTCCTAAAAATCTGGATAAGGCAATCATTTTTAACAGTGTCACTCAAAAACAAACAGACAGAACCTCAAAAATTTATCAAAACAAATTATATTTAGAGTCAGCGGATAATTAAAAAAAATAATTTTAGAAATTAAGTTTTTGTTTCTTCTACTTTCTGGAAAATTACAGATGGAGGGTTTGTAAATCAACTAATAAAAAAATTCTGGCCTAAGGTCAAGCGAGCTACTGGCAAAGTTTGAGCTTGAGGACCTTGACCTTATTTTGAGAACGAGAAGGCTTTGCTGGTTTAGACATGTGGAGCATTCTAGTGGTGCAGTCAGAACAGCATGTGATTTACAGGTTGATGGCTGGCGGGGGCAGGGAGGCCCAAGCTGACAAGGAAGAAACTGATGGAGGACTGCCTCCCATTCACGACAGTTGATCATCAAGAAATGAGCACCTGGAGATCAGGTGTGAGATCTGCTATGCATGCAGCTAGCCAGTGACCTGGACAGGGGCCCACTGATGTGGATGATGCCCCTGCACCCACACGTTAATCAAAAATCTGATTATGATGATGCAGGCCTTTAGTTGAGAGTGTGTACCAAAAAAATATTTTTCCTATTTCTCAACAAAATCATATGTTGTGGGTACTCAAAAGGACCGTCTCAATGAGACGGTTCTTTTGAGCACCCAAAACATATGTTGAAACTGATAGGTAAGAAAATATTTACAATTTTACGCTTAAAAATTTTGTTTATCCAAACCTGTGATGATGCAAAAACAACAACATAAGGGCCAACATATGAGATTTTGGTACTTAACACTGCGCCGAGGTTTGCGAACAACAAAGGTGCAGACCAGCATGCGCATCCTGGCAGTCTGATCAGCGCCTTCGTTATTTGCATATTGGCATATTTGAGAGTATCAAATCTAGACTTGCTACCAGTGAAATTTCAAATTTCTAGCTTGTCTCTGTTGCTACGCAGGCTGTTTTGAATCTTGTCGGAAACACTGAAGTCAGGTTTTCTCGCATCTCGGATAATATCATGTGCTAGCGACCCATTTAAAGATTAATTCCATGTTCAACCCATTTATGCCGAATGTAACCTTCCATTTCTGTAGTCTTATATGTCCGAATTATATATTTTTTCAGTATATAGATGCTGTTTGTTTGTTTGTGTTATCGAGGCTTTACATCCCAGTCAACAATTTTTCAGTCATCTGTGGTCCTGGATTGAACCAGTCCTAAGCAGCGGATAAATGTATCTTGCTCAAGGACACAACACAGTGGCATTGCCAGCGGCGAGTCTGGAACTAGTAACCCTTTGATCCCCAGTCTAATGCTCTACCAACTGAGTAACTGTGCTCAGCGGTTTGGGTATGCTTTGTCTTTTATGATAAACTGTTCAGTGCAAGCCCTGATCAGATACAGCATTTTGCTGCATCTCATCTTGATCTACAAATCTGCAAGTGTCTCATTTATGGGACACTTGGCATAAATGTCTTAAAAATCATGGGTTCCAATAAAATTTCTTGATCCTTCCTTAAATTACATCCCAGGATTCATATAGGCAAGTATGAGTAAAATTCAAGGACTTTTCAAGGACTTCTAAAAGTTCCAAATGTTTTCAAGACTGAAAACTTATGAAAAATACTGATTTACATGTTAAAATTATACTTCGGAAATGCTAGACTGCATTACTAAAGATATTAGTTTTAGAAAATTAGTATAAAATTGTGGTGTCTTTATTTGGTGCAGCATATATGCTGCACCAAATAAAGGCACCGCAATTTTATATTGATTTAGGTCCTCAAAGACAGTGTTGAACCCCCTGTAAATGGTAAAATTCAAGGAATTTTCAAGGCCTTCAAGTGTTTTTCAAGTACTTTTCAAAGCAAATTTAATTTTCAAGGACTTTTCAAGACAGTCCTGTATATTTAAGTACTTTTCAAGCCTGTGCGAACCTTGCATCCACTGTTTAAACAGCCTTCCTGTGTGTTTTCTTCAAACGTAAACATTATAGTATTTTATAGTATTTTTTGTAGTAAATAATTAATAACCAGCTTTTTGTAATCTGTTATTAATGAAGTATTACACCAGTCTAATATTAATATAGCATTATACCAGTCTAATATTAATATAGCATTATACCAGTCTGGTCGCATGAGTTCATTTGGAAGTAATCCGCTTTATTCTTTACGACAGAGAAAATTGACATTTTACCAGGCCTCTAGATACGAACGCATATTTGAAAATTATTTTTCTCATTTCTCAAGCAAAACATATGTTGTGGGTAATCAAAAGAACCGTCTCAATGAGACGGTTCTTTTGAGCACCCAAAACACATGGTTAGACTGATGGGTAAGAAAATTATTACACTTTTAGGCTAAAAAGGTTTGTTTATCTGGGTCCGTAATTTTACTATGACAGTTTTAGTCATAATACATTCAGCTTTCTTGGAGAATCATGCTACTTAAGCTAAAAATATCCAAAATAGATCATAATCAAAGGTGATTTTCAATAGTAATTTTGTATGTGACTTTTAAATTTAATTTTGTAGAAAATGAATTTGTCTTTAATAAGCAGACTTAGTGTCCGATAAAGCAGAAAAGACATGAGTAATTAACCTTTACATGGTATTTCCAGATTTAAATATAGAAATAGAACAAAATGCAACAACAGCTAAAGCGAATTACATGCAACTTACGCTAAAGGTCACACACATTAATTAAAATATATGGCCTTGATCCATGTCCTGATCCAGAAAGTTTTGTCAGAGGGGGTCAAGGTTTTTTTTGTTGTTTTTTTAGAGGGGAGAGTCTATCCAAGCAAATACCACTATAAGCAGGCCATCATCATCGGCTCGGCAGCGAAACGCCATTTAAATGGCATTTCACTGGCGTGCCGATAATGGCCCAAAATTGAATGCTGGCTTGGTAGCTTTGTGATTTTTTAGGGGATTCAAACCTGTTTTGCTAAGAAACCCTATATTTTTGTGATTTGTCAGGGGGGTCCGGACCCTCTGTCCCCCCTCAGGATCCGCCCTTGTGATCCCTAGGATGGTGAACCCATCATGGGATAATGGTACATATTACTTACAAAGCCATGTGGCAGGTTACTAACAGTTCTGTTTCAACTGGCACAAACCAATGTGCAGTAAAACCTGTGTAAAACAGCCACTCTCAAAAAGACAGAAAATTGGTTTTCAAGACCCAATTATCGCTTAATGCAGGTCAAAAGTATTGCAGAATGCTCCAAGCGGAGCATTCTGCAATGCTTTTGACCTTCATTAAGCTACCATTTGTCATTAAGATCTTTGTTTGTTTGATTTGATTCTTTATGTCCCATCAACAATCTTTCAGTTATATAGGGAGGGGTCTTCCTGGATTTGACCAGTACTAAGCTAGGATAAATGTGTCTTGCTCAAGGACCACAACGCAGTGACGCCTGTGAGGCTCGAACCGGTGGCCCTTCGGTCTCGAGTCAAACACTCTACCACTGAGCCACTGCGCTCCCTATTAAGATCTTGTTTTGTCTATTTTTGAGTGGCTGTTTTACACAGGTTTTACTGTATTAACAAGATAATCTGTGTGCTGTTAATACAGAGGTTTTGGGCTTTAAGTGTATGCATTTCTAACGCTGGCAAAATAAATGATGTCATCAAAAGTAACATGCAAAGAAAAGATGTGAACATAAGATTTGTGACATCAGAATGACACAATTCTTTGGCCTGGAACCACTTATTATTGGTTAACAGGTACTTTGGCAAACAGTGCATGCATAAATTGAAGGCACAGATAAAATGCCTCATAAGGGTATGCACTGTTTGCAAAGATAAAAATAATCCCCAGGAATAGAACTGCATCATAATTTAGAAATTTCTATCTTTGACCCCTTAAATAAGATAATGGGCAATTCCATACTTATTCTATCAACATGCCTGAGAAAAACAATCAAAATAAAAAGGAATAAGCTGTCAGAAATGTTGATTTAGGTCAGCTATATAAGTACTTGTACCAATTTCTTATAAAACATTCATGCGTAGGATAATGACAGGACACAGTCAGAATTCCTTTGGGTGCATAAAACTGGACGTTTAGCGTGCCCTTTATATGCCTGAGGCAGGGGCAGCAAAACGCCGACATTATAACCGAAAATAGTAGTATTAGTCTTAAACATTTAAGAAATTAACAAAAGATAATAGCCTGACATTTATATGATTTAAGGTGATAAGTCATCATGCAAGATCCTACACACATCAAAAAGGTCAGTGTGTATAATGTCAATGATATCTGTGCATGTATATTTACCCTATAGATATATAAATATGCATATGTGTGCATTCAGGTGAAAGCTTATTTTTTATCAAAATAATACCGTAGTTAACAGATATATATATATAATGTTTGTAATGTTCTAACCAAACTTGAAATGGATGTGAGTGAAATATGTAGCTGACATGGCCCGGAGGTTATAAACTTTTTGCATGCTCAACTCAACTGAGCATGAAAATTCAATTGCTCATAAAAACTAAATTGTTGAAAAATAAGATTTTTCCTGCTTTAAAACTCTCCGACGTTGTATTTATCATGCTAATAAATGTTAAAATGCCAAGAATGGCCTATTCGATTAAGCTGTAAAACAAGAGACTTTATAAACCGATGCTGCATCAATTTTGTATTGCCATTAATGGAGTTGAAACACGTTTTTGACCCCTCTCTTGTTTAAAGCAACGAACAACGCAGTAGAAATCCAATTAAAGAACACCAATTGCTTCCTCAACTTTATCACATACCAAACCATCATATCAGCAGATATTTTATAACTTTAAACCATTTGCTTAAATAAAAAAAATAATTTTTATTTATCCGTGCTAAACTTTGTTGAGCAGTATAGAGGCAATTCCAATGTGCACCTACAACATATGTCAATTCAATAAATGAGTGTTTTTCACAAACTTCTCAACTACTTTTTATGTTTCAGTGTGATGAGCATGTAGAAATGAACAAGTTTTTGTGTAGTTTGGGATGCACCTGGATGACAATAATAGATAGCCAATTTTATATTATCGACAGCTTATCTTTAGATGTTTCATTAGAATGAAATGCTAACTTGGTGTTTGCCTGGTTGTAAGATCAAGACTCCTGAAGTCCAGGTAGGTCTACTTCTGTGGAGATGGCTTTCACCCTTGCAAACACTGAATGTAAAAGATGGTTCTTCAGCGATACAGGCTAGCCTTTTTTCGCCAAGAGCAAGCTGGGCCCCTAAAACAAAATGATTGGGAGCCCAGCCCAAAACTAAGGAGTCCAAGATTCTGTGGAAAATTAAAATCATTTCGAAACCATTGCCAAGCATTTGCTCTACTCATAATATCCACAAAATCTGAATTCCTCTCATTATTTACCATCTTTAAACTGCATTTGGAATCAGCTGAATGAAGATTTGTAAACTTCCAACAGCTAGTGTCTGATTTTACTAGACTTCAAACCTTTTCATGCTACCTATTTTTCAGGGGCAAGCTGGGCTTCTAAACATTTAGTTTTAGGGGCCCAGCCCAAAATTTAGGTGCACTTGGCTACTGGGCATGTTAGTCTTTTTTCCTGTTCTTTTGATGTACCCATAACATATGTATTGATCAAGAAATAAGAAAAATAATTCCTTCAATTACACACTCATAAGGTATGTGGCAGGATTGCGGTTCGTAATTATGATCCCACTTAGCCATCTGTAGCAGTCAGATGACTAATATGACTGGCTATCAACTGACAATGACCCCGGACCCTGAATCATGCCTCCAGATAAACAAAACTTGGGGGTGTAAAATTGTTAATATTTTCTTATCCATATGTTTAAACATTTGTTTTGGGTGCTCAAATGAACCGTCTCATTGAGATGGTTCTTTGGAGTACCCACAACATATGTTTCGGTTGAGAACTAAGAAAACTTAGAATTGCTGTTTATGTGGTCTAATCTGGAGGCCTGCAGAATGTTAATTGTTCTGGACTGTCCAAGGTCTTTCTTCATTTCGCTGTTTTGTCAAAGCCATCATAGCTTTTTTCGGCGGAACCAAGTTCTGAGCTACACCAGATCTTTTCTTTTTCTTTGCGTTTAACATATAATTGTCATCGTCTGCCTCATCCTCCTTATCTTGTAACTGTTGTCTATATGAACTATAATTTCTCGAAGGTTTATGACCCTGCCGCGAGGGATTTTTCAACGTTCCCATAGTTCCCATGAACCCTACTGGCTTTGGAGGAGGTGGTATATTCGGGAAGTTAGTACTTCCTATCTGTTCATGCTCATCGCCCGGTGCACCTTCTTCATTATTTTGATATTTCAATGCCAATGAATCAACATCGTGAGAGTATTTGCAATTTTTCCCAAAGGGACACTTTCCTTTTCTAAACTTATAACAGATCTTGACATTCTTTCCCATACCAGGCAAGTTTTCCGTCATTTTCACATGTTTCTCTAAAACAGACTGCTTTGCTTGTTCTGCTTTCTCAAATGGATTGACGAACACTGATCCTTCAACCAGCTTGACTTTTTTCTTAGCTTTTTGTTTGCGAATCTTTGGAGTGGGCAGTTTCTCCATCAGAGGATTTGGTAGTTTCTGCACTTTAGAGTGATCTCCCTTTGACAAGCTCTCCTTCTGTCCCTCTTCCTCTGATTCAGATCCATCATTGGCAGTAATCAGGAGGTTCTTGCCTTCTTGGGTAACAGAAGATTCAGCAATGACATCCAATGGCTGTCTGAAAGAAACCAAGCATGGCTTTAATGATCATTAACCCATAAAGCGCCACCTATAATTTGCAGCAGACGACAACTTCAAATTTTGCCGGTTTTTCAAAAATAACAAATAAGGCATGATATTTCATGAGAATCGTCTGCTGGCAGACGATTCTCATGTAATTTCATTCCTTATTTTTGTCGAAAGATGGGAAAGATGTCCCAAAATTTGTCGTCTGCTGCAGTCGTGATTGGTGCTTTAATAATGATGATTAATCCAAGTAATGCTGAATAAATTATCCCTTTGTGTACCAATGGAATATCCCATAAAGTTTGATACGGCATTCGGAAAAGTCCATCACAATTCGAGAATCGAATCATGACTTGGATGTATATAAGGAGCATTACGAGTAGTACTATGTAGCAAAAAGCTCCATTTTGTAAGCCGGAACTAGCGTATGGAAAATAAGTTCTGTAGCATCAGGGTTCAGCTCTGTTCAGCTCTCTTCTATCGGAAGAGTTTAATCAGCAGAATAAATGATTATATAAAAAAACCCATAAACTTCATTTGTAACCGTTTGTTTTGCTTCAATCACATTTGTTAGTGTGTTAACATGGTTTCTGTGACGTCAGGGTCACATTATATAACGTCACGTTATCACCTGCATTATCAAAGTAGATCCTCGATGTACATCTGTTGTCTGATTCCAAGGAATATTTCGGGTAATTGGCCAAGGCAGTTCCGATTGTTTGATGCGGCTAAGCCAGGATGGTTCATTGAATATATTGAGCAGTCACAGTTTATAATTTCCAAAAAAAAAAAAATATATTTATTTCTCTGAAGATCGATATTTGCCTTAGCAAACAGTGTAGACCCCGATGAAGTGGCATTTCATCTGGGCCTTCACTGTTTGGCTAAGTACACGTTAAGGGGTTTCTGAAAGACGTTTTTGTAACAATCAATGTGGATCCAGATCTCCTAGGAGCAGTCTGATCCGGGTCCCAAATGTTTGTTTGTACGGTTGAGGTAAGCATAAGTTGCATTTCCCTGACATAACGACCCATAAGCCGTCTTTGTAGCAAACAGTGTGGACCCGTATCAAACTACTAGGAGCAGCCTGAACCGGATTCCCAATGTTTGTCTGTTTGTAAGACGTCTTTGTAGCAAACAGTGTGGACCCAAATCTGACTGCTCTCCTACGAATAGTCTGATCAGGGTCCACGGCGAAATTAGCCGTTGGCATAAGCATTTACAAGTAGTAGATGACTCTAGCAGACATACATTTTAGATGCATTTCCGCGATTGAGTCGATCAACCTCAGTAGCGAATAGACTGCAGGGCTCGAAAATAGTACTCGTCCGCTCGTATTTACGAGTCTCAGGCTGCAGGGCAAGTGAATATTTTGATATTTCTACTGAAAATTAAATTTTCCCCATGTATATGCCAATAAAATTTGTGATGCAGGGCAAGTGCCTGTTTTCAGATATTTCCGAGGCCTAGACTGGACCGAGATCAGACTGTTATCATAGGAGCAGTCTGATCTTGTTCAACACTGTCTTTATTTTCGATGCATTTCCGCGATCAAGTCTTTCAACCTAAGGATAATCATTTGTAACGTCTCACTAGCAAACAGCGTGGATCCAGATCAGACTGTTATCATAGGAGCAGTCTGATCTGGTTCAACTCTGTCTTTATGCTAAAAAGTCATTTCCTTGTTGTTATAAAAAAAGGCTCAGAGTCTTCTTATAAGGCTATGTCTGAATGTACAAAGATACAAGTAAGGTCAACTGCCGTTGTTCTAGCAGTGAGTCTCTTTGAAAGCCATAGTTAAATAATGAATTTACACTACAGACTATGTGAACTTATTTGACACTGCTCACTCATCAGCTGCCAACGAGTAGTTTAATTAGTTCCTTTAATTGAAGATGAGAAGATAATTGATTTGTTACAGGTGAGTAATGTTCTTTTTTTTTTTTACTTTACCGTTTTATACCTTTTGTATAATAGCTACTTAATTGTTTGAATAGTGTGAAGCATGACAGTAAATACAGATTAGTTTCCCTTTGAGGATCAAAGATGGCGGACAAAGCAAAGCGAAACTTCAACGTGAGTTTTTGTTGGTAAAATAACTGTTACTACATATGTGTGCAGGTACGGACCCGTATCCATATACTTGTCAGTAGTTGTTTCACAAACTACTGGATTCCAAGACATTCCTCATAGGCGAGGCTCTGAGTCCGGTACCGGGCCCGTAGAATTAGTGTCTAGGGGTCTGGTACCGGACCCGTAGCCCCGCAGTCTAGGGGTCCAGTACCGGACCCGTAGCCAGTGCCCAAAAATAAAGGGTCGACAACATAACTTTCTTCTTCTTCTTCCGGGTAAAGGACCGGGATCATATCTGAACTTAATTGGTGATGTAAGATAATCAGTCACCTTGACTCCCAGGTATTTACTGGCATCAGTCACCTCAAGGACCTGGCTATGGAGTGTATATGAAGACTGGAAGGCACTCTTTTTCCTCTTCTTTCCTGAATTGATGCCTATGATGGTGCATTTTGACGGGTTAAAGCTCATCTGCCATGCTCGTTCCCATCCTCCAGTGCTGAGAGGTCTTCCTGAAGTAGGTTGTTTCCTTTGGCTCCATTCACAGTCAAGTAGAGAAGGCTGTCGTCAGCGAAGAGTCTGGCCTCCGAGGATCTCAGTGAGTCTGGTAGGTCATTGATGTATGCTAAAAATAGCAATGGGCCTAAGACTGTTCCCTGTGGAACTCCTGATAACACATCTGCCTGGATAGATTGGTGACCCTCAAGGACAACTTCTTGTTTACGGTTTGAAAGAAAAGCCTTTGTATAACTTTTCTTTCTCTTTCTCTATATACTGCCTGACGCTCGCTTTCGAGCATTATCGGCAGGTGTACATTGTACACTCCGGGTTGCAGGATGAAAGCCTACAAGTAACCATATCGAAATTACCGTAGGGTTCTTTAGCCTGCACAGGGGGTGACTTTCCCTGCACAGGGGGCATCCAGTTAACGTCCCGATCCGAAGGACGATGCACTTATCTAGCATCATCCCTGCAAATGACACTAGAGAAAGCGTGTTCGGACACCGAAATTTTTCTCGCCGCGAGCGGGAATCGAACCTGGGACCTCTAGCACCAGAGGCAAGTGCCTAACCACTGAGCTACCACGCTTTGTATTTCCGTTAGTGACCAGTCCGTTTATAGAGAAGCAAAGAGAACTGATTCCTTCATACATCAACAGATGGCCACTTGATTGTGTTTGGCCATCCAAGTGATGTTGGTAACTGGTTGCATCTAAATTTTAGTCCAGTCCTACAAAAGTGTTCGTTTATTTGCGTACTTTGGTGTCTGTATTGAAATTTGATATAAATTTGGGATATGGTGAAAGAAAGGCATATAAAAGGTATAAAATCTGGACTGACACAATGTTTTGTCCCGTATCAACGTCAGATTCCTCGCTCGATTCTTCGTCACTACTATAATCAGCGACCAATGACGCCATCTTTCAGAATCAGGGGTGAATAAATTTCTTCTTTATGATTGGTCATTTATTGCCGGCGACACATTTCGATCAAATTTGTCGCAAATACAAAGTAACTTCAGCCTCACTGGTCGCCTTTGAAGCAACATAGCTATGTCACAATCAAATGTATGCCTCGAAATGACCTTGGACCTTGCAAAGTCTAAAATTATGAATAAAATGACATAAAATTTTGATCATCCGTCGATCAGCTGACGGAAATAGATGGCGCTGAAAATTTCGAAAGGACATTTTTGGATCCGAAAGTAATGCAAAATAAATCGAGGTAAAATAAAAACGTTATGTTGGTATTTCAACACAGAATTTATTATTTTTATGATTTATATTCAGCGTACGTCATTATTCTCATGTTTAATCTAACTCCCAGATTTTAAAACCAAAATTACATTGATAAATTATTTTATGTAATTACGTTCATCCTTTCGAGCTAGATTTTGATCAGAATCACATTTGACAGAACAACGGCAAGATGTCAGGGAAAGTCAGACAGAGAACGTCTGCGAACGCCGCGGACTCAGCCACCCAGACAGTGAACGAAAGAATACTGAAAGAATGTCATAAAGTGTACACAGATCCGGACAATGGTGAGTAATTAATCTAATTAAATTAACTAAAATTTAATTGATGAAGTAGACAGTCTGACGTCATCCACTCAATTTTGTGTCGTGGAGACAGAAAATTTTAGAAAAAGAAAGTAAAATTAATTACAAACATGCTCGATTTTGACCGTTTTGAGATATTCAAAATGTTCCTTAAACTACGTGAACCACTTTTCACATATACAACACATTTTTTCTAAACTAACAGGGCTCTGGTAACTTGGATTGTTGTTCAACTTGTTACACTGGTCTAGGAAATCCGTGAACAGCTCAAGGTGAGCTATTCGGGGAGCTAATGTGATCGGTCTTTGTCATTTCGTAAACTTTTTCTTTAAATGACATCTCCTGAACCACTGTGTCCAAATTTCATATAACTTCACATGATGCCCTCTTTCAAAATTGCATAAATGGTTCTGCTCAACCGAACAGGAGGGCCACCAGAGCTCCAGATAAGAAATCTTCTAAACAACATCTCCAAATTCAAAATAATTTCAAAGAATTGTTCCTTAAAATACCCTCTACTTAGCAAGGTTGGTAAAATGTGGTCAATACAGTGGTTAAGACCCGTTTTTACCGGTCATTACTGGTTGATTGGGTCAATTAAGTCACAGACATACAAATGTATATGCCTTGTCCTTTAGACATACATACAATTGTCAATAATAGTAAGTGAGTATGATCAGGAAATACCACAATCACAAACTGCAACCCCATGGCACCGCGAGGAAGAGCCCCTCAATCATCACAAGACATCAGGAAGACAAATTAAGCAAAGCAATCAGCTCTCTTCCCCATCAAGTTGATTGCAATACTAGAACGGACGCAAAGCAACGTAAAACAAAACATTGAACAATTACAGACTTCCACAATGGGAGTAACAATAAACAAAAAGTCAACAACAACAGAACCACTGCCTTAGAACGGACAGCAGCCTAAGCCACTGGGGGGCTTAAATGCATTTTACTGGTGCCAAATCTTCGCCCTAGATTCCACTGTTGCTGAAGTACAAGAAATGCTCCCATGGAGGCCATCTAACTCATGCAATGTATCATCATGGAGAAACACTCTAATCAAATAAACACACCATGATGAAACAAAGAAAAGGGCTCATGACTCACAGATAGTCAGAGCTAAAGAAAACCTCAAGTTGAGCCACGGTGGGTCCAGCTACAGATAAGCATCAGGCACCAACCCATCGATTAAAGCTTTACGTCAGAGCCGTCATAGAGTCTGAGGCCTGCCTGACCCATCGCCGTGCTATTAAAGAGGAAACCATAGCTATAAACCGTGATTGGGTTTAAAACTAGGCATGTTCAAATGTTGTTCATTTGCTTCTGCAATGGTGCTTTTTGAGACTAGACTAAATCAAATTTCTTCAACACTCCATCAGATGGTAATTTTTCACCCTTATTCTGGTGAATATTACAGTCATTTAGAAATAAAACTTTCCAACCAGTTTGGTTGCATGAGATCATTAGTTACATATTACACACACTGCATTGAAAACTGTGACCATGATCCACCAGCTTATTCTGAAGCAACATGGGGCATTCTGTACTCAGCAGGACTTTGGTTTATTTAAACTTGACACCTTTAAGAGATTAGGACCAACACTTAATTGAAGATGTTTATATAAAGGACCATTTATTTTGATAGCAGTTTCACACCTTTCTGAAATATTGAAGAAGAAACACTTCAGAGAAAACCACTTTTTGCATGCAGGGTAATGTGGTTTGGGTTTTTGTTGTCTGCTGAGTTTTTCCCAAAATCAACTCTTTCAAAGAATTCTTTAATAAATACCATATCAAAGTGTCAAATAATTTTGTAACGTGTGTGGGGCTATTTATGAAATGCCAGCAAGACAAATGATCAACAATTTATTGATCATATAATATATGTATATATGTATATATATAATTTTCCTTGGGACTACCTTGTCCGATGATTAGACCAATGATTAGACAATGATTGGATGAAAATATCAAAATTAGTGGAATTAGTCACCCAGTCCGGTGTTATAGTAAAATTACCTTCAAATAAAGGCTGACAAAAATGAGAACTTTCGAATATGTTTGCTTCGAGATTGCATCGTATAGTTAACAACCTCTGTGTTGTTTTGCAGAAACGGAGATAAAATCAGATTTTAAATGTGTTTTTTCAGTAATATTAATGAAAAATGTCAATTACGGTTTAGTCATAATTATACGGTTTCGTCATTGATTTATTGTCCACACTGACGAAACCGTAATTAGTTATTTCATGCCTGGACATCAAACGTTAAAGTTTTCATATAATTGTAAAGCTAAAAACAATGTGAATTTGATGAACAAAAATTAATCGGAACCCTAGCATTTTTGGACGTTTATCTGTGATTAAATCAAGAAATTGAACATGATGAGAAAGTTACCTTAACACCGGAATGAGTGACGAGACCTAAATTGCCGTAGTGGTATGACTACAGTGAATACTGTCCACTGTTCGCCACGTATGTTGAGCTTTTAGCATGTAATGCAATCTTTAATAGATGTATAATGGTTTGTCTCGATGCGTACTCTTTTAAACTCGATTTTTTATGTTTTTTCACATTGATTTTCGGCGATAACTTTTTTATTATTGATTTTAGTAAACTGTGTTCGCGATGAAAGTTGTAGAAAAAAATTAGCGCCAACTTCTCCAAGCGGTTCTAACATCATAGATGCTGCAATTAACTCTGCGCATAGATGCACTCTTTGAGCATTTTAAGCAAAGCGCAAATAAACTAAGTCAAATATGTCAGTCAAAAAAGTACATTGCACCGCCCCGATTCAATAAGAAAGGCGATGGATGGCTTGTTCAAATATATTGGTAATCGCGCCTGATTCGCCCGTGCGTTAAGCTAGTTGGGTCATCTCGAAACTGTCCGTTTAGGAGCACGTGCATAAGAGAAAAATGGCGAGTCATGCGATATCACAGCTTATGTACTTACAAATAATCATGCTCATAGTAGATTCTGAATATGCACGGTACATTCTGAGTCTACAAACGGCATGATTATGCTATAAACAGCCGTTTAATAACTGTATATACACCGCTTGTAATTATTCTTTTGAGACGAACCCTTTCTGTCACGCCTCTACGAAATTTACCTGTCAATAAAAGACTTAGAAAATTGGGCTGAATTCAATTTATTGCAAAATCTTCATCTGTGTACACAAAAATCTGTTTGTGCCAGAAACTTCGGACCTCTTGGAGAAATCGGCGCTAATTTTTCTCTACAACTTTCATCGCGAACACAGTTGGCTAAAATTAATAATAAAAAAGTTATCGCCGAAAATCAATGTGAAAAACATAAAAAATTGAGTTTAGAGACTCTTGCCAACTGCCTTACTCTCATAGCGAACATGGGTATTTATACTACTTGTGACGTCACGTAAATGGGCTAATACACTTGTTGGGCGAGTCTATGTCTTAAAATATCGCTAGAAAAAGGTTTGACAGGTGCTCTCTCATATGCAAATTGAACTCTCATCATGCTAAGCGAATTCGCGAGATCTATTCTATTCAATGCATTCGCATTCACCTAGACGCTTCGATATTGGAGACCAAGCGCTTGAGTGATCCCTGTAAGAACGCTCGTTTTCCATCATATTCATTACTAAAACAAGGTAAATAATGGTCAAACTACACTTTTTATGAGGCTTAAATAAAACTAAATGGAAATCTGCAGAGGCATGAGCGTATGTTGATTATTTGTGAAGCTTTTTCTGTGACTGGCGTTTATCAACAGAATACTAATTACCGGGATTTCCCATCTCCTGGTTATAAATACCGCATTAAAACGAAAGTAGATTTTCGTCACAATTTGCATCCAGATCAGGTCAAAATTTTGTCAGTTCTGATCTTGGAAAAAACTATTTGCAAAGGTTGTATCAGCAGATGATACTAGCATGTAAAAATGAAAATGGTAGGTGGCACATTCAATTCATACAAATGCTAAATTTGACTGTAATGTGGTATTTTACCGGACAGGGACCAAAGTTTTTGCAAGAGAGATCAGCTATTACTGTACATTTTAATGGATTCCACCAAAGTGAAAAACAAAAAGACATTCCATTTTTCAAATGACTAAAAACTCAATCAACCACTAAATTTCTCAATCGACCAGTAATGACCACTTCTGGAGTATTGACCGGGGTGGTTATTACCGGTTAAAACCACCCCTGGTTTCCACCGCCCAATCTTGCTACTTAAATTGCACAAATGGTTTTGCTCTGCTGAACATAAGGGCTGCCAAAGCTCCAAGCATGTCATGTTTCATTTGTTGAGATTCTACATCCTGTTAATTTTGTCAACATAACCCATGTGAAGTCTTAATGAAACTGCTGATTTATCAAAATTCAAAGCTGGACTTCGAGAGGAGCTATGCTTTCCTATACCTTCATAAACAAGTCATTCACAGGAGAGCAACCAGGGCCCAAGGGCCCTCTTGTTTGTGGGTTGTTATCTTTCTTTTTGAAAGGGACCTTCAGAGCTCTCGGAAACGCAGAATTACGCGTATTGGTACGCACGTTATTTCCCTGGGACGCATGAATTTCGCTAGGCGGGAGTCCCGCGTACGCATGTTTTTTTAGTCGGCACGCGCTAAAAATCCAGTAGCTGAGAGATGAGTACTCACCAGGAGATCAAAAGCCCTTTGATAATATCGATCGCGACACGCTTTCCTATCTCTGTTGACCAATCGTATGACTCGGACTGCAGTGTAGCAATTCTGACAGGTGATTGACAGGATTAACGATGCGGGACAGTGTAATTATTACGAGGTGTTAAGCAAGGATTATCGGGTAATAGTTTGAAGATTTACCGTTAATTAAAGGGAGAAAAACTAATAGGGTATTGTAAACATCATCGGAATTCGACTGATTAGGGATGAAAGAGAAAACATATTTAATTGCACTCGTTTGCGATTTGAGCAACATAAACATGGAGAGAAAAAACAATTATTTTACGGATTTGCATTTCTTCATTCGTTAATTGCTACGGCAAACAAAAAAGTCTGAGAATGGTTTGGAAAAAAACGGTACAGCGGTAAACCGTATACGGTAATGTCCGACTGACAAAAGTTCCAAATGAAGCTACACTACAAGCCGTGTGATGAAATTTTTCTTTGGTTGAAGCTGAGTTTCTAGATGAATAAACTTTCAGCAAGTAAAATCGTTCATTCTAAATCATGGAAGCCATGTTAAATGTCTAAGTAATGTCAGTCTATTCATTGCAATCACCGTAGACACTAGCGAGATGCGTTTTTAGAATATAAAAAAACACTTCCATCTGCATAAGATTATACAAAACAGAGGACTGCTGTCTGTCTGTCTGTCTGTCTGCCTGCCTGCCTGCCTGCCTGCCTGCCTGCCTGCCTGCCTGCCTGTCTGTCTGTCTGTCTGTCTGTCTGTCTGTCTGTCTGTCTGTCTGTCTGTCTTGTTATAATCCGAGCCTTCTCTGATGTTTAAGTGGCTGTTCCATATTTTGATTTTTTGCCAGTGGCAAATATCAAAATAAAGAAAAGCCACTAAAACGGCAGAAAAAAATCGGACTAGTCTTGTTAATGAATAAAACAAGTACCAACAGTTTAAACTTTTATTTTGATAAGGCCAAACAAAAAAAAGTGTGTGTTCAGGTTAAATGAAAAAATATAGTACCAAAATATTTTGTTTTTGTTAAGTAGGAACAATCAATTAATGCTTAAAGCGTTAAAATCAGTCGATCTAAACATAATTCAAATGTATCACTTCCGGCTAAAATGGAAAAGATATACGGTATGCACAAATTGGTGGGACTCCAACTTTTTTGGAGTAGGACTCTCACTTTTTCCAGTGGGACTTCTACTTTTTGCCAGATGGGAGTCCTGAACTTCTGTTTTCAAAATCATAGTGAGAGCTCTGGACCTTGTTGCTGAAGACCACCCCATACGTATCACTGGGCCAACGGAAATGTGCGATCAGTAAATTACAACCCAAAGCTGAGCGATATATATCGTAATAATTCATTTAGAAACTGATGTTTTGTGATTCCCCTTTGTATAATATCTTTATGATTGCGCATCTGCATGATTATTTAGATCGAGATTTCCCAGACCTGATCATAACTGAAGATTGATAAGATTCTTAGAGAAAGACCCTTTGTGAACTGGGCATAAGGTGAGTTTGTGTGTGTGCATGCGTGTGTATGTGTGTTTGGTTTGTGGTTTAACTTCTTGATCATATCAAGACAGTCAGTTAATGGTTAAACCTAACCGCATTTTTTCCTGTGCAAGCTAAGACTATGCAGTGCACATACTTTCACTTGCAACTGACAACAGCCCTTCTTGAATCAGTCAGTGGAAGGAGCAGAATGACCATAGAAAATATTTCATGATCAATCTTCGTTAATCTATGGGACCTAACCGGGATCAAACTCACAACCCCTGGATCAGCAATCAGACTCCCTACAAAGCCCGGCGTGTGTATGTTTAGCATGATAGCAAAAACATCTCACAAACAGTTAAGGGCCACAGCTTAAAGTCTGGTTTATCCACTACAACACAACGGCTCCTGGGACCCTATGCAGGCGAATACTTTTATTTTTAGCTCACCTGAGCCGAAGGCTCATGGGTGAGCTAATAGTATACCAGTCACTCCGTTGTCCGTCCGTCAACATTCCTCTGAAACCAATTAAACTTAAATTTCATATGGAGACTACTTAGGACGCGGGAACAAAAGTTTGTTCAAATGGTCCTGGTCACATGACCAAGATGGCTGCCATGCCCATATATGGTAAAAACCCTTTAAAATCTTCTTCTCCAGAACCAGAAGTCCAATGACCTTTGGCCTTGGTATGTAGCATTGAGGGTGTTGGGCCTACCAAGTTTGTTCAAATAATGATCCTAGGTTGACCTTGACCTACTTAACGTCAAGGTCAAATTTGCTTCCTAATGCATTTAAATGGGAATTTTTTTTGAAAAGTTGATTTTTTGAATACTGATGAAACCAAAGTCATTATTCTTACTTGATATATTAAAGCTAATGAGACAATGGCTATAAATAAGTTTCAAAGGTCAAGGTTGACCTTTGCCCTTTCAGCAAAGGTCGCTCATATTGTGGTGCAATCAATATACTAAAAATTAGTTTTCTCACAAACCATTGGCCCAATTAAACTCAAATTTCATGTGAAGACTCCTGATGATAAGATAACCAAAATTTATTCAAAACATTGAGGTCACATAACCAAGATGGCCGCCACGCCCATATATGGTAAAAACCCTTTAAAAATCTTCTTCTCCAGAACCAGCAGGTCAATGACCTTGGGACTGTGTATGTAGCATTGGGGGTGTTGGGCCTACCAAGTTTGTTCAAATAATGATCCTAGGTTGACCTTGACCTACTTAACGTCAAGGTCAAATTTGCTTCCTTATGCATTTAAATGGGAAATTTTTTGAAAAGTTGATTTTTTGAATACTGTTGAAGCCAAAGTCATTATTCTTACTTTATATGTTTAAACTAATGCAACAATGGCTATTAATAAGTTTCAAAGGTCAAGGTTAACCTTTGCCCTTTCAGACAAGGTCGCTCATATTGGAGTCGGCCATCAACATATTTAAACATAGTTTTCTCAGAAACCACTAGGCCAATGGAAATCATATTTCATATGACTACTCCTTATGATTGGTTAGCCAAAATCTGTACAAATTGTTATGGTCACATGACTAAGATGGCCACCAAGCCCATATATGGTAAAAACTATTTAAATATCTTCTTCTCTGGAACCAAAACGCCAATGGCCTTGGGACTTACTATGTAGCATTGAGGATGTGGTTCCTACCAGGTTTGCACAAATGATGAATCTAGGTTGACATTGATCTACTTAATGGCATGGTCGTATTTGATTCCTAATGTATTTATAATGGGAAAATCTTAAAATGTTCATTTTTCTATAACTGTCTTAGCCAAAATCATAATACCTGTGAGAAATATTTAACCTAATGAGACAATGGTTTTATATAAGTACCAAATGTCAAGCTGACATGTGACCTTTAATCCAAGGCCACTCATTTGGACCACTACATACCTATCTAAACATCTTTTCTCAGAAATCATGTCTAGGTTACTGGACCAAAATGGCTGCAACCCCCATATATGGTAGAACAAAATATGTTTCATTATAAGCTGTAACTGACCTTGACCTGTTTTACAATTATTAAGGAGATCAGATGAGCGCCTCAGGACCTTCAGGTCCTCTAGTTCTCTTTGTTGCACACTGCTAACATGCTTTAAAAACAGTTTTTTTCTGTTTTTGTTGGCTATTAAACACTAATGATAGTTGTCTCATTTGTTTAATAAACAAAAGCCACCATAGAGTGCAATGTAGCGCCATTGTATGTTATGGGCTAAAGGCCTTTCCCGGAGAGCTTTGGCCCCTCTCAAAAAATTTCCAGGATAATCCCTGACAGAGCTCTCGGAAACTCAGAATAACGCGTATTGGTACGCACGTTTCTTCCCTGGGACGCATGATTTTTGCTAGGCGGGAGTCCCGCGTACGCATGTTTTTTTAGTCGGCACGAGCTAAAAATCCAGTAGCTGAGAGATAAGTACACACCGGGAGATCAAAAGCCCTTTGATATTATCGATCGCGACACACTTTCCTGTCTCTGTTGGCCAATCGTATGACTCGGACTGCAGTGTAGCAATTCTGACAGGTGATTGGCAGGATTACCGATGCGGGACAGTGTGATTATTACGAGGTGATTATTAAAGTAATTAAGCAAGGATTATTGGGTAATTGTTTGAAGATTTACCGTTAATTAAAGGGAGAAAAACTAATAGGGTATTGTAAACAACATCGGACTACCGACTTCCGAATTTGACTGATTAGGGATGAAAGAGAAAACATATTTAATTGCACTCGTTTGCGATTTGAGCAACATAAACATGGAGAAAAAAAAAACAATTATTTTACGAATTTGCATTTCTTCATTTGTTCATTGCTACTGCAAACAAAAGAGTCTGAGAATTGTTGGAAAAAAACGATACAGTGGTAAGCCGTATACGGTAACGTCCGACTGACAAAAGTTCCAAATGAAGTTACACTACAAGCTGTGCGATGAAATTTTTCATCGGTTCAAGCCGGGTGTCTAGATGAATAAACTTTCAGCAAGTAAAATCGTTCATTCTAAATCATGGAAGCCATGTTAAATGGCTAAGTAATGTCAGTCTATTCATTGCAATCGCCGCAGACCCTAGCGAGATGCGTTTTTCAGAAGAAAAAAAACGCTTCCATCTGCAAAACAGAGGACTGCTGTCTGTCTGTCTGCCTGCCTGCCTGTCTGTCTTGTTAATGAATAAAACAAGTACCAACAGTTAAATCTTTTATTTTGATAAGGCCAAACAAAAAAAAAGTGTGTTCAGGTTACATGAAAAAATATGGTACCAAAATATTTTGTTTTTGTTAAGTAGGAACCATCAATTAATGCTTAAAGGGTTAAAATCAGTCAATCTAAAAATTATTCAAATGTATCACTTCCGGCTAAAATGGAAAATATATGAGTCATTGTCAAAATTCTTGTCCGTTTCATATCTAATGAAAACCGCTGATGTGATCATGATTTTTTTTTCTTCACACAATACAACTGATCATACTTAATAAAGCTAGCTGATAAAACTAAAAAATATTGGTGTGTAAATATATTTTTTATTGGAAGTGTCTGCTGACAACCGGTTGTCACCAGCAAAAAGTCTGGTGACAACCAGTTGTCACCAGCAAAAAGTCTAGTGACAACCAGTTGTCACTAGCAAAAAGTCTGCTGACAACCAGCTGAATGTTTCCAATACTAATGTTACATGTACTTAGTATGTTTTCTTGGTCTGTTTTTTTTCCAATAAAAATGTGGAAAACTGGAATAAGTACTGAGTGAAAAAGAATAATAAGTTTACATGGGTATTTTATTTAAAAGAAAGATTCATAATTGCTCAAAACAATAATAATGCATTTTAATTTTCAACTTATTTGATACTAGCACACCTTTTAGGGTACAGATGAAAGTTTTCAATTTAGGAAACAAACTTGTATTTCTAAATACCAGGTTGAAGTTTGTTTGGGTTGAAAAAAAAAACCAACAGTTTAACCACCGTTTGTAAAAGGTCAACTAGAATTCCGAGAATCAGATGTGTTGCCTGGCAAAACCGAAGTAAAATCAGGCAATTTCATTGAATTTATATGCCTCAAGGAAGGGTAATTTTAGAGAAATATGTAAATCACAAAACATAAATACCATTTTTCCAACCCCTAAATTCAACTTGGGTATCATACAGATCATAATTAAAAGCCTGTTAACTATTTTTAGTGTTTAGTTCAATAGAAATATAATTATCTTTACAATTTTAATATCTGATCTTTTGACCGGACCCAGAGGTCAGGGGTGTGTGTAAGGTCAAAGGTTCTGCTTCTATGTTGGTCTATACTTTTTTCCCTTTAATTTGATATGCAACATGATCATATTTAGGAAAAAAGTTTTGACCTTTTGAACCAATCCCACAGGTCGAGGGTGTGTGTTAAGGACAGAATATGAGCTTGCATGGTGCTCTACATTTCATTCCCTTTAATTTGATATGCAACATGATTACTTTCAGGAAAAAAATGTTTTGACCTTTGATCCCACCCCGAGGGCGAAGGTGTGTGTAAGGACAGAATATGTGTTTGTGTGGTGCTGGATTCACTTTAATTTGATATGCAACATGATAAGTTTCAGAAAAAAAAAATGTTTTTACTTTTTGATGGGGTCGAAGATGTGTTTTAAATGTACATATAGACGGCAACTCTACACAAAATTACAACATAGTGTAAAGGAAATAAGTTAAAAAAATTAAAGGGATATTTTAGCAGTTATTAAGTTCTTTAAAGGGGACAGCAACCCTAATGATAAGTATGTTTTATCAGAAAGAGCTCTATGAACCATGAATTTTGATACAAGTATCATCAAAATCGGTTGAAACATGGGCAAGTTATGGGAATTTAAAAAATTCAATATGGCCAACATTTAGCCGCCATTTTGAATATTTAATATATTAGTTTTCAAGATTTATGCAAATAATCCATTGGTTTGTCTTTTATTTTGATTACGCATATTTAGTTAGGCTGAGTGACGTCACTAAGCCTACAATGTGGCCACTTCCATTATAGTCCATTTGCAAATATTCAAACGCCCATAACTTCCACATTTTTCAACCGATTTAGATGAAACTGGTATCAAAATGCATGGTTTATTAAGAATCAGTATTAAAGATCTTTCATATAAAACATTGTAATCATCAGGGTTGCCGTCCCCTTTAAGCACCAGGGTCAAATAAAGATTTTGCACACAAATTAATCACAGATCAGTCGGTCTCTAATATGTAAACATCAGTAATGGAGCAGTCGGATTAGTGACTTGTTGTTAACTGTCTTCTGTAGATGAATAAGTAGGATAATCAACTGGGAGAATCCATTTTAGAAGAATTGAAAGAGAAGTACATTTACCATATGATTACTTCCATGTAATGACCCCACTCTACCAAGCATTGTATAATTGTAACCTAAAATCATTTGATATTACACATTAATAAGTACATGTTTAAGAAAAGAGAAAAAATAGCAGAGAATTAACTCATCAAATGCCTAAAATTATGGAATATGGTATACAGCAGTTATTGGAAAAATACAGCTGGTTGTCAGCAGACTTTTTGCTGGTGACAACCGGTTGTCAGCAGACTTTTTGCTGGTGACAACCGGTTGTCACCAGGCTTTTCAGGCTTAAAATGCTGCTGACAACCGGTTGTCAGCAGACCTCGCCTTTTTTATTTGATTATAACCCCATTTTTTGGCATTTTTGCCCGTCCAACGAAAAAAATTGAACTTTCGACAAGAATTATTAAAAAAAACTGTTATTTTCTCAAGAATTTTAACTGGCTGTATTGATAAAAGCATTATCAAAGTAAATGTAGGAGGTTTCAATATGTGATTTTTCATTACATTTTTTGCATTTTTTTGCCAAAAAACCTCTGTCCCAAGCGTTCATGTCAAGACCGTAACACTAGATAAATTGCAAAAAAAATACTGGATCCCTAATGGTGCTGAATCTGGTTTTCTGTCATACTAATTTGATACTTTCTGTTTACTAAGAATACATGTGTTTTGTAAAGCATCTACAGAACTGGCAAAAGAAAATACTGTTTTGGTGAGTGAAATTTTTATAGTATATTTTTTTTGTGTCAAATGACCGTAACGCAAAAATGGACAGTGGAATTTGATAAAAAATTTCTGGTTTTAACATCTTGACCAAATAAAATTTTTCAACAAAAAATCACTCTTGTTGGGATGTTTTAGGGAGTAATCATTATTTTAGGTAAAAAAATATGTAGAATATATCAATACCATAGCAGTCAATACCGTAGCGATGAAAATGTTGCGGTATTGACACATCTTGTTACAGTTCTGATATATGCTGTCAAAAAAGTACAGTTTTGAATGCAAAGATATTAGTTTTTAGTCAAGTTTATTAAGTGAATTTTGATAAGAATGCTTTATCAAATTTAAACAGAAGCATAAAACACAAATTGAATGATGAATTTGAGTATAAACAGTTTGTTACGGTATTGACATATTGTTTTGTTTTCAGGCAGGGTTTGTCAATACCGTAACTGTTTTGTCAAACCCGTAACAATATTTTGAAATAAATGCAATCTACCATATATTCCAAAATTCTTTCTTTGCACATGTGTCAAGAGTATTAACATTGCAATCTGGTCAACAGTGCTCTACACCAAATCTTAAACAGAAGAATAACGCTAGCATATTTTCTTTAAAGGTCAATACCGTAACATGTTTGTCAAGTACCGTAACAGTGATATTTTTGGGAAAAAAGTATATCAGACAGAGACAACATGTAGATTTTAAGTACCTGATCAATTCCTTTGGTTGATTACAATCATACCAAAGTATTGCAATTTTCTAGATATGTGGTTTTTAAACAAAATACTGAGAAAATAGACGCAAAATCACTTAAAAGATAACAAAAAATGCATTTTACGTTTGCTCATTGTCATAGATAATCATTTTGTTCAAATTTTACCTTTGACACAATTAAACACATGCTTTATTGAACTTATCCAATGCAACAAAATAAATATCCATGACAAGATTTGAAGAAAAAACAGGAATTAAAGTTTGTTACGGTATTGACATTTTATCTGGTCATGTGATCTTTGAAACTTAATTATAAAGATCTGATTGGCTGTTAAGGTTTTCTTTCGCTTTTCTTAGTATTTTCAGAAACAACTTGTTACTTTCATGAAAAAAAAATATCATTTTATTTAATTCGTATTTTTCCTTTTACTCTTTTCAAAATTTGACGAATTTTGACATTGACTCATATACGGTATGCACAAATTGGTGGGACTCCAACTTTTTTGGAGAAGGACTCCCACTTTTTCCAGTGGGACTCCTACTTTTTGCCAGATGGGAGTCCTGAACTCCTGTTTTCAAAATCCTAGTGAGAGCTCTGCCTGATATCATGCCATAGTTCGTATCATGGCCTTTCTATATAAAATTATGTTTTCAATGCTCCATATTGCCATAAAAGTTCTGTAAGAGAGTCCCATGCTCTAATAGAGGCCCATCCCCTAGTTTCAACGCCAAATTGTTGATTTTTCAAGAAAATTTTCCATAAATTAGACCTCTAATAAAGGCTCTGTGACCCACAAATATTGAAATAAAATACAAACTGTTTGGAAAGGTTTTAGCAGATGATACTAGTATGCAAAGAGTTAACCCTAAAAGCGCCAATCACAACTGCAGCAGACGACAAATTTTGCGACATCTTTTCAAATTTTTCGAAAAAAAATAAGGTATGGTATTTCATGAGAATCGTCTGCCAGCAGACAATTCTCATGAAATATCATGCCTTATTTATTATTTTTGAAAAAGCAGCAAAATTTTTAATTGTCTGCTGCAAATTATAGGTGGCGCTTTAAGGGTAAAAGCTATGTCTTCCTCAAATGTTATTATCATTGATCTAACTTTTTCTTCCTGCACCCAGACGGTTTCTAAAACATCACTGTGGAAAGCTGATTTTAAAATTGCAGCGTGATAAAAGGTCTGTTTATTTGAATATAATTTGCAGTAGGAGACCTTTTCAATCTTTCTAGCTATAATTCCACGATCAGGAATATCATTGAACAAGGCACATTTTCCCTAGCCCTATAAGATCACCCAGGAAGTAGGATTCCATGACCTTTATATATAAACCCCAAAAAAGTAATCCCAAAGTGTCTGCTGTGCTCTTGCTCATGCAGGTGATAGAACAGTTGTAGAACAAGAGTTCTAGAACAAACATACGTGTCCGGTTTAGAACAGTTCTAGAACTTTTCTAAATGTTCTAGGACAGTTCTAGAACAGTTCCAATTTCTAGAACAATTTTGCATGCTATGAGTTCCAATTTCTATCTTGGATTGGCATCTCCTACATGCATGTACTTTGAGTCAGATGCTTATAGTTTGACAGGGTGGTCTTTCAAGGGTCTCCTGTGATTTATAATAGACACCATTTAAATGTAATTTTTCTTTTAACACAAAAGCAGGATTGGCAAGAACTATTCAGCCTGGTTTGGTCAGCATCAAGAAAAATTTCAAAGAATTGTCGTCTGCTACAGGTCCCGCTCGTTAATTGCGCCTAAAATTAAATATTTTTCCAGTAATGTTTTCTGCTGCGATTTGTGGGTTAACCCTTTTGCAGCTGACGTTTTCAAATATTTTGCCTTTGAGAAACCAAGTTAAGCTTGACATTTCATGTGAATTGTCTGTTTGCAGACAATTCACATGATGATGAAACATCAAGCCTCATTTTCCCTGAAAAAAGGGAACAAAATTTCTTATGCTGCAGTAGTTGTTGGCACTTAACGTTGTTGGTTGGCACTTAAAGAGTTAAAAGAAAATGCTGCGGAAGACAAAATTACCGCGACATGGGATTTCCAACAATCTGGTATGTGCAACAAGCAAAGGCTCCGACCAGCCTGCGCATACCCACAGTCTGATCAGAGCCTATGCTTGTCCCTTGAATATTCTATGACTGTAAAGCTACTGACAGAACAGCATTTGGAGTTTCTAAGCTTAAAAAAAGGCTGCGCAGACTCGTCCAAGTCTACACTTATCAAAATGTCACATTGTTTGAAATCTTGTGTCGCGGCTCAAATTAAAGTCACAGACAAAGCTCCAAACTTCTTTATGCTGCTGATTATTTTGTATAACACTATGCCTACTAGTGTTGTCTGCCGATTACTTTTGCAAAGAGTTTAGACATAGATCAGGCCTGACAAAACGTCAGGCCTGAACTAGATCAAAACTGTTTGACACTGATGGTATTCCTGAAAGAAATTTTGGAACAATATGATTTTGAAAAAAATCAGCAGATGACATAAATGGCATGCAAAATTACCCATTAGGCAGCAGTACAGCAGACCTAGCTGAAGCAGACCGCATACATGAAGCTAGAAACTGTAATTCAATCTGTAGAGCGCAAGGATTCTGCAATTAAATCTTTTCTCCATCCCAACATGTAAAAATATGTCCTTTGACAGACATAGTTGAACTGGATCAAAATCTTGTAGAATGTGACCTTCAGGACTGGCACTGTTTGCTTAGATATAAATATATACTCAAACAAAAAAGAAACATCCGATTTTCATGGTACTGTATCTTTTGATCCAGTCAAGCGGATCCAGTTAAGATAAATACAACAAAAGTATACCAAAATGTTTATCAAAAGTCAGTAACTATTTGATTTTATCTTTTTTATATCTTGAAGGGGTATTGAACCTTATGTGCATACAGCTTTTTCCATTATCATCAGGGAGTAAATCATCAAAATATGACACATTTTACGAAAAAAACAGCAGACAACAACAAAACCATAGAAAATTACCCAGCATGCAAAGCGTTCAAAAGAACAACTTGACATCTAGGATCTCTCAAGCTTTTTTTGTGTCTTTGGAATATTCTTTCCGCATTGCAATTGCCGTCAACTGATTTGTGTCGAAAGCTGGATCAAAGCTTAATCTCGGGGGAATTTTTGAATTTATTTCTGCAGGTCCCAGTTTTGTGGATCAATTGAGAGACTTCTTGGCAAAGGTGTCAAATCTTACTGGTTTCACTACAGTATTGACATGTTTAAAGTAAAAGGTTGCCCGCATGCCCCCACCCAGGGCTCACTATGCCATTATAGCCATTGAAGCCATTTGCTATTAAAGATGTATAGTGGCTACTAATATTTTATAAGTCATTGGCTTAAAGTACAGTGCTGGTGGTTCAAAAATTACATATTTGCAAAAAAGCTTTAAGATTTTCAAATATTGCTTTTATTATTCCTTCACACTTAATTATTGTGCCATATTTTACTCTTTGGATGCTAGATTTTTTCAATACTGTCCGGGTGTCAAACAGTTTGGATCCAGATCAGGCCTGACATTTTGTCTGGCCTGATCTGGTTCCAAACTATTTGCAAAGGTTATCATCAGACAACAAAAGTCACCCCTAGCGAGCAAAAATACATAACTTGTTGATGTCACTTTCAGGCTAAAACCTTGTCTAATTTGGCTCCAGCTTATTCCTTTTGGCTAAAGTGTTGGCTACAACAAATTCTTGAGCCAGGGTAAGCCAGCAGCCCGCCTGCATGTGGCTGATTGTCAGGGCTCAACCATATCCTGAAAGTTATATGCCTTTTGGGCAAGTACGATTTTAAATGTTGACTCTTTGCATGTTGAGATATGGCCCCTTTTCAACTTATTGATTGGCAAAATGATGGTTACCTTGCTATTATCTTGTGTGGTAGTTTAGTTGGTTAGGATTCATATTTTACATCCAAGTACTGAACAGTAAAACCTCGAATATTGGAACTCCGGTTGTTCAAAATAACGTATACAAATTAAATTAGGGACACACAGGGTCTATTTATGATCAATTTTAATAACTTCCTATAAAAACATACGTTTTTGGTGTGTGATAGAAACGTCTCAGAGAGATGTTTCTATTACACAACAAAAGCATATGTTTGATAAGAAGAAAAATCTGACTATAATTTTTGGGGGCTATATATATTTTATGTCTACCTCTCTAGAATTCATACAACTGACAATTCCCAATAAAAACTCTAGTCCCGAGGACTTCGAATATACAAGATTCAACTATATAAATGTAAACACTTAATGAAGGCGATTCAGCACATATTACTATGAATTCAGAGCTTAAAAATGATGCACTTCAGAAACAAGAAAATGAACAACAGCATAGCCAGTCTAAGAATACTGAAATAAGACTCTTGACTCTCAATGTATGTTCCCAAAATTTTCAGCTTTCTCAGGAGATGACCCAAAACCAAAAACTGAAGCCTCTTTTGAAGAATGGAAATATGAGGTTGAATGCATCAGAAAGGAGAAAGAGCATTCAGATGTAGCAATAACTCAAGCAGTTGAAAAGAGGACAAGCCAAGCGAGTAAAACTTCCATCCGGGACTTCTGCAAACATTGCTTGTCTCATAGAAAGACTTGAAAATGTGTTTGGTAATGTGGCACCAGGACAAGCCATCCTGAAGGAATTTTATACCGCCACACAAATAGAAAATGAATCCATCACATCTTGGGGGCTACAATTAGACGAGATTTATCAGAGAGCCATAGAAAAAGGTAAAGCTAGGGAAGAAGATGGAAACAATACTCTGAAGGAGCAGTTTAAGAAGTCTTTAAGAAGTGAAAGACTTAAAAATGCAACCAGAGTCAAATTTGAAACAATTGAAAGTTTGAGTTATTAAGGAGAGCTGTTAGGGCTGAAGAGAACGAGATGAAGGTTGCAACAAATCTACAACAGCAGCAACTAAAACAAACAACCCTACTATGGGAAAAATAAGAATACAAAGTATGACAATAAGGAAGAAGCACCAAAACAGAACACAGAAGCTTTAAACTAGTAGGGGTCTTCAACAAGGGGTCAGCTGAAGACCGTTTGGGAAATGAACCCCAAAAGTACAGTATGGAAAGCCTAATTGGGCATGCCAATGAAACTGTTGTTTCATTTTGTGGAGCAGAAGTAAATGCTCTAATTGATAGAGGCTCACAAGTGCCCAAAATTTGTGAAGAGTATTTTAATGCAATGACTCCTTCACCTACAATTATTCCTTTAGAAGAGCTTAAGCTCAATTTGGAGGGACCGGATGGCAGAAAATTGCCTTATACAGAATGTGCTGTAGCCACTATAGTCGTACATTTTAGTCCGGATCTCATAACTGTACTTGAATTGGTTGTTCCAACTACCAGGTAAAATTCACAAGTACCTGTGTTGATTGGCACCAATTTTATCAGTAAAGCCAAGGAATATTGTCGTACTGATAAAGTATCACAGATACCAAGTCAATGACAGGATGCATTTTTTATCCATTCACAATGGATATGTAAGATTTGTAAAATCCACAAATAAAAGGAGTGTGAATATAGAGCCACTTCATACTGTCACATTTTTTGGGTTAGAAAAGAGAGAGAAATGGAAACAGCTGTAAAGGAAAACTCAGAAAGTGCCTCTAGCAGATTAGGCGTGTGCCCACAGGTGGTGGCTCTTGATATAGCAGGATTAAAACCAGCGTGTTCATGTGCGTTTCTTCAATATGTCCGCAAAGACTATAACTGTGTTCCCCCATACTACACTATGTCAACTTCAAGAAGTGAAAGGGTGTAGGCTCTTGATAAAGCAGGTCAAAACCAGCGTGTTGATGTGCGTGTCTTCAATATGGCCGCAAAGACTATAACTGTGTTCCCCCATACCACACAATGTCAACTTCAAGAAGTGAAAGTGCTAAGAAATTAAGACCTGGGCACAGTTTAAACTGAAGACACTGCCAGACTGGTAATGCACAACATTGAGGAAAGTAATGTATCACTTCCTGAAGGAATAAATTTGGATGGAAATGATTTAAATGAAGGATAGAAACATGTTGCAATGAAACTTTGCAAAATGGGAAATGGGTCTTCTCAAAGAATTTGTTTGATATATGACATACTATTTAAAGCTAGTTGAACATCATATCAAACTAAGTGATGATCAACCTTTTAAAGAGCCTCATCATAGGATACCACCTGCATTGATAGAGGAAGTTAAAGAACATCTACAGGAGATGATGGATGCAGGGGCAATAAGGGGCAGTGAGAGTCCATATTCATCCAATGTGGTGATAATGCGGAAGGAAGATGGATCAATACGTTTCTGTGTTGATTTCAGAAAACTAAACAACCGCACTATCAAGGATGCATATACTATTACCGGCTAGAGGACTCTTAACATCTGCTAGCTAGTACCAAATATTTCTCCAAATTGGACCTCTGTTCTGGCTACTGGCAGGTTGAGGTTGCAGAGGAGGATACATGCAAGACAGCATTCCAGGTTGGCACTCTTGGTTTCTATGAATCGACCCAGATGTCTTTTGATCTCTGTAATGCACCAGCCACCTTTCAAAGATTAATGGAAAGGTCTATGGGAGACATGAACTAAAGGGACTGTCTCATATATCTAGACAACATTGTTGTCTTCTCGACATTTGAGGAACATCTTGAAAGGATGGAGGCTGTATTTCAGAGACTTCAGATAAATTAGCTGAAACTAAAGGCATCTAAGTGTGAATTCTTTAAACGGGAGTGCACATACCTGGGACATGTTGTCTCTGAACAAGGAATCTGCACTGATCCCTTTAACTCTTTCGCTGCCAACTTTCTAGAGAAACATACTTCTCAGTGCCAAACTTATTTTGGGTAATATCTAAAACAGAGTTTACCTGTTTAAATAATATAAAATCATGATCTGGTTGAATATCATGGTGAAAACTTGCACATATATTGTGTAGCACAATAGTGTGATTTTTGATGGGCAGACATGTCAGGTGAGCTTGACCTTGAATGACCTTGACCTTATATGGCCTAATTTAATTAAATTATCATATTTTGATCACTATATTGCAGAAAATACCCCAAACATTTTGTTTTGTAAGTAGATGTTTGCTTTGTGCTTTATTATGATTATTATACCAAGAAATAACATATTTTATATCACTGGAATGATATTTTTCTACTATCATTTAGGGTGCAGCTGGAAGCCATTTGGCCGCCATTTCCCTGAAATTGGCGTAACTCACTTTAAAATTGATAAATTACAGTGTTTTACGATTTTTTTTCACCAGTTCTAGGTTTGTTTGCTATAAAGTAGTCTTCTTTTAAGGTTATCTCTATTGTTACCATTGATATGTCACAAAATAAGGTAACATACATCACATGATCAAACCACATGTCCAAGTCGCATTATGGCGACATTGGCAGTCAGCCTAAAGTCGCCAAAAGGCGACATTGGCAGCAAAAGAGTTAAGATAAAGACAGTACGCAGCTGGCCAGTACCCAGAAATGTGAAAGAAATTAGAATGTTTTTAGGATTCACGGGCTACTATAGGAGATTAGTGAAAGGATATGCCTCAATAGTATGCCCATTGAATGATCTTCTTGTTGGCCATCCTACCAACAAGAATGATAAAAGATAAAAATGGAATGGCTATAGGATTAATTGGATATAGGAATAGGCCTATTTTGAATATATCTGGTTTCTATGGACCAAACCAAAACAACTATAGATTATAGGATGATGATTTTAATTATATCGTCTGAAGACTGAAAAGTTGCAATGAAAAATTATCTTTTAATAGAAATATATGTCAAATATTGTCAACGATATACGTTGTCAACAACACAAATATGGCGAATGCCTGAGCGTTGCAGTCGAAGCAGATCACCATTGGCCAGCTGCAACTATGCAATCGCTGATCTTCATGATAAAAGTATTGTTTACATTATGCATAAGTACACATCTATTTACACCTGGCTAACACGCATGAGTACATGCATAGGAGGGTCATCCAAAATGTTCTGACAATGACCCCATAAAACAAAACCTTGGGCGCTGATACAGGTTTGTTACCTTTTTTGGGTGCAAAAATAACATAAATGTCCCTAGCAAAGTTAACCATATTTTGTCCTGAAAAAATGTTGTCTGCTCTTTACCTCTGCTGCATATTCAAGTTAACTAATCAGACTAGATTTTATCATGGAAGCGCCCCTTATGAACCCTGATCAGACTGCTCCATGCAGGAGCAGTCTGATCTTGGTGCATATTGTTTGCAGTATACTACCAAAGAAAATTAGCAGATTGGAGAATGGAGTCAGCAAGAAAAGGGTTAATGTACTTTCACACCCATAGTGAGGAGGATTCACAAATTTTGTGCATTAAAAAAATTGTTATTACAATGTACCATGAATTATGCTGATTGGGAGGTAACTCCTGCATGACTTAAAGGCCGAGTCCAGTTCACCGAGGACGTTTGTAATGAGGTAATCCCAAGTTGTTATCTTCAACCAATATCCTTCTGAATAAATTCACATGCCGAGAACTGGATATGGCTTTCTTTACAGCAAAAGCTGACTGACAATGCACAGGGGTCATATCATAGTTCTTATACTTCAAGCCACATGAAGGAAGCTGAGTTAGGTCTGCACTGTTTTCAAAATACGGAAATTTTATTGCATAATGTGAGTTTAAATTTCACCGGACAGGGTGATAAATTTTAAGAGAATACTTGTGCAATAGTTTAAGGAGACCTTTCTTCAGTATTGATGCCAATGCTAAATATCATTGTATTGCGTCTAGACAAGAAGAATCAATAGCGAAAAGGAGAAGCTGTTAAGCTGTATAAAACTGATGTACGAGACTCGCCGAAAATGAGTGATATCGTTAAAAATATTCACTTCTCCGTAATAAAAATTATGTTGTGGGCACTTGTTGGAATTGCCTCCATGAGGCAATTCCAACAAGTGTCCACAACATAATTGTTGATGAAAAAAAATAGAAACATGTCCTAAGTTTTCTATCAATTTCTTGTCCTTAACTTGTTCTCTTTGAGCTGATCTGAGCTCTGTGTAATATGCTCCTCCGTGCGAAAAAATGATGATGGAGCAATTTTGTAAGCAGCATTTGGGAAATTTGGCAATGTTTGGTTGTTTGTGACAAAATAATAAAGATGAGAAGGAGAGTTCAAGCTTCACTGGAAATGAAATATTCAAATTTTAGATTTCTAGAGTTGCTGTCTGAAGAAAATTTTCATCTAAGGGAGAGCAATGCATTAAAAAGCTGAATCTTAAGATATGAAGGCTAAGACTTTCATTTTTGAGGTAAAAGTGATGAGACCTCACCTAATTTGCTGTACTGAATGTACTCTTATTATATGGTCTGTCACTCTGATATGTACGCCTTTTCATTATGATCTCATTTAGAATGGCTAATAGTCTTAATACGGTACTGTTAATTATGACTGGATTAGAGGTTGGGAATGTTAAACCAGATGCTTTGAATACCGCACCTGTTACACTATATGGGTCAAAGTACCTCTTTCAAAATTGCATAAATGGTTTTGCTCCACTGAACAGGAGGGCTGCAAGAGCTCAAGATAAGAAATCTTTTAAAGGACATCTCCTGAACCGCTGACCCAAATTCAAAATAATTTCACAGAATTGTTCCTCATGATGCACTCTACCAAAATTTCACAAAAGGTTCCACTCCACTGATCAAAGGGGCTGCCAGAGCCCTAAATGAGAAATGTCTTTAAATGAAATCTACTACTGAACCACCAAGTCCAAATTAAAATATTATAGGAATCTTGTAAGGGAGACAAATCTTGCATATGTAGCTGTCTTGTTTGTAGAGGTTTTCCCTTTATTCTTGAAAGATTGATTTTCCCATAGAGATAGCTACATTGCCCATTATATGTATTAAGGTGTCATAGGTAGACTTTCCTAATCAGCCTCTGAATATTGTATTTTTATCATAGCAAACAGTGCAGACCCTGATGAAATGCAGCAAACTACCAAACTACCCTTTCAGGGTTTTCCAGTATACAAAGGATTTATTCCCCATTATCAAACAAGTTCAATCGAGTAATGCCCCTGGGTCTGAAACCACTAGGACAGAGAGCCTTGATATTATGTTTGAAGCAACATCTTGTGAACCTCTACCAAGTTTGTTCAAATTATGCCCTTGGCGGCCAAATACGGCCCTGCCTCAGATGTTACTTGTTTCATTTGTTGAAGTGGCCTTGCCCTGGGGGTCACATGTTTTACATAGGCTTAATATAGGGAAAACATGAACAAATCTTCTTGTCTGAAACCACAAGGCCTAGAGCCTCGATATTTGGTATGTAGCATCATCTAGTGGATCTCTACCAAGTTTGTTCAAATAATGCCCCGGGGCCAAAAATGTGCCTCCCTAGGGGTCGCATAAGCTTATATGACAGGTGCACATAGTACAGACTGGTGAGCGATTCAGGGCCACTATTGCCCTCTTGTTTTGTTTGCCTACGATATAACAACTTTTCTGTTGATGTGGCTGGCCTAGGTTCAGAATTTTTTCAAATATACTGTAATCTGGGCCTTGAATATCTAATTAGGTACATGTTAGAAGGGTTACTTTGACATGGCTTTGCTTAATTCTTTGCAAACTGGCTTATTTTGCATTTTTTTTTGTTGTCTGCTGATACTTTTTCAAAATTAACTTTGTAAAAAAATCTTTAAGGAATGCTAGCAGAATATCAAGCAGATTGGATCCAGATCAAAGTAAGAAAGACGGCAAAGGTCAGGAAACGATACAATCGAGTACCACACCTGACCCAGGATACCACATGAGAAAGTAACAAAAATACAATAAACATCACCAACAAGAGCCAAGAGGTCAGCTCTTACCCAGCAGGTGACCACAAGGCAGCAATGAACAGACGTGAAAGCATGAGAAACACAAGACACAAAAACCACAAATGATCCACAAAAGAAGTACTGCCTTGTTGGAACGGTCAGTAAAAATATTTTACTGGAGGGCTTAAACCAGTTTCCCGGCACCAACCTCACCCTTAGTTCAGATAGATGTTTGGTTTGCATGAAAGACCCCTTAGCTTATCAATGCATCATCTCCAAAAACATATAAATCAAGATATAAAAAGGAGATAAAGCAAAGATAAGGACTTGACAGTACATAAAACTGAATACCAGAGCAAAAGAAATCCAACAGGTAAACCCCGGTTGTCATGTGTTGTGTCTAAACTTTTTGCAAATGTTATCAGCAAACAACAAAAGTAGCCACAGTGGTAGGTAAAGAGCTAATGCAAATTTTAAACTACCTACATCAGTACATGCTCACTGGCACATGTTTGAAACAATTCTTACATGCTTAATGGCACATAAAAAATATAGCTGTACAAGTTAACTGTTTAGCTAAATACAACAAAAATTTATTGATGGCATATTGAAGTTTTGTTGCTTTTTAGCTCACCTGAGCTATTGTGATTGGTATTCCCCAATCGTTCGTAATTTTTTTCTTTAAACAACATTTCCTGAACCACTGGTCCAAATTTAAAATAACTTCAAAGGAATGTTCCCCATGATGCCCTCTTCCAAAATTGCACAAATGTTTCGGCTCTACTGAACAGAACGGCCACCAAAGCTCCAGATAAGAAATGTTTTAAACGACATCTGCCAAAATCCAAAATTATTCCACAGAACTGTTCCTCATAATACCCTCTACCAAAATTGCATAAATTGTTCCGCTCCAATAAACAAAAGGTCTGCCAGAGCTCTAGATAACGGCAATTCCTCCTGAACCACTGGACCAAATTCAAAATAATTTCACAGAATTGTTCCTCTTGATGCCTTCCACCTGAATTGCTCAAATGGTTCCAGTCAACAGAACATTAAGGGGCTGCCTGAGCTCTAGATAAGAAATGTTAAATTACATTTCCTCCTCAACCACTGGTCTAAATTCAAATAATTTCACAGAACTGTTCCTCATGATGCACTCAACTAAAATTTCACAAATGGTTCCACTCCACCATAGGAAATAGGCTGCCAGAGCTCTAGATGAGAAATGTCTTTAAATGAAATCTCCTACTGAGCCACTAGTCCAAATTAAAGAATAATTTCATTTCTTTGTAAGGGAGACAAATCTTGCAAATGTGGCTGTCTTGTTTGTAGAGAGTTGTTTCCCTTTATTCTGGGAAGATGGATTTTCCAATAAGGGGTCACACACAGGTAGACTTTCCTAATAAATATGTACTTCAGTCTCTGAAAATTGCATTTATCATAGCAAATATTGCAGACCCTGATGAAATGCAGATTACCAAACTACCCTTTAAGGGGTTTCCAGTATACAAAGGGATTATTCCCCATTATCAGATGAGTTAAACCAAGTTGTGGCCCATCCAACGGGTCAAATTTAGGCGTAAATAGGGAAGACTGAAATGAAATGACTATAGGCCTAGTAGAACCTTGATATGTTTGTAGCATCATCTAGTGAACCATCAGCAAGTTTGTTCAAATTTACGCCTCTGTGGGCCAAAAATAAACCCGCTGCGTATGTCACATGTTTTACTTATTGAGGTTCTAAATCCTGTTAGTTTTGTCAACATCTATAAAGTCCGGAGTTGTGTCTAAATGATAACCTGACATTTGAAGATTATCAAAATTTATAGCTAGACTTTGAGTGGAGCTATGCTTTCTATACCTTTGTAAACAGTCATTCTCAGGTGAGCGACCCAGGGCCCTAGTTCCCTCTTGTTTTAACTCTTTACATGCTAGGTAATTATGTCTCCAAACTAGTAGGGTCAGGAGATATTTTTTCCCCCTTGCGTCCATCCGTCCGTCACAAAATTGTGTCCACTTTTTACTTGATAACGGTTAGAGATATTAGAACGAAACTTCATACATTTGTATAGCACATTCAGACGTAATGTCATGCTCAAGAACCATAACTCTTGCATGATGTTTATTTTCAAATTATTCCCCTTGTAATTTAATATAACTAAATGCAATTTTTGTCTGCTACCCTACCTTAAAATTTTTAGAGCCGTTACCCGAAGCACACTTATTTTTTATTTGGCCTAAGGCTTCATGATCTTTAAGTATGTACAGGTACTGGTAAACTAGCTGCTTTTGGTTGCCTTGATATCATTGAAAAATTGTTGAAACTGACATAAACCTGTAAACCAATGAGTACCAAATCACACTAAAAAACTTGATATTTATCTGAACCACTGTAGCAGTAGTAGGTCTTTGGTTCAGTGTGTCAGACTTAAATTGGCCACAACGCAACAAAATATGTCTTCCGGCATTGTTGGTAAGCGACACTCAAACCATTCTTCTCAGCTATAGAGACTAGCTAGAATATTGAGATTTCGCTTGAAGCAAGTTTAGATGTAATACTTTCCAATAAGCGAAAAACAAAGGCGCTGATCAGACTGTGCAGATGTGCAGACTGGTAATGTTCTTCACAAACCCCCAAGACAGTTTTTTTTTCGTGTTGAGGCCCAAAGTAAATCTGCATGCTGTGTTACTTTGTGCACAGATATTTTTTTTATTTAAATTACAAGTAACTTTTCAAAAAATCTTTCAGGCCAGATCAGATCTGGAGTTCTGTCGAGCCTGATCTGGGTCAAAACTGCAATCATCAGTCATCAACAGATGACAAAAGTTGCCACTAGCAGGGAAATAGTAAATATTTGAGCATGGAAAAGTATGATGTACTGTATGAGACTTGCAGTCAAATAGCAGCACCTTGATTTTCTCCTTTGTTATCCCTATTTGCATTACATTTGATAAGACTGCTCAGACATGTTGCTCATACAATGAATGCCTGTAAGTGGGTAAATTTTACATTATAGTGCTACATTTTAATGAACATATTATTAACTCTTTCCTTGCCAGCAGCAGATAACCTTTGCAAACAGTTTGAACCCAGTCTGGATCCAAACTGTTTGTGTCTGATAGTGTTCCTGAAAGATTTTTTTAAAAAGTTAATTCAACCTCAAAAGCATGAAAAATCACCCAGCATGCCAGGAGTTCACTCAGACTAGTCCTAGCTAGCTGCCAAACATTTGCTATACTAGTGATCCAGATCAGCTAGCTTGAAGGCAGCTGAATAGGATCCACAGGTTGACCGTAGCAATTTTCAAAATTAGGTATGTACTGAAGAATTAGATAAGTTGATTAACAGAAAAGAAGAAAGAAAAGTGGCTTTGGAATGAATTTAGCAGGAAAAAGGTTAATTCTTTACCCTCTAGTGATGACTAAATTTTGTCCCCTTCTATTTAAACCTTAAATTTGCAAATAGTTTGGATCCAGAGGCAAAATGTTAGTCTGATCTGGATCAACACTGTTTTAATGACACTGATGGTAATTTCTGAAAGATAGTTTTGAAGAAATTCAACAGACAACAAAAAGGCTACAAAATTAATTACCGGCATGCAAAAAGTTAATGAGGCATAAAGTAGATAGAGCATGAAAATTACAATGGGGTCAGACAAGCAAATGAAGAAACCTGTTTTATAATTGCATATACAAAAATAGCAATAATGCAGATCAGTCTGTGCAGTCGTTATTTGTCAGCTTTTAAAGTTACCTCCTTTGTAGAAGAAGCCATGAACCACTCACCTTGTGTAAACCAGGGATCTCTTAGTTCGATTCCTGGCCGGTTGTATCAACCTATTATCCTTTTTGTGGGACATAGGCAATCAGTCAGGATCTCCATTGTTTGCTTACAGAATGATTTAATATGAAATAGGCACACCTAATGGGCAACCAATCACTATTTGATCTGAGAGGATAGCACAGTATACGGTATTTCTTGTGAGTCGGTACTCATGTCAGAGTATAAAAAGTAAGGAAGAAGGCAAATATCAGAAATCGATACAATTAGTACCACACCTGGCACAGAACACCTTATGAAAAGTGACAAAAGTGTTTCAGTAAATTGTCGTTGCTCTGAGTATAAGGAAATAAAATAATCCGGCAAGCTATATTTTAAGGCACTGGGACTCTTGAACGGAGGTCCCTATTGGATACCATAAGGATTTTAATTTGAGCAGCGACATGTGACTTCCAACAATGTGTCATTTTGACAAGTGTAGACTCAGACGAGCCTGAGAAGCCTGCTTATAAGCTCCAAATGATGTTCAGTCAGTAGCATAACACGCAAAGAAAATTCAAGCGACTAGCAAAGGCTTTGATCAGACTGCCTGTATACGCAGGCTGATCTGAGTCTTTGCTGGTCGCACATATCACATTGTTGAAAATCTTATTAATCTTTTTTCAAAGGCGTGATGATGCACATGGCAGTTGGCGTTTGGCTCAAGTAGTGACGTAACGTTATAAGAATTGTGACGTCACGTCATGGGGATCACACAGCCTCTTGCTTGAAAGAGCTATCGTTAACATTCAAGCTCCTGGTGATCGAAAAAACCCTCAGTCTTATGGTTAAAATACAAGTTAAATAATAACAAAACTGGCATCTTCGCGATTCACTTTTACTTTTTGTATTTTTTCAATGTCAATGATGATCACGGCACATTTTTCAAAGGTAGAATAAGGTTCTTAGTTCGATCGAATCGACTCCTTATAGATACAGGAACTCTGTTTTGACAGAATGGAAATCAGGCCTTCATATAGCAGATGAATAGAACAGAACAGAGCCTCTAATCGTAACAGCAACCAACTCTCGTTGTTGCCGCTATGCGGCAACAACTCGTTGGTTGGTTGCTATTAATATTTGAATAAAAATGAAAAAAATACCACCCAACACACACACATACACCGTTTGAAGATTCTAATGCATCTTGTAACTCAGAGCAGATAAGTTTGAGTGATACCCGTCACAAAACCTGAAGACAGATCCTGAGGTTAAAAAAACATTTTCATGCTCTACTCAACTGAGCATGAATTTCATCATGCTCATAAATGTTAAAATATCAACAATTGTTGGCATTTTAACATTTACTAGCATGATAAGAGTTTGAAAGCAAGAAAAGTTTATTTTTCAGCATTTTAGTGTTTAGAAGCAGTTAAAATTTCATGCTCATTTTAGTTGAGCATGAAAAAGTTTGAGGCGAATTCAATAATGCAATCGCAAGGGTGCTGGTTGTTCTGGTACCTAAATAATCTTTAATTCGTAATGTGTAAAGCCTGGCATCAGTACAACAAGCACCCACGAGCGCTTGTATTGTGACACCTCAGGTTTTTTGTGTGATTATGCTCAACTATAATTGGGTAGAAAGTTGTGTCTGTGACCTTGACAATATGTTCTGCTAAAAATAGAAAATTTTTCTCGCATATTAGCTAGTTTTATTTATTTCCTAGCTGAAATTTGGTGTGCACTTACAGGCTCAGAGGTTACTAAACTTTTTTCTTGCTCATCTTAGCTTAGCAGGAAATTTATCCTGCTCATAAATTTTAAAATGCTAACAATTGTTGGCATTAAATTTAACATTTATTAGCATCGATGATAAATACAACATCTGAGTAGATGAAAAGCAAACGAAAGCAAAAAACTTCTTTATTTTTTGGTATTTTAGTTATTATCAGCAGTTGAAATTTTGTGCTCAGTTGAGTTCAAATGAGTTGAGCATGAAAAAAAAGTTGTATAACCTCGGGGGCCAGGATGTGGGAATGTTGAGGGGTTTTAAAGTCAAACATACCTAGCATCTGAAAGTGAGATTTTAGGATTCTTGATCTTTTAGAAGGTTTAAATTCTTTCATTTCAGCTCCAGGACTGGTGCAGATTGCTGAAGATTTGGGTCTCACATTACTGGCCCCTAGAAAAAAGATCACGGTACTGCTCATTGGTAACCATTCAGCAGGAAAAAGCTCATTTATAAACTGGTAAGTTTCAGGGTCCAAGCTAGGCCCTGACAGTAGCTGAGAGAAGTGACTTCTCCCTCCAGGAAAATTAGGGAGAAGTGACAGTCAGATAGGGAGAAGTTATAGCGCAAAGTTTTGGCATTTTCTGTCAGTTTAGAAGCAAATTAACCGTAACACATACTATTGCCATTAAATGAAAGGAGAAATACAATGCAGTGGTAGTAGGTTGTCACCACAGATTGCGTTTGTGTGGTACCACAGCTTGCGTTTGTGTGATGACAGAGTAAAAATGAGTGTGATGACAGAGTGAAAATGAGTCTCCCTAAAAAAAAAAATTTTAGGGAGACTCTTAATTCTTTCTCCCTGGGTCCCATTTAGGGCGAAATTTCGGCCCATAAGGCGACTATTTCGTCCTAGTCGCCCCCTGCCTTATTCCCTGAAGTTTATAAACTGGTAAGGTGTTTAAAGCTGTTTCCCTTTACAGTAAAACCTGTCTGAAGCGGGCACTCAAAAAGAAGACCAAAATTTTGTTTTCAAGACCGCTTAATGCGGGTCAGAAGTGTTGCAAGGGAGCATTCTGCAATACTTTTGACCTTCATTAATGCCTCAGTTACATTTGCTACGGTGGTCGTACGATTTATTTGTCTACGATTTCCCTACGATTTTTTCGGCATCGTAGGCGGCTATAAGCTACAATGTATGTGGTTACATTGCTTACGATCACCTTGCGATTTTTTTCGGCAACAAACTAGGACAAAACCTTTCAGAGACCTTGCGGACATCGTACGACAACCACAAGGTTGTCGTGCAGTCATCGTGTTATCTTCACAACCTCCCTATACAAATCGCACGATGCCCGTACGATGACCTTGCGGAAGGCGCAAGGAGTCGGTTATCTGAGTGGGCAATTGTCGTGTAAGTATGTCAGAGCTCTTGGAAACTCAGAATTACGCGTATTGGTAAGCACGTTTTTTCCCTCGGACGCATGATTTTCGCTAGGCGGGAGTCCCGCGTACGCATGTTTTTTTAGTCGGCACGCGCTAAAAATCCAGTAGCTGCAAGATAAATACACACCGGGAGATAAAAGCCCTTTGATATTATTGATCGCGACACGCTTTCCTGTCTCTGTTGACCAATCGTATGACTCCGTATGCAGTGTAGCAATTTTGACAGGTGATTGACAGGATTACTGATGCGGGACAGTGTGATTATTACGAGGTGATTATTAAAGTAATTAAGCAAGGATTATCGGGTAATTGTTTGAAGATAAACCGTTAATTAAAGGGAGAAAAACTAATAGGGTATTGTAAACAACATCGGACTACCGACTTCCCAATTCGACTTATTAGGGATGAAAGAGAAAACACATTTAATTGCACTTGTTTGCGATTTGAGCAACATAAACATGGAGAAAAAAAAATAATTTTACGGATTTGCATTTCTTCATTCGTTTATTGCTACGGCAAACAAAAGAGTCTGAGAATTGTTGGGAAAAAACGATATAGCGGTAAGCCGTGTACGGTAACGTCCGACTGACAAAAGTTCCAAATGAAGCTACTACAAGCCGTGCGGTGACATTTTTCATCGTCTAGATTAATAAACTTTCAGCAAGTAAAATCGTTCATTCTAAATCATGGAAGCCATGTTAAATGGCTAAGTAATGTCAGTCTATTCATTGCAATCGCCATAGACGCTGGCGAGATGCGTTTTGTAGAAGAAAAAACACTTCCATCTGCATAAGATTATACAAAGCAGAGGACTGCTGTCTTTCTGTCTGCCTGCCTGCCTGCCTGCCTGCCTGCCTGCCTGCCTGCCTGCCTGCCTGCCTGCCTGCCTGCCTGCCTGTCTGTCTGTCTGTCTGTCTCTCTGTCTGTCTGTCTGTCTTGTTAATGAATAAAACAAGTACCATTTTTGATAAGGCCAAACAAAAAAATGTGTGTTAAGGCTACATGAAAAAATATAGTACCAAAATATTTTGTTTTTATTAAGTAGGAACAATCAATTGATGCTTAAAGGATTAAAATCAGTCGATCTAAAAATTATTCAAATGTATCACTTCCGGCTAAAATGGAAAAGATATACAGTATGCGCAAATTGGTGGGACTCCAACTTTTTTAGAGTAGGACTCCCACTTTTTCCAGTGGGACTCCTACTTTTTGCCAGATGGGAGTCCTGAACTCCTGTTTTCAAAATCCTAGTGAGAGCTCTGTATGTGCATGGATTTAAACGGCCATCATTTTTGGATGCACTTTTGAACCGTGCTTCAAAGTCATTTGATGCAAATCATGCTATGAAGAGGCCAGTGTTTTTTGTTGAACATGTTCCCAATGTAAGGCATTGATGAGTTACGCTGTGTATATTTTAATGTCAATTTTAAGTTCTGCAGTTTTGATTAAGTTTAAATCTCAGAATATTAATTAATTAATTTATTTATTTATTTATTTGGTTATTTTTTTATACAATATTTCAAGAGGGTGACATATTTAGCTCGATGGCCAGTCTACCATATGGCCCTCTGAACATATAACTGATATATAAAAAAACATGGAAACAAACGAACAGTAACAGCCCCTTTTTTATAGTACACTTTATAATTCGAAAAGTATCACTTTAATAAAATAAAAAAAAAGGTGCTTTAACTGTATCTCCTCATAGACTCAGTGTGGACTAAAACGCTTATTATGTTTTTATTAAGATTTATCATCCAAAGGCAATATACGGCCAGCAACCTCGGACCAGTAACACATAAAATCTTCGTCATGTCTTGAGCAAAAATGAAGTCGTTGCATGCGAACAACAAAGGTACTGACCAGACTGTGCTTCCTTCCTCTCAGCCTGGTCAGCACATTTGCCATTCATTTTCAGTAAAGTACATTTGTATTTCATTCATACTATCAAATTTCAATGTTCGACCTAGTCACATGTTCTCACTACGATTCTCATTTGTATTTTTATGCCCCCAAAGGAACTTTGGGAGGCATATAGTAATCGCACTGTCCGTCCGTACGTCCGTGCTACTGATATGGATTTGGGGGCCTTTTTAGTGGTCTTGAGATAAACAAGGGGCCATTTCTTAACAAGGGGCCATCGCCCTCTGTAAGTTGCATAAAATGATTCAGGGGAGGTAATAAAATGAACTTAAAAAGGGCCATTTTATGTCTATGGTGATGGACGTCCAAACTGGAAATGGCCCTTAGAAATTTGTCAGTCTGATATTAACAGGCCAATTCAGAGCTAAACTGGCCCATTATTTCGGACACTTGGCCCCTTATTAATGGCCCTTTATAGACTGGCACGATATTCAATATTGGGCGTACGTCCGTCCGTCTGTCCGTCCGTCTCGCTTTCCTGTCCGGTCTATATCTCCTATATTCTTTGAGGTAGGAATTCCAAATTTGGTATGTGGATACATCTTGGGATGGCGGAGTGTCGCATACCATTTTCGGGTATCTGTGACCTTGACCTTGACCTCTGACCTAGTTTTTAGAATAATCGTGTCCGGAGCATATTTCTTATATTATTTGAGGTAGGAATCTCAAATTTGGTGTGTGGATGCATCTTGGGATGACGTAGTGTCGCATACCATAATTGGGTCACTGTGACCTTGAACTTGACCTCTGACCTAGTTTCTAGAAACTGCATTGAGTCTTGTGCATATCTCCTATGTTCTTTGAGATAGGAATTCCAAATTTGGTGTGTAAATGCATCTTGGGATGCTGGGGTGTCAAATGCCCTTTTTTGGGTCACTGTGACCTTGACCTCTGACCTAGTTTAAGAATTATTGTGTCCCGAGCATATTTCTTATATTCTTTGAGTTAGGAATTCCAAATTTGGCATGTGGACGCATCTTGGGATAGCGGAGTGTCATGTACCATTTTTTGGTCACTGTGACCTTGACCTCTGACCTAGTTTTTAGAATAATCATGTCCAGAGCATATCTCTTATATTATTTGAGGTAGGAATCTCAAATTTGGTTTGTGGATGCATCTTGGGATGACGAAGTGTCGCTCACCATAATTAAGTCACTGTGACCTTGAACATGACCTCTGACCTAGTTTCTAGAAACTGGTGCATATCTCCTATATTCTTTGAAATAGGAATTCCAAATTTGGTATGCAAATGCATCTTGGGATGCCTGAGTGTCACAAACCATTTTTGGGTCACTGTGACCTTGACCTCTGACCTAGTCTTCAAGAATTATTGTGTCCAGAGCATATCTCCTATATTATTTGATGTAGGAATCCCAAATTTGGGGTGATGATTCCTCATTGGGATGGCGGAGTGGTGCATACCATTTTGAGTCACTTTGACCTTGACATTGACTTCTGGCCTCATTTCTAGGTTTTTCGTGCTATATTAAAACTTTCTTTCCTCAAACTTGTCTTATGCTAGACCAATTCCTTTGGGGGCATTCGTCACGTGTTTGTGACATTTCTTGTTCCTTGAAGTAATGCTCAAATTCAAATCCCAGAGTTATAAATTAAAAAAAATCTTGACTTTTTATTAATCTAATCTAATTTATTAAACCCCTTATCCAACTAGCATTTTATGTATGCATTTCACTTTAGGTGCATTTTTTTAATTGCACTTCAGACAATGTTATCATGGAAGCATACTCTATGGGCCCTGATTAAACTGCGCCCATCAGAAAACTGATCTGGGTCCATAACGAGTCCCTGAAGACAAATATTGAAATGAAATAAACAGCTTATGATAACCATTATATACCCGTCTTAGAATTGTTGACACGTCGCAAGGCGACCGCACGATCATTGTACCATCGCCTTGGGGTTACCGCAATAGCAAGAGTCTACAATCATTTTTGGCCCAAAATGTCAATCTTAAATCGTGCATGGTCCTCACGATCACCGTGCGGGGATCGTATGATGTTACTGCGACGTGTCTACGGGCTTACGATTTTTTCAAACTTGTCATAGTGGGGAGTTAAACAAAATCTTAGAGGCCACAATGCCCATAAATGCGTACGATGATCGCAAGGTCTCCCTGCATAGGCCGCACGGAAACGGTGATTTGGACATCGTACGGGCATCGTATACTCGTCGTAAGGCAAATGTAACCCAGGCATAAGCTACCATTTGGGCCGTGGCATGGAATTTCCAACAATGTGGTATGTGCGACCTGCAAAGCCTCAGATCAGTCTGCGCATACGCGCAGTCTGATCAGAGCCTTTGCTAGTCGCTTGAATATTCTATGAGTGTTAAGCTATTGACTGAACATTATTTGAAGTTTCTAAGCTTAAAAGGCGACTGCACATGCTCGTCTGAGTCTACACTTGACAAAATGCCACATTGTTGGAAATCACATGCCATGGCTAATTTGTCTAAGACCTTTTTTTGTCAATTTTTGAGTGGCCACTTAAGACAGGTTCTACTGTATATAATACCTCTCGGGAAGTCCAGAAAAGAGAGGCATATTGTGGGTACTCAAGAACCATGGAAAAATTGCTAACAGAAAACAATATCTTTGAAATTCATATAAAATCCAAAATAAAACCGCGCTTATCTTGACACTTCTTAAATGCTTATAGATAATTGAATATAGAGGGTTTAAATGGCATACAAACAGTTGACTCATGAGATATTCATGGATATATATGACTGAATAGTCTGGAAAAAATTCTTCAAGCTGTCAAACTACATAATAATTATGGACCTTGTCACAAGAAACCTGTCTTGCTCAAAGTCTGGTTTTTCTCGCTATCGAGCACTGCCATGAAAAAATGTTCTGTTGTAGCACAGGTTTAGATAAACAAAAATTTTCTGCGTAAAATTGTAAATATTTTCTTACCCATAACATTTAGCATATATTTTGGGTGCTAAAAGAACCATTTCATTGAGACGGTTCTTTTGAGTACCCACAACATATGTTTTGGTTGAAAAATAAGAAAATTATAGACACAGAGCAGCCTGCTCAACTGGTAGTCTGATAAGCATTTTTGATGCATAAGTATAGGGGTTTCTGTTTTTTGTAATTTCAAACACAAATATCTAATTAACAAGCAGGCCAATCGAGATCAAATTTTATGTGTAAGTAGCATTGTTGGGATGGGGTATTGACTTCATACAGTTTTGAGACAGATCGGATCAAAACTTTGGTATACATGGCAACAAAAATGTCCCATAGACTTACATGTATAATGGGAAAAATACTTGTGCAGGGCATAGCACCTTTGATCAGACGTACATTTTTCAAACTCGAAGGTATCCAAAGCAGGCATATATTCAAATTTGGGCCACATTTGAGTTGCTTACCCTTGAGTGATTTTCATTGAAATTTGCTGATAACAAGAACCATGTAAATGGTCTCGATCAAGTTTAAAATTTGGCCATATTGTGCATGCACTTGGTCCTCAGGTGAGCTTGCTAAAATAAAAATTTCACTTGATTTGGTTTGCTATAGGCTGTATGAGAGTTGAAAGGTACATGGATTAGTATATTGGGACAGTTTCCAAAATACATACTTTGAAGCATCCACTGTGAACATTAAATTGCTTTGTAAACTTCCAAATATGTACATACGTCATACCGTATTTATTCTGATAGTTGCCCTTAGGTCATAGATTACGAAAGATATTGAGCGTAAAAATGTTAATATTTCCTTACCTTTTAGTTTTAACATCTGTTTTTGGTGCTTGAAATAATTGTCTCATTGAGACGGTTCTTTTGAGTACCCACAACATATGTTTAGTTTGGGAAATTAGAAAATATTTTTTAATTTGAGGCCTATAGGTTATTGCAATATTTGGTCCATTAACTCTTTATCCGTCTGCTGATAAACTTTGCAAACATTTTGAAACCAGATCAGGCCAGACAGAACATCCGGCCTGATCTGGATCCAAACTGTTTGACACTGATGGTATTCCTGAAATAATTTTTCAAAAAAAAGTAGAATTTGAAAAAAATCAGCAGACAATAAAAAAAAAAAACATGAACATTTACCCAGTAGGCAAAGTGTAATGGCATTTATAGAAATAATGACCAGCAACCCCTTAAATTATAAAATGGTCAATTCCAGTCATTGCATCAATATGCAAGTATGGGGTATTCCATCAGAATCAAAAGTGTTAACTTTTTGCAAAGGCTATCAGCAGACGTCAAAAGTCACCGCTCGCAGTAATAGAGAGTTCTGAAAAAAAATCATCTTGTAAGATTACCATTAGACTGGTATCAGACCAGTATATAGAAAAATAGTAAAATATGTGCATATACATATACAAGCATATACACCTTTAAAAATTTTCACTGACTGTTCTGAGCAATGGGGAAGTAATAAAGATGATGATGATGAGTTGGAGTTTAACGACGCATCAACCCTTTTGGGTCATTAGCGTCATCAAGGTTAGGTAAGAGAAGTATTACTGAACATTAAAACTATAATAGATAATCTAAAATATTAATAATTTAACACATTAAAAGGAAGTAATAAAGTATCATATATTTATATCATTAGTAGTTATATAGAACTTTCAGTTAGATGTCTTAATACAGGGCTGAAGGCATCAAAGATGATCATTTTGGGTGATATAGTGTAATGTCTCCTGTTTACACTGATATGAGGAATGAACTGATATCTGTTTGCTGCTGTTCCCTGCTGATAATCCTTTCAAAAACAGGCCCGACAAAATGTCTGGCCTGATCTGGATCTAAACTGTTGACATTCTGACAATAGTCCTGAAAATACTTTGGAAACAAATCCGCAAATTATGCAAAAAATCCCTGCATGTTAATATGCACCTGTCTTAATTAAGCAAACTATCTTTGCATTATCTATTAATTGTGTGGTCAAGATGGTTCTGCCAATAATTATTCGACTTTGACCTTACTTTTCGCTTTCTACAGCGGTTTTTACGTTGTCAAGGGGAACATATTCCTAGTATTCTGCTGACTTCTAAGGTTTTTGCATGCACTATGCTAGACTGCAGAGGCAGGCACTGACGTAAAAATCAATAGATTCTGTCTCGAATTAGGAATCGAGTCTTCGCTAGTCTTGCTTTCGGCGAAAAAAATTCTATATGTGGAAAAAAACTTGAATTTGTATATAGAAACTTCAAATAAATGGATAAAACCGGTTATTGGTGATATTTTGGTCGGTTGCACCCACAAAAAGGTATTTTTCGAGTACTTTATAAACGATGAAGAAAATAAAATTAAGCTTTAATCCAGATTAGTTTAATATAGAAATAGTTAATTTAATTATAGCTTATACTTCTATATTCATTAATATTATTTTGATTAAACATTGGTTGTTTCAATAATACAGTAAAATACCCACAAAATATGGTTTATTGTAAATGTTCTAAAATTGCGAGTACTAGATTTCCTACTAAAAAGGCCTGGACAAACAGGTAGGACCCAAATCAGACTGCTTCTGAAGAAGCAGTCTGATTAGGGTCTTCCCTGTTTGTTATTCTGACAAGCATTTTGTGAATTCCAGCCCTAAAAACGAACATTTTATTTAAAGAACATTCAAAATTTTAGAGCATTTACCATATTACAGCAAAAGAAATGGCAAAACATTCAGCTAATTTGTTCTCAGTATATCTTTGCTTATATCTCTCTCAGGGATGATTTAGCAAAGAATTTATATATTACCTAGGTATTATAGGGTGTATGTACTCTTAGTGGCTTATCTCCATATAAGCTTTTATTTTTCTCAACAAAATACATATTGTTAAAGTTCATTTGAGTGTTTTCAGATGGATTTTCCTAACCAATATCTCTGACCCATCACTATTGAAAATGGGCAGTTTTTATGTCCCAAAGTTTGCCCCCAAAGGTTAAAACTTTGGGAACATATAGTTTATGAACGGAACCTAAATTTTGTCCGGAGGGTTATCTAGTATATTATTTGAGGCAAGAATCCCAGATATTTGGTGTGTGGATACACCTTGGGATTGCGGAGTGTCGCATACTGTTTCCGGGTCACTGTAACCTTGACCTGTGAAAAACCGTTCCTGGAGCACATTTCCGCTACTCTTTTAAGTAGGGATCCCAAATTTGGTATATGGATACATTTTGGGGTTGCAGAGTGTCGTGTACTGTTTGCAGGTTACTGTGACATGACCTCTGGCCTTGGCTCTAGAAAAATTGTGTCCAGAACATATCTTCTATATTATTTGAGGTAGTGATCCCAAATTTAGTGTGTGGATGCATTTTTGAGACGACGAGTGTCACACACTGTTTCTGGATCACTGTGAGCTTTGCCTCTGGCCTCAGTTCTAGAAAAATCGTGTCTGGAGCATATCTCCTATATTGTTTAAGGTAGGAATCCCAAATTTGGTGTGTGGATACATTTTTGGGTCACAGAGTGACGCATACTGTTTTCGGCTCACTGTTACCTTGACCTCTGGTTTCAGCTCTAGAAAAATAGTGTCCGGAGCATATCTTCTATATTATTTGAGGTAGGTATCCCAAATTTAGTGTGTGGGTACATCTTGGGGGTCGCGGAGTGTCACACTCTGTTTTATGATCTTTGTGTTCTTGACCTCTCGCCTCAGTTCTAGAAATATCTTGGCTTTGGGGGGCATTTGTCACATTATGTGACACATTTCTTATTATACCCGCTTTTTTCTTTAGAAAAAAAGGGTATATTAATTTCGTGTCAAAGTCGGTCCGTCGTCCGTCCGTCCGTCCGTCTGTCCGTCCGTCCGTCCGTCACGTTTCTTGTAAATGTATCTCCTCCTAAACCCTTAGAGGTAGCAACTTCAAACTTTGTAGGTGAATAGGTCACATGATGTAGAGGGTACTGGGCGACATTTCGTGTGACCTTGACCCCAAGGTCAAGGTAAAAGGTCAAATATTGTATTTTCTTGTAATTGTATCTCCTCCTAAACGGTTAGACGTAGCAACTTCAAACTTTGTAGGTGAATAGGTCACATGATGTAGAGGGTACTGTGCAACATTTTGTGTGACCTTGACCCCAAGGTCAAGGTCAAAGGTCAAATATTGAATTTTCTTGTAAATGTTTCTCCTCCTAAACGGTTAGACGTAGCAACTTCAAACTTTGTAGCAGAAAAGGTCACATGATGTAAAGGTTACTGGGCAACATTTTGTGTGACCTTGACCCCAAGGTCAAGGTCAAAGATCAAATAATGTATTTTCTTGTAAATGTATCTCCTCCTAAATGATTAAACCTAGCAACTTCAAACTTTGTAGCTGGATAGGTCACATGATGTAGAGGGTACTGGGCAACATTTTGTGTGACCTTGACCCCAAGGTCAAAGGTCAAATATTGAATTTTCTTGTAAATGCTTCTCCTCCTAAAGCTTTTGACGTAGTAACTTCAAACTCTGTAGGTGCATAGGTCACATGATGTAGAGGGCACTGGGCAACATTTAGTGTGACCTTGACGTGAAGGTCAAGGTCAAATAATGTACTTTCTTGTAAATGCATTTTCTCCTAAACTGTTGGACGTAGCAACTTCAAACTTTGCAGATGCAAAGGTCATATGATTTGGAGGGCACTAGACAACATTTGGTATGACCTTGACCCATAGGTCAAGGTCATATAGTGTATTTTTTGTAAATGCTTCTTCTCCTTAACCATAGGACATAGCAACTTCAAACTTTACAGGTGCATAGGTTATATTATGTTGAAGGTACTGAGCAACATTTTGTGTGACCTTGACCCCAAGGTAAAGGTTATAGGTCAAAAAGCGAGTATTTGCGATGGTGTACCATCGACTTCTGCTCTAGTTTTCCTTGATTTTGAAAAAAATAGTTCCAGAGGCTTGTATAAGGTCTATGAGAAAATGAGTAGAAATTCTATGTACACATTGTTTTGTTTTAGGTTTTATGTCCCAGTCAACATCTATCGGTCACTGTCTGCCAGTTAACCTAACTACACTTTTCCTGGGCAAACTTGATGAAGGGGTTAACCAGTACTTCGTGCACATACTTCGTGCACATACTTACTTGTAACTGACAACAACCTTTCTTGAATCATCGTCAGGAGGAGAATGACCGTAGAAATTATTTCATGATCAAACTCCATGAAAGTAGGGCTGGGCCAGGATCGAACTCAGACCCCTGGATCTGCAGTCTGACTTGCTACCAACTGCACTATGAGGCCCGGTGTCTACACATTGTGAAAAATAATTATCTCCAGCTCTGAGTCCTTTATACAACTGTAAATTCGGAAATTTTTGCGAGAATTTTATTCTCACGTATATCGTTAAAAGACATATTTGCGACGTTAAAAAATAGCATGATTTACCTATATCAGTATATAAAAGACAGTGATTTCGCCGTTTCACGAGGATTTTATTTCCACAAAATATGCAAAGATTCTTGAAAGTAAAACCCTCGCGAAAATTTCCGAATTTAAATTATCCTACAGAATGTTATGATTCATGGAAAAGTTACATGTGTACGGCATGCACTGTACCAAAATTGCGATATCGTTATTGATTTTTTGGAAAAATAATGATATTTCATGTAAACTGACTGCCAGATGACCCAAATTTAAAAATGTTGTCAGCTGCCAATTTTTGTTGCACTTTAAGAGTTTAAATAGAGGAGCATTTATTGGACCGTATATGGTAATGATAAGTACACAGTACAATACTTTCATTGTTGAGTGGGAGGTGAATATCTAGTGTATATATACCTTAGTTACTATTATATTTGGACATATTGATTACTTGCTGCACCCAGATCATGCAGGCCCAAAAGGTCAAAACCGTTTGACAATCCAATATCTTTTTGAAAATAATTAATGTTAATTTTGAAAAAAAATCAGGAGATTACGCAAAGCATGCAAAGAGTCAACCTTATGTAGTGACCAAATGGCAAGCAATGTGCATTCTGATCCAGACTGTGTGTTACCGGGCCACATAGGGCAGTCATTAACGTGTCTGGCAACAGATGCGAGTCTGACTGCTGATCCAGGGGTCGCGAGTTCGAACTAGGCCCAGTCCCATACTTTTGTGGAGATTGATTATGAAATAATTTCTACGGTCATTCTCCTCCCTCAAGAAGAATTGTTGTCATTGACAAGCGAAAATATGAGCACAAAGTACTGGTAAACTGCTTGTTCAAGCTTGCCCAGAAAAAAAGTGTGGTTAGGTGAACTGACCGTCCCACCATGAACATAGCTGTTGACGGGACATAGAGCAACAAAAAAAAAAGATATGATCAAGACTGTTCTTAAATTCAAGAGCAGTATGATCTTGTCTGTCTTCATAGGTGACAGGTCCAGATAAACACATTTTTTAGCCTAAAATTGAGAATATTTTCTTAGTCATCTGAGTTTTAACATTTATTTTGGGTGCTCAAAAGAAGATGGTTCTTTTTTGAGTTCCCACAACATATATTTTGATTGAGAAGTAAGGAAATATGCACTATTATCTGGAGGTATGATAGGCTTGATGGAACAGCTTAAACCCTGATCAACTTGCTTGCAATCTAATCGCCATAGGTTTAGATAAACAAAAAAATTTAGTATAAGATTTTAAATATTTTCTTATACATCAGTTTTAACATATGTTTTGGATGCTCAAGAGAACCGTCTCATTTAGATGGTTCTTTTGAGTACCCACAACATATGTTTCAGTTGAGAAATAATAAAAAAAATATTTTTGGTACACACTCTGAGCGGGTTTACTGGTTGCCATTCCAATGCTACAGTATATTAGTTCGAATTTTAGGGTAAATATGATATGAAGATATTTCTGGCAATAGCCTCCAATGCACCTAGTAACCTTAATGTATTGTGTTCGGAGACATGCTTTTCTGAAGGGCCATGCAGCAGTTTAAAAGTATATTTCTGGCAATAGCCTCCAATGCACCTAGTTACCTTAATGTATTGTGTTCAGAGACATGCTTTTCTGAAGGGCCATGCAGCAGTTTAAAGAATGATTTTTCATTTTAAAGGCTATATAAGGCTGACCCGCTGCGGTTAAGATGAAATTTCGTAGGGCACTGTACAACAAGGCAAGTCACTATGATAGTGCTATATAATACTGTATTCAACCTAACAAGCGCACTGTCAAAATTTTGAAAATAGTGTAGATCCAGTACAGCTGGCTCCTGATGAATGAACTGGTCACAATTCACACTATTTCACACACACCCATCAAAGGGCCAGTTAAGCAAAAAAGAAATAGCGTAAAATTGCAATTATCTTCTTATCCATCAGTGTAAACATGTGTTTTGGGTGCTCATCGAGGCGGTTCTTTTGAGTACCCACAACATATGTTTTGGTTGAGAAATAAGAAAAATAATTTTCAGTTACTCACTCTTATGTGGGGGGCCTCTTGATCCATATTGTCCCAAAGGAGTTTGATCAAGCCATCAAAGCTACCGGCTGTACCACAATATTCACACATGCTCAGGCTCAGGTGAGCTATGATAAAATGGCAGATGTTTCAAGTATTAAAGACTCGGATCAAATTGGAAATAACTTCTGCCCAGTCCGATATGATCCTTTGCTGTGCATGCACTCATTGGATTGCCAATGTCCAAGCTACATTCGTACAGACAGTGATAACAGTGATCAGACTGTGAGCAGAATCTGATGACCTGGCTGACCGAGTCATCAGACCATGGGTAGTTTCAACTTTGCACCTCTTTAATGCACTTATTTCCTCCATGTCCTCCTGATATTAGCAAGACCAAATGCCAACTGCTTATCATGCACACATGTATCCATGGTAATTTCATTGAAAGGCAATGACTGAAGGACATACGATAAAGGCATATTTCTTTATTATTCTTCAGTTTTATCCAGACTCTCAACATTTTTATGGGTTGTTTTTTTGTACATTCCAAATATTTTTCCAAATATTATCCTCACCATTCAAGAAAGAATGATCCTTGGATAATCGGGAAGTTTATTCAATATTGTGATCAACGTGTAATTATATCCTTCACTTACCAAACAAGAGATTTTGGTCTCTCATAGAATTTTTCATAACAGGTTACCTCATTGAGGCAATTCTAATGATTACACTCAACATACTGTTTGAAAATGAAATAAAACAAACCTGCCTTAGAAGCTATGAAGACTAAACCATGCACAGCATAAGATGTAGAGAAAATTTGTTAACATATTTCTAGAGCTTATAATGCAAATGATTTTCTAGGGAATAGGAAGTGAGTTTGAATTAACCATGGTAAACAGCCATCAGTGTTTGAGCCACAATGAATTTTCACTACGTATATTTGTATAGTAAAACCTGTGTAAAACGGCCACTCAAAAATAGACAAAGCAAAGAGCTTGATGACAAATGGTAGCTTTAATAATTAAGGTTGAAAGTATTGCAGAATGCTCCCCTTGGAGCATTCTGCAAAACTTTTGACCTTCATTATTAGCTACAATTTGTCTTGAAAACCAATTGTCATTCTTTTTAGAGTGGCTGTTTTACACAGGTTTCACTGTACATGTATATCAAAATTCTCAATTTCTCTTCAGGTATGTGGAAGAACATGTTCAGAGAACTGGAGTCGCCATAGAGACCCAGGGGTTTGCTTTTATAACCAGTGGCAAGAAGAGAGAGTCCTTGACTGTGAGTATTGCGCCATCTATTTGGGATCATAAAATATATATTTTGATGTTCACAACAATATTAGCCCTTAATGCGCCAATCGCAACAAAAGTCGTCTGCTTTTCTCGTCTGCTGAAATGTTTAAGAAGCCACTATGTCAAACAGTGTGAATCCAGATCAGACTGCTCCTATAGGAGCAGTCTGTTCTGGGTCCACGCTGTTTGCTTCTATACTTAATTCATCAGTGATGTTAGGCAATTATTTGCAGCAGACGACTTCAGCAGACAACATTTTCAGATGCATTTTTTTTCTTGGCGCTTTAAGAGTTAGAATTTCATCAAGCACTGTAAATTCAATTCCATCAAGCGGATGCAGTCTTTTTGGGTATTTAAGAGCCCATTTATTTTTGGTCTGCATCAAGGGGCCCTGGGAAAGTGTTCAATAGCTTAGCTATTGACAGGGTTGTTTGGGATGGTGTGCTATCCACTGCGCTACCCACAGTCTAGTTCAGTTTGGGGGCTACCGAATGGTGCTTGCCTGATATATGTTCTGCATTTGGTGTCATTTTCATGCATTTGATGTCATACTCATGCATTTGATGTCATACTCATGCATTTGATGTCATTAGTGCAACCTGAAATCAGTTGGATTGGATATGACCTGGGTCCCTCCTTTTAAGGGGGTATTTCTATTCTTGTCAGTTATTGATGAAAGGATGATTAAAGACATGCCTATCCAGCAATGATAAATTTGTGATGAAATATGCTAGGTTTTTGGTTGAATGACAACGTTGACATGTATTTTTGCTACCATTAGAATTAATATGGTCACATTATTGACCCTTAAAGCGGCAACCATGACTACAGCAGATGACAAATTTTGCGATATTTTCCCCAATTTTCAAAAAAAATAAGGTATGATATTTCATTAGAATCGTCTGCCAGCAGACGATTCTTATGAAATATACCTTATTAAAAGCAGCAAAATTTAAAATTGTTGTTTGCTGCATATTATGGGTTAGACTGCTCAGCTGATTTAACAGGTGTTTTTGAAGTGTATTGTTGTAAAAGTGGACTGGCTTTCTGAGTTTGGTTTGTTATAAGCTTTCATTTGTATTCATGATACACAAAAAAATAAAAATCTTTATATCACTGAAAACAGATCTTACAAAATCTCCTTCAAAAACTACTGGCCTTTTTTAAAGCAATGGCACAAATGTTGAATAGGTTTCTCTAATTGTTCTGAACCATAGAAAATGTTTTTTTGAAAAGTCTTCAAAAATCAAAGCATACGAAAAGTTCTAGCATGCGAAGAATTTAGATTTGCAGACAGTTATCACCACTAATATTTGTCACAATATTTTAGCCCTGCCCATGTTTTAAGTGAGGCCTGCAATTACTTTTAACATCTAAGTGTGGTTTTCAAGGGTTACTTTATAGTTTATGTATCTCATTTATAAGCCATGGTGTTGCTACAAGGATTTGTGAAATCAGAAGTAGACATATTAGTCATAATGTCTGACTCATTAAATCATACTGGAGATTTCTATGACTGCTAGTCTGGAAAGAGAAATGTACTTTTCAGTGACAACTTGTCTGATTAGAATAATGTTCTTGATTAATTCTTAACCCTTCAACTGCTACTTTAAGCTAAACACATTGTCAGTGAGTTGGTACCCTATTTTGAGAATCATAATTTCCTTGAAATTGGCACATTTTGTTCATACTTTCACAGATAATGCACTTATAGAAAGAAGTTTTACAGAATGTTTTAGTTATCTGACTTGGCTTCTAAATATGAAAACCATGTGAGCCTATCAGGAACTGTTTAAGAAAATCATATGGGATCTGTGGCAGGAAAATGTGTCTTCAAGCTTTCGACAAGGTAAAGCTCAACATAACTTGTTCAGCTACAAAGATTAGCTAGAAGAACCAAGAGGTACATGCATTAAGGGGCTATTTTGGCCCCCTCTAGAGTCAAAAACTGAAAGTTGCTTTTCACCAATTTCATCTTATTGGTTTGTTAGAAGAATAGCCCAAGTATAAAATTCTGGCATTTACTTTACTTTTACTGGTTGCTATGGTAACCAAAATGGCAGACAAAATAGGCTTTAAATAGAGAAATTGCCATTTTAGGCCAAATTTGAGGCTTTTCGAGACTGTTTTTTTTAAGAATTAGATATCAGCACAAGCAAATACCAAAATAAACTCATTCTCATGAGACCTGACGATACCTCATCTAGATCTCTCGCATTTCGCCCTTTGCATCATGGGTAACTAGCGATATTTGGCTAGTCCCGTTCATTCTTTGCACTGCTGTAGTGACCGAATTTTTTGTTGAAAATAGCAAAAAGTTAAAATTTTGACAGTTTATCATTTCTCTTTTAGTCAATATTTTCTGGATGTAAAGCCCCTAGTCATGCAAGCAGTGATCGCATAATATATTTTTAATAAAAATGGCGGCTCAATCCCAGTGTGCACCGAGCGAAAGGCGACAGGTTTGTTCGTGCTAGCGAGCTTCCGGTTTGCGACAATGAAATAAACTTTTAATATATTTTATGTCGTCATAATTCTCATCATCTGTTGAAATATTTTTTTTGTATTTGCTTGTGCTCTATATTAATTCCTCTGTTACATGTCTCAAATTTGCTCCAAAATGGTCATTTTCCTATTTTCAGCCTATTTTGGCGGCTATTTTTGTTACCATAGCAACTTAAAAGTGGAATCAATACCAGACCTTTACACTTTGGCTATTGCTCTAATAAACTAATAAGAAGAAACTTGTGAAAAGCAACTTTTATTTTTTGACCTCATAGGGGGGCCAAAATAGCCTCTTTATGCACGTACCCCTTTTGTTGGTGGCATGTTTAGCTATATATATAAACAAGAACAAATAAGAGATCTGTAGATTGTGCTATTGTTCACAATAATTCTCTGTGGAAATCTTTTAGATGTTGCCGAACAGAGAAGCAATTGTCATTGTTCTGCCAAGAAATTACATAAGAAATGTGTATAACCTGTAAATTTTTACCTGATCCTGACAGTTATGCATGAATAAATTATTACAGTATTTTCACTGAATGTATATTTTTTCGTGAGGGAGCCTGTGTTATCGGCACATTTTGAGCAATTACAGAAATAAACCTATTCATGCTATTGCAGTAAAACCTGCTGAAAACTCAATGAGGTTGTAGTTTCCGCCGTAGTTGTGTGGTTTGTCAACATGGCTCCAGATATGGAGGTTATGGGTTCGAATCCTGGCTAACCCATTTTTTTAATTTTCTTCTTCTTTGTTTACATGTCAAAGAAATGCTTATAAATACGATAATTTGTTTATAGTTCATGCTTTCTTTGAAAGGGTAATGACTGACAACTTCTTGATGTTGTGAGTTATAATTAAGTTCGAGCATATGTCTAATGAAAAGAAAAACCATGCTCTTGGTAATTGTTTATAGCACGTCAAGCAGCAAGGAGGTTCAAATATCTTCAAAACTGCACATTTGACAGGAGTTAGTTGGACTACAGTATTACGGATCCGACGAAAGAAGAAAGAGACCAGGGTGTTGTTGTCTCCGTAGATCAAATTAAATAAAATGGAGAAAAATATTGCATAAAAGTAAAAATAAAATAAAAATAAAACAAAAGTCTTTTCAATAATTGCAATAATAGATGGCGTGTATGGGGTTCAAACTAAAGACGCAGAGTTTAATAAATGATGAATGCAATTTTCACTCAAGCAACCGATAGCCAATTGAACTATTCTTGCGGTATTTACATCTATTATGTTATAAAATACCACATGCATTCCCATATTAGTATACACAATTAATGCTGAAGAGTATAAATAGATGCTCAATTGGCTGTGAAATTATTCAATGATAAAGGCTAGGATCAGGTTAATATTGTAGAGTAATAGTTAGAGTAATAGCTGTGTCATAAAAGCAATTAAGGGACAACCCAGCACCACCAGGAAAATGCCATTTGAACAGAGTTTTGCTGGCGGAGTGATGGTTTTGTATGCTTGCTGTCAAGAAACATAAAAAACTAAGTTGGACATTTTGAAATGTTAAGCGCAGAAACGCATCTTCTTCAGAGCACTGTGCTAGCTCTGGGTTGCACATGATACCTTCTGAATAGCAGTCATAAGAATGATCCTTTGCCTGTGTCCTAAACAGCTGTCTTAGGGCTAGTACAAAATGTAGTCCTCAAGATTTGTCCAGGTTTTACAACAAGTCATGTTAAAAGTTCACTTTTCCACATGTATGGATGTTGCATAAGTGCACAGGCCCTTTCACATTCCATTTAGCATGTGATGATAAGTGAGAAAGCAGTTTAAAAATTGAAAACTATCTATTTTCTTACATGTTCTTCCAGCTGGATTTTTGTTGTGGAATTTATGACATGAGATGAAATTATTTTGAGGTGAAAAACCGGCCACAGGATTAAGCAGGGTGAGGTTTATTGAAAACCAGCATGTCAGCAGTTTTTGCTATTAAGCCAGAGTCCTAGTTAAGACTGTTATATCAACAGAAAAATGCTGATATTTCTCTTGTTTCTCCATGTAAATATATGTTGTGGTGTTTATTGGAAGCGTCTCAATGAGACGCTTCCAATGAGTACACACAACATTGCACTTATTTCGGGAAATAATAAATTGTTGAAAAGAATAAAAAATGCTAATTATAAATCTGAAATACCCCTATTATCAAATGATGTTTAGCTTGGAGTGATTGGTATGTCAGAGGATATATATTTGTTGTGAGAATATCAAACAATGTGGATAGAAGTCATTAGAATAGACTCAGATAGACAATTCTAACAAGAGTAACCACATAAGGATATGAAAGGTACTTTCCACATTGCATCGATCATGACTAATAATCTTGTAGATTGTCACGTTCTGGTTTAGCTGGGCTACAGGTAAGCTTATATCATATTTTAAAATATCTTATCTTGTGGGTACTTGTCAATAGGCTTGTCTATGTTAGCTTGACAATTCACCTCAGTTACCAGGCTCACAGCTTTTTTGAGTTGCCATAGAAAGTAGGAAGATACATAAATTTTTCTGCCTGGTTTAAAAAAATTACATCTATGATAGTTGTATTATTATAGGTATTTAAACATGTTAAAGAAGATTTAAAATAGAACATCCTGCTATATCACAAAGGCACTGGCTGGCTGGCTGGCTTTACATCCACCACTCACAGAGAGCTAGCCTGGCCTCAAGCTCTGAGTTCAAGGAAAACTACTGCTACTGGACAAAAAATTTCTCTGATATAATCTCCCTTCTTGGCTCAAACTCAGATAGCCCTATCAGAGAGGTAGACACTTTTAGAATAAAAAAAAATAAGTGTTTTTGTAACATTATAAAATTATCAGTTAGACGGGGGCCAGTCTAACGGAGAGCCAACACTACTATACTGAAGCAGAAGGGGCTAACTATAGCATGACTATTAGAATCTACAATGGCGTAGCCAGAACGCTGAAAAAATTACGCACATCAAAGGCAGACTATTGGATCAAGCAGTGATTCTCTTTAATTGAATCCCTTCAAAATGGGAATTTCTCTTAAATGAAAGAATTAGCTCCTAGAGGGAGCTTATTCTTTCCTTAAAGAGCAGTTCCTTATGGTATAGAAAATCACTTTTACAACATCTATTAGTTGACCTCCCTTGAATGATACTATGTTAATTACGCACATGTGTAACTGTGTAATGGGAGCTATGCAATGATCTAGTCCCACTGTGTTGCTGTGCTGTCACATAGGGTGAAAAGTTTCATTATCTTGTGACACTGCTGGGGGAAAACACTTGATTGGAATGCCTCTGTAAAGAACTTTGTAAGCACCATCTGGTATATTTGACTGTGAAGTGTGTTGTCAGTACTCTCTGTTTGGTGTCTGCACTGGGTTTGATAACGCCATCTATTGTAAAGGTTTTTGTCAGCACCATATTGTCTATCCCAGCAGCACCATCTGCTTGGTCATATTGACAGCATCATCTTGTGTCAAGGGCTATGTCTTTGTCAGCAACATTATTGTCTATTACATCTTGCAGTAAAACCTGTGTAAAACAGCTGCCCAAAAATAGACAAAACAAAGATCCTTATGACAAACCGTAGCTTAATGAAGGTCAAAAGTATTGCAGAATGCTCCCCTTGGAGCATTCTGCAATACTTTGACCTGCATTAAGCGATAATTGGTCTTGAAAACCAATTTTGGTCTTTTTGAGAGTGGCCGTTTTACACAGGTTTTACTGTATTTTGTACTTGGTTTGTCCCTGTAAAGAGCTTTGTGTCAGCATCATCTCTGTAAAGAGCTATGTCAGCATCATCTTAGTAAAGTGGTTAGTCAGTATCCGATCTAGTCTATCTCCGTAAAGTGCTAGTTAGGACAGCTTCATCTCCTTAAAGAGCTTGTCAGGATAATCTCTGTTAAGTGCTTTGTCAGCAGCATTTCTACGAGCTTCCTCTGACCATCTCTGAAAGATCTAGCCAGTCCCATCTCTGTAAAGTGCTTAGTCAGTAACATAGTCAGCAACATATCTGTAAAGAGCGTTGTCAGCATCAGTTTTATAAATTCTTGCAGCATCAGCTGTCAGCATCAGCTCTGTAAAGAGCGTTGTAAGCATCGGTTATGTAAAATCTTGCAACATCAGCTGTCAGCATCAGCTTTGTAAAGAGCTTGTCAGCATCAGCTCTGTAAAGAGTTTGTCAGCATCGTCTTTGTAAAGAGCTTATATCAGCATAAGCTATGTGCATTGCATAGCCAGCGCCATTTCGGTAAAGAGCTTCTCAGCATCTGTAAAGTGGTTAAAAGCTTATATAATATTCAGTAATAGCATCATCTTTGTAAAGAGCATTGTCTTTGCAAAGTGCTTAGTCAGCAAAGTTAATTTTTATGCTAGCCTGCTCATACTTTGGGTTTCATTTAGTTATGACATTTTAACCATGCATATTGGACTATTATAACCATGCATATAGCAGTCCAATTTACCTTAGACTGGCTCCAGCCCTTAAAACAATTTTTCATCAATGTGTCATATCGTATACTTGTAGCTAGGCTTACTCTGATGGCTCTGTTTTAAGCTTAAAACAGAGCCATTAGAGTAAGCCTAGCTACAAGTATATGATATGAAACAGAGCCATCAGAGTAAGCCTAGCTACAAGTATATGATATGACACATCGATGAAAAATTGATTTAAGGACTGGAGCCAGTCTAAATTTACCTCTGTGCCACTGAGTTCTTTCACAACCCTGTAAGGTTTGCTGACAATAATTTCCTCATCTAGGTATATGCAAAAATGCATCATCTGTCTAGAACTACCTGTCTAGCCTGCACTGACTCACCTGTGCAAATTGAAATACCTGTCTAAATCAATCGAGTAGATACAAATGAAAAAGGACTCAACCCTTAATGGACCCATCTTGACTCCAACTGCATTGAATGTAAGATAATTATGTCCCCCTGCGAAGGAGTTCGTGGAAACGTTTATTATGGTATTGACTCCTGTCTGCTTTAGTGTTGGCATAGCTTTTTGTCTGCACTCTAACTTATTTATAAACTGTTGGACAACTTATGTAATAGTTATACCATGGGTTGTCCGGCTGTACGTGGAGATAATCCACGAGCTTTAGCGAGTGGATTATCTTACATACAGGTGGACAAACATGGTATAACTGTTTTATACCACCTACATCAGTGTAGACCTTGCACATCAAGAGATATTTTGTGCTAAAGTCGGTAAGGGTGGTATAAAAACTGTTAGTCAGATTTTAACCAAACTTGCACAGATACTTCATTGGGACAGCCGAAAGGAATGATTAGATTTTTCAGGACCTTGAAGGTCACCTAAGGGTCTAACTAAGGAAGAGCATTGACTGCACTCTTATCTTCAGATTTTGACCAAACTGGCACAGATACACCTTTGGGCAGACTGTTGGTTTTTCATACTCTTCATAAAAGCCTCAGTTGATCCGTCTCAATGAGAGCTTGAGCACCCAAAACATTTGTTAAAAATAATGGGTAAGAAAATATTTACAATTGTACACTGGAAAATTTTGTTTATTTAAACCTGTGAAAAGTATTTTCAAACTTTAGCTAATCTATCTCGACCTATGCAGCATGTTTTCATCACACCGGGTAGGCGGCAATCGAAAACTCTAATCCTATCGAGAAACATAGGTCAAAATTCGTTAGAAAGAGAGTTTTTTATTGCCATTTGTCGCTAGCTGACGACAAAACAAATGGCAATCGAAAACACTGTTTCTATCGATTTTTATCCTGGTCCGTCAATTGTTGAAGGCGTTTTTGATTGCCGCCTACCCGGTGTGTTCATGTAGAAATACAAATTTAGTCGAACTTCAGTTGAGGAAAGTCATCTGGCAGTTCAGAGACATTTCTGTGTTTTTGTCATTTAATTTGATGCAGCTGTACTTATGCACCCAGTGACCTTGCTCCACTCCATTGCTCCACTTTATGAACTGCACTAGAAACCTATTAAAATATTTTACATTATTACATGTTATGTCACAGCATGACAAAACAAACAAAAAACATTTACAGGACTGGTGTGTACTGCGAAGACCCAGATAAGCTTTCACTACTATCTTTGCCGTCCTGTCATTCAATTAAGCTTTTTACTAAACTCATGTTTCAAGTTTATATAATCAGGCTTTCAAGTGGGCCCTACTTTTCCTATTTTTCCCTACTTTTTTGATCTGCTCCTACTTTTCCCTACTTTTTCATGAAAATGTCCTACTATCCCTACTTTTTCACTCTAAAATGTCATTTACGCATAAAAATCCAGAATTTTTTCCTCGGTCGCTTGGCTCGCTCGGATTTTAGATGTTAACTATGTTCACTTAGGGAGCGTGCTGCTTTACACCTCAATTTTTTAATGTTTAACCTAAAAATCTCTCTGTTTGGCTAGTACTATTGTAACAGGTATTATCCTGCTCATTTAAAGCTGCATACTCTGTAACTATGAACATTTTTCGAAAAAAAAATTTTCTTTTTAAATTATTTGCAAAAGTAGAATAAAGTTATGTTGTCACAATAAATCTTATTTCTACAGTTGAAAACTGCATGAAAAAGTGAATTGTCTTATAAAAACAGGAGTATTTTCTCTTGTTTGTAATTATTTGCGTCCCTCCAATAATTCTAGACAGGTAATTTTTAACATAAATGCTGTTGTTTTGGCACTAATAATTTGTTTATTATTACGAAAATGGTAAAATGTATACCTGAATTTTAGTATTTTTACTGTGTTCTTGAAAGATAGAAACATTATTTTTAAAATGAAAATATCAAAAGTTACAGATTATGCAGCTTTAATCTGAAATAACTTATTTCAAACAGCTCATTGTAATGAATTTTATATTTGGAAAAGCCCTACTATCCCTACTTTTTTACACTGATAATTCCTACTTTTTCACTACTTTTTCTAAATTTTTATCCCTACTTTTCTGTTGATGGGCATGTGAAAGCCTGTATAATCTAAACATTTCTGTATTGAAATTGAAGAAAGGACAAATATAAACAGGCCTATATAAGATTGCATTATTCCAATTTTTTTTTCATCCAAAACCTATGTTGTGGGTACTACAAAGAATGGTCTAAATGATAATTAAAGAAAATAATCTTATTTTACCCACCATATTAGTATGCTTATCTGGAGTTATGTATAGAACTGCAAGCCTTTAGTCCCAAAATATAATAATTTTCTTACCTCTTAACAAAAACATGTTGTGGGAACTCGTAAGATTTGTCTCAATGAGACGGTTCTTTTGAGCACCGAAACATATGTTAAAACTGATGGGTAAGCAATTATTTACAATTTTACACTCAAAAATTGTATTTATCTAAACCTATGGAATACCATGATGATCTTTCCAAATTTGGTCATGTTTCAAATGTTTGAACCTGGGAATTTATAGCTATTGCTCCCTTTCAATGGTATACCCCTGGTTATTAGTTTTGATACAGCAATAGGTTTGGGTCTTACAACATTAGTTTTCCCTTGCAAGTTGTCAATGTTAAAAAAGGTATTGAAATATGGATTCATTTAACCTGCTAAATATATTTATGCACTAATAATGTCTCCCCTTAATGGTCGGGAGACATATTGTTGTCTCCCATCTTCCGGGTCGGGAGACATATACTAGGCCAAAAAAGAAACGCCGCATACAATAATTAAAAATATTATGTGTTAAATGAGAGTGGCAAAATTCCATCATCTGTCTATGTTTTGCTATTTTTTCTTCCGCACATTTTCTCCATTGAATTATTGAGGTGAGTCGATCAAAACCAGTGTACTGACCGATTTTCCATTTTCCTGTTTTTCACGTGCACACTCAGTCCATTCAAATTTACATGTTTACTAACTACTGAAATTGCTAGTCGAACATCCCAAACGTCTAAAAACATTAAAAAACTTTGGAATTTAATATTACACATTACTAATTTACAAAATTGGCACATGTGGAACGTGAACGTGCAATAGGAATGTTAAAGGCTAACGTGACGTCATTGATAGTAGCCAAACAATTTCGGTGCCATGTTAGGACGATTGGATGTCTTAAGAATCGTTTCCAACAAATTGGGACAACGTCACACCGTACGCGTCCAGGGCGTCGACGTGTGTCGACGCGACGTCAAGATCGAGACATCCGGACGTCTCATTTGCGCAATCGATTTCATCTGGAGTCAGTCATAGCTAGTGTTAAAGTCTAATTTAATATCAAGTTCTAATGTTATCATATGCATCTAAGGGACATAATCCTATTGTAATGATGTCTAATAACTCTAGAGTTATCTTTCATTGTATTATGACGTCATTAACGTTATGTTGCTTAGTGATGACGTTACCTATCAGTTTGTGTTTTCTAGTGTTGTCAATAAACATCAGTTATTGGCACTGAGTGTCTTGTGTCTATATTGAGGAATTAACAATGGTAGCAGAGCGAATATAATGATCTCTCAGCGTGGATTTGAGGATCTAACATGTAACAGTTGGTAAAATGGTGAAAATTCTTTTACAACTGGTATTTGGTGGAATTGTGGTGGAGTAGCTGGTATCGACTTGTTGGAGTATTGGAAAAATTGGTGGAACTTGCTGTGATATTGGACAATTGGTGGAACTGGTGGAATATTGGTGGAATATTGGTGGAATAATAGTCTAATTTGGTGAAATATTGGTGGAATCCTGGTTATATGGTGGAGCTTGCTGGTGTATTGAAATAATTGGGTGGAGTATTTATTGGTGGATTTATTCAAGACTGTTTTGTGTACTTTTGCGGAATATACTGGGTGGAGGACATTAAAATAAATTTTGACAACCAGGTTATGGTTGAGTTGTATTAGAGAATAAATAGTTGTATGTTATGGAACTGTGAAAAAAAAAGGTGGAATAAAAGGAAAATGATTTTATGTAGAGATTAGCAGATGACAGCAGATGATGGCTACAGAGATAAGTATTCCTTCATTGACAGGGTCAACAAATTACGAGTTGTGGAAGCTGCAGACACAGGCATGGACAATTGTAACGGAACTGAGTAAGGAGAAACAAGCGGTAGCAGTGGCATTAAATCTTCCTGATGATGACAAGAGGAAAATAAAGGAAAAGGTATTTGGTGAACTGGAACTGGATGTACTTAACAGTGAAAATGGTATGAGTGTGCTTTTTGAATTTTTGGACAGATATTTGTTGGAAGATGAGCTGATGAATAGTTGGAATAAATTTGAAGATTTTGAGAAATTTGAAAGGAAACATGGGCAGAATATTAGAGAGTATGTTGCTGATTTTGACCTGAAATTCAGAAAACTTGAAAAAATACACATTAAGCTTCCATCTGAGATTTTGGCATTTAAACTGCTCAGAAATGCAAACTTAAGTAAGCAAGAAAGAATGCTGGTTTTGACGGGTGTGAACTTCGCTGAAAAAGAGAAAATGTATGTGCAAACAAAACATTCTTTAATAAAATTTATGGGAGATTTAAAAGAGGAAAAAGCTAGGATGGGGCCAAATGTTAGACTGGAACCAGGGTGGAAGAAGTTGGTCAGTTGCAGTTACAATTTAAAGGGTAGTGTTGAGCATGGTAGTAATGGCGTGATGAAAAAGAAGCTGAACCCTTTGGGGTTAAATGGACAAATCTTGCTGTGTAAATCATGTGGGTCCTATAGGCACTTTGTGGCAGATTGTCCAGACAGTTGGGAAAATATGATGAAAAGGAAAGCCAGTAAGGGTAGTATGAAATCAAATGACCGGAGCAACAACGAGAAAATAATGGGTAAAACGGGACTAAAAGATGAAACACAGTCAAATGTAAGTCACTTTGATTCAGTTGATGTAGAAGAATTAGTGGTGGAAGTGACAAAATGTAAGAAAGATATAGGAATCATAAAAGATGAATTAATTGAAATAAAGGCTGAAAACAATGAACTTAAAAGACAGAAAGAAGAGTTAAAGGGCTATATAGAGAATCTTAAAGAATCGAGGTTTCTTAGCGGTGAATTGGACAAACAGATTAAAAAGCAATGGGATAGGAAAGAAAGCAAGGAAGAAATAAATATTAAAGGAGAGATTTTCAGAAACGTTTATGAGAGACAAGTCAGAGAGAATGAAACGGCAGTGAAAGGAAAATTTCAGCAGTCAAATGGCACTAAGGAGACAAAACAAAGGTTTCTGGAAAAAGCAAAAATAGTGAAGCAAAAGTTGCAGATGAATAAAGGTTACAAGACGGGAACATGGAGAAAGGAATCTCTCATACAACAATTACATGACGTTATACTGAGGATTAATGAATGGAACCAAACAAGAATGTGGGGTTGGCGTTCAGAAGATAGCCAACAGCTAAATGATATGACATTACAAATAATCACTGGAAACTGGTTATCAAAACTTTAACTCAACAGATATGTGGTAAATGACATCTAAGAAGATACATGAAAACTGGTTACAAAATACAGTGAAAACTCTTTATAGTGACATTCTTTTTAACAGCAAAATTCTTTACAACATCTATTGTATTTGCACAAATGTACCAGTTTAGCTTAAATTTGAATTAATTACAACAGAAATTCAGTTTAACGTCAAATTATTTGGGGACAACAGTGGCGTTGTAAAGAGGGTTGACTGAAACTATTTTTTTTTATTCTATGTGTCATTCATATTCAAATTCATATTCCCATCTATCATTTTAATCAGACATCCATTGATTTCTATGAGAATCGCTAAGCAATTTTTCTTTTATTTTCATTCATATTGATTACTGGTAATTCTTTTCTAAGATCAACAAAACAAAAGAAAGAAAATATAATTAATGTTAAAGTCTAATTTAATATCAAGTTCTAATGTTATCATATGCATCTAAGGGACATAATCCTATTGTAATGATGTCTAATAACTCTAGAGTTATCTTTCATTGTATTATGACGTCATTAACGTTATGTTGCTTAGTGATGACGTTACCTATCAGTTTGTGTTTTCTAGTGTTGTCAATAAACATCAGTTATTGGCACTGAGTGTCTTGTGTCTATATTGAGGAATTAACAGCTAGGACATCCCAAGAAATTCATAATCCAAAAATCAGGGCTCAAACTGTGAGAAATCGTTTCAAGAGATTTGTTAAAGACTCCCTCCTCCCAACGTTTGATGGAACTTTACTTTGGTGCAGTATTTACATCAAATTAAGGAACCCGCGGTAGTACCAATGTCTTAACGAATTGAGAAACTGGCAAAGAACATTCTCTAGCTCCATTTTTCTCTATTTTTTCTAATTACTGCATGTTTTTTTTTAATGAAATACATAACTCGTACAGTAAGCACTTTTCATACATAGCGGCGTTTCTTTTTTGGCCTAGTATATTGTTTTTCCCTTCACGTCTGTCAGTCTGTCTGTCTGTCTGTCTGTCTGTCACAAAATCGTGTCCACTCTACAACTTGATAACCGAAAGATATTTTGGGGAAACTTAAATATATTTGTAAAGCACATTGAGACACCATGTCATGCACAAGAACCATAACTCTTGCTTGTATATTTTTCAAATTATTCTCATTGGAACATTATAGTAAATACAATTTTGTTTCCATTCTGTAAATTGAAAACTGTTCAAGCTATTTTGGATTAAACTTCATACAGTTGTAGAGCACAATGATGCGATGTGTCATGTGTGAGAACAATAACTCTGCTTTGCATATTTTATGTTTAAAAACCGTTACAGCAATTTGAATGAAACTTCATACAGTTGTAAGGCACCATTGGTCATATATCAGAAGCATTACTCGAGATCTGCTTTGTTGTTTCCCTGCGACCATTTGTAATGTTGATTCATGTCCGCGCTGTAAGTTGAAAACCGTTAAAGCTATGTGAAGGAGACTTAATACAGTTGTAAAGCACATACGACGATGTGTCATAAAGCATAAGAAAACAATGTCATACACAAGAACCATTACTGCTTTGTTTATTTTTGGAGTTATTTCCCTTTGATTAGTAATTGTATTTACTGACATTTTGATCCTTTTCACCCCTAAAAGGGGGAGACATCTGTTTTTTCGCTGAAAAACAATTCTAGTTTTCGTAGTTTTCATAACCAGTATTCTTTACATTGTTACATTTATCACAATGAATGCAGTAACTGCACAGAAAACAGTGTGGCTCCTGATGAGTTGGCAACTGATGCTGGGTCTTCATCATATTCAAAAGCTCAACATAGGTTAACTTTTGCAAACAGTTTAGACCCAGATCAGGACCGAAAGAAAGTCGGTCCTTAAAACTGGGTCCATTAGGATAATGTTTCTGAAAGATTTTATTTGAAGAAGTTAATTTTGAAACAAGTCAGCAGATGCCAACAAAGCAAGAAAACTAGACTTCAGTAGATGGTACACCATGGCAAATACCCGCTTTTGATCTAACCAAAGCAACTCCTACGGTTTAGGAGGAGATACATTTACAAGAAAGTATATTATTTCACCTTTGACCTTGACCTTAAGTCTAGGACAAACAAAACGTTGCCCAGTATCCTCTACATCATATGACCTATGCACCTGCAAAGTTTGAAGCTGCAATGTCCAACAGTTTAGGAGGAAATGCATTTGCAAGAAATATTTGACCCAAGGTCAAAATCACATGAAGCATTGCCCTCTACATCATGTGACCTATGCACCTGCAAAGTTTGAATTTGCTTCGGCCAATGGTTAAGGAAATGCATTTACAAGAAAATATATCATTTGAATGACCCCAAGTTCAAGGGGTCAAGGTCACACAAAATGTTGCCCAGTACCCTGGACATCATGTGACATATGCACAAGCAAAGTTTGATGTTGTTACATAGATTCCTACGGTTAAGGAGATGCATTTACAAGAAAATGCATAATTTGACCATGACCTTAGGTTCAAGGTCACACAAAATGTTGCCCAGTACCTTCAACATCATTTGACCTATTCAGCTACAAAATTTGAAGTTGCTATGTCTAACAGTTTAGGAGGAGATACATTTACAAGAAAATACATTATTTGACCTTCTGGGGATCAAAGTCACACGAAATGTTGCCCAGCACCCTCTATATCATGTGCCCTATTCGGCTACAACGTTTGACGTTGCTACCTTAACAGTTTAGAAGGAGATTAGTCAAGGTCACACTAACCCTCTACATCATGTGACCTATTTAGCTACAAAGTTTGTAGTTGCTATGTCTAACAGTTTAGAATGAGATATATTTACAAGAAACGTGACAACAGAAGATGGACCAATCTTGGTAGGAAATTAATACAGTCAGCCCTCTTTACAACGACACTGTTTGTCCCCAAATGATTTGACGTTAAACTGAATTTTTGTTGTAATGAATTTAAATTCAAGCTAAACTGGTATATTTGTGCAATAACAATTGATGTTGTTAAGAATTTTGCTATTATAAAGAATGTCCTTATAAAAAGTTTTCACTGTACCCTTTTTCTAAAGAAAAAAGTGGGTATAATTATACAGCATGCAAAGAGTTAACATAGCTGATTAGGAGACATCTGGCAATCTTAAATATCTGCTCTAAAGATAAACCATAGATAGATACATTCTGCCAAGTCAGCAGAAATTATAATAGGGAAGCTGGAAGGAATGTGATTGATTCATAAAGACACACAGGGTTACAGAAAACATTTCATTGGTTATCATTGTCCTTCTTGATAAATAGTGGATCTTACATGACTGCTCATGTTTTATGAATGCGAGGCTTGCCAAGCCTTTTATCTCTTTTTCACAAAGAGTTTAATAAATTCAATAACACAAGAGCATGAATGTTAGATTATGTTTGTCATATGACATTAAGATTACTTTGGAGTCTCATTTCTAGCGTAAAAAACGTCACAATTTTGTCATTATGTACGCAATGTTGTTATGGACCTCATAACTTTCCAAAAATCTGTAAAGCACTATAGTGGTTTAGAAGTTTATCAATTTTATTGCATGGCATTATATCACTCCCAGACACGACGTCATGTAATAATATTTTCTATTTCTTATTCTAATAATTAGCTTGGGAAGTTGCTGGATTTCGTTTATTACTATGTGTTCATATGTTGAATGGAAAACTGTGTTGAACCTGATCAGCTGGTTTCTTCAGAAGCATTAGCAAGTTGATTGGGATCTACACTGTTATTAAAAGAGAATTTATCAGCATTACCAGGGTCATGTATAAGCCAGGCCCAGTAGCGTAATTGGGTTGCCAGTCTGATTGCTGATCCAGGGGTCTGGCCTGGGAGATTGATCATAAAATATTTTTTCCTTCCGCTGATTCAAGGAGGGCTGTTATCAGTGGTTAACAGCTTAGTTTAATTTTAGTTTGGCCAGAAAAAGTGGTTAGTTTAACTGACTTTATACAACCCTTACCAACTCTAGCACGTAATACCTCGCCATGTGCAAGGTCTACACAGATGTAGGTGGTATAAAATAGTTATACCATGTTTGTCCACCTGTACGTAAGATAATCCACTCGCTAAAGCTGGTGGGTTATCTCCACCTACAGGCAGACTACCCATGGTATAACTATTACGTAAACTTGACTGGGGACTAATGGCAATGGAAAACACTGTTTCTAGCGATTTTTGATCCGTGTCATGATTGTTAAGAGCGTTTTCAATTGCCGCCTTCCCGTTGTGGTTATGTACTTTTATTTTAATATCTATGAAAGTTACATGTGGTCAGAATATGGGGTTCGAACCCACAATAATGATAGTCCATAGAAGTCAGATAACAGCATACACCAGCTTCCCGATTAAGTATGATCAGTTTCGAAATAAATTGTTTTCTCAATCCACAAAATACTGGTGATTGCCAGCAGAATCTAGTCATTTTTGTTTCTCAGAATCATGCGTGTAAAGTGCATTTATCCAGAAATATCTAATCCCTTAATAATCCATGGTTTCTGAGTAATCAATAGCATTGATCCTAAGAAAGATGCAATTGATTTCTAGATCAAATTAATGCAATTTGGTAACATGTTTAAATTACCTCATTAGGGCAATTATAACTAGCACTTCTTGAAGTATTTTCGTGAAATTAAGGCCAAGCCTAATAGAAGCAAATATTCATAGTTTACATTTAATCAATGAACAATCAAATGATGGATATTTACACATATTTTACCATTTTTTAAATAAATACCAGAGATTTGAGGCCGTTGTTGATCGTTGTTATCGAAGCAAAATACACTGAGAAAAATGTCGGGGAAATTTGGTTTGTGTCAAATAAATGTCTAAGAATTGTCAGGAATTTTGTTCATTAAATTTCTGCCTTAAGAAACCCCAATATGTGGCATCCCCTGGGTCTACACTGTTTGTTAATGCCCATTCTTCATAAACTAGACTGGCAGACATAAATGGGATGGCTAGAGAAAATAAAAGCGCTGCAGGCATGCAACAAACCCCACCACGGGATATTTTCAATGCAAAGAAAATCATTTTGAAACTAGACCTTTTCATGCAAAGTTTGAAGAAAATTGGTAAAGAAATAAAGAAAAGATAGAGAGTGAAAAACCAATTTATAATGTCAATCAAGGGCCATAACTGTGTACTTATTTGTCGAAATTTTATCATCTGCAATACCAAGACACTACTTTTCAATATCAACTCTTATACCATAACTTTTTGGTGTGCTTGAAATATGGCACTATTTTTTTTCAAATGAAGCAAACTTAAATAAAAGAAGGGACACTTTGCTGTGTTGTTGCTTGTATATGGTATTTCACTGTGACAAATTGTGCAAATAGCTTTGATGTGGGCGGTTGTGTGGAGAGTATAACATTAAATTGAAGAAATCGTGAGAAGTTAGGCCATACAGTAAGACAGTGACTCGTTGACAATTTTTGATCAGATGGGAGTCCAAATGGAGGCAACAGCTCAAATTGACCAAAGTATTTGTGACTTGGCCATTACAGTTACTAGACTTCAGTCTATGGTACACCATCGCAAGTTCCCGCTTTTGATCTAACCAAAGCATCTGCAAAGTTTGAAGTTGCTTACAACATCCAACGGTTTAGGAGGAGATGCATTTGCAAGAAAGTACATTATTTCACTTTTGACCTTGACCTTATGTCAAGGACAAACACAAAACATTGCCCAGTATCCTCTACATCATATGACCTATGCACCTGCAAAGTTTGAAGCTGCTATGTCCAATGGATTAAGAGGAAATGCATTTACAAAAACTATTGGATTTGACACAAGGTCAAGGTCACATGAAGCTTTACCCTTTACATCATGTAACCTATGTACCTGCAGAGTTTGAACTTGCTACGGCCAATGGTTAAGGAGATGCATTTACAAGAAAATACCTAATTTAACCTTGACCCCAAGGTCAAGGGGGTCAAGGTCACTTGAAATGTTGCCCAGTACCCTCGACATCATGTGACCTATACACCAGCAAAGTTTGATGTTGCTACACCCCATTGTTATGGAGAAGATGCAATTACAAGAAAATACATTATTTGACCTTGACATCATTAAATTTCTGCCTGAAGAAGTCCCAATATGTGGCATCCGCTGGGTCTACACTGTTTGTTAATGCCCCTTTCTTCAAATACTAGACTAACACAGACATATATAGAAAAAAGGTCACACCAAATGTTGCCCAGTCCCCTCGACATCATGTGACCTATTCAGCTACAAAGTTTGAAGCTGCTACGTCAAAGGTATTATAATGGTACTTTATTCGCATAAGCATGAAGCCACTTTAAAACCATGCATGCACAGCTATTCCGAGTGGACCCACATAAATGTATTGCCCAAATGAACGCAATAGTTCATCAGGGTCTGCCTTGTTTGAGAAGACCAAATTGAATGGAACTTATAACTTGTGACACCTCAATAAGTACAATGGATTATTCCATTCTGACTTATCTGTATCAACCTTTATGGAAAATTCTGTGGTCTACTACAAAGGGTTAAACATCTACTGAACCTGGCCCTGAGGTTATAAAACTTTTCTCATGCTCAACTCAGCTGAGCACAAAATTTATCATGCTCATAAATGTTAAAATGCCAACGATTGTTGGCATTTTAACATTTATTAGCAGGATAAATACAACATCTGAGAGCCTTGAAGCAAGAGACTTCTTCATTTGTCGGTATTTTAGTTGTTATGAGCAGTTGAAATTTCGTGCTCAGTTGAGTTGAGCATGAAAAAAAGTTTTATAACCTCAGGGCCTGGACTCAAGTGAGCTTTCCAGGGCATCATGGCTCTCCTGTCTCATGTGGAACACAGGTATGTCAGAAGAAATGTCCTCAAAATCTATTAGTTCCGTTCTAATCTCTGTGGGATAAAATATTTCCAATTTTAGAACAGCAGTTTACCACAAGGCCATATGTAATCTGTCTTAAGAGTGATCTATTTACATTACTATTGTATAATAAAATCTAATTAAGTATGTAGGTAGGTCTAAATTATACACTAATACATGACAGAAACTGCTGCTTCGCATATTTTTATCTGACCAAAGCATTTAGGTTTGCGATGAACATTTTTGGTAGAGTTTAGATGCTTAGAGATTCTTGAAATTAATTTTTTTGAAGTAACGTTTGGATGCGTGTGACTGTAGGTTGTTCTGTCAAGATCGGATCGCAGTCAGCAGAATCAATAAATGGATATGGTATATATATATCAAAATTTTCTTCCCACATTTTCAAATTTTGAAAGTGAATTGTGAATATATTGTTGTCTTGATATATTGGATGAATCAATGTCCACATGCGGTAGGTAAACTTTGAAATAAATCTTCAATTGATATTTTGTTAATAAGAGGTTTAATTTAACTCCATTTACAAGATTCACTAAAACTTCATGGGTTTTTTCCCTGTCTGAATGCTAACAGTGAAGACTGAGATGAAACGCCGCTGACTTCATCAGGATCTGCACTTTTCTTGGTCATCAACGTATTTAACACCTGGCCGTATGGACCTCTCCCTCTAGAAGCAATTGGACCCAAGGTCGGCAACATATTTAGAAAAAGATGAAAAAATTTACTGTGTTTTTGTGTAACGATAAAATTTTATCTTTTTCAGGGCAATGCCACTCTCCATCTATACCCACATTTTGAGCCGCTGCGGCAGATCAAAGGTAAGCTTTGGCTTTAGCTCATAGTATTAGTAAAGTGTCACCTAGCGGCAGGATTTTCAAATGTTGTTGCTTTAAAAAAAAAAAGGAGGCTTGATATTACATGTGAAACCCTTCAAATGAAATATCAAGCCTTATCTTCCTCAAAATAAAAAAAAAAGATTTTGAAAAAGTTGCCATCTCTGCATTCAGGGTTAAATTACTCTACCTGTGGTACCAACCAATCATCACAGTGAGAGCCCCAAAGCACCCAAACTTAATATTTCCTGTCAAAACTGTCTGCTAGTGTCATCTGCTGATAACCTTAACAAACAGTTTTGGTCCAGATCAGACTGGACAACTATTTATACTCTGGTAGTATACCTAAAAGATTTTTTTTTAAATGTTGATCAAGTATGGTAATGGTGATTATTAACCAAGTCATGAGAGCCTGATTTTGTTGCACTTTGTTGTTCACTGCATATGTAACAAGTCTAAGCTTTCACAAAAAAGCTTGCTTCATAGCTAGCAACTTATTTCAATGAACAGCATATACAGCTATACCCTGTCTTTCCCTTATTTTCTGGATCATCAAGATGTTGAAACAAAGTTCTGAAAATGAATAATGCGCACAGGTTTTGCTCGGAACAGGAAATGCATACTGTTAGTGGCGATACAAACAGGTACTTAGTGATACCTCAAGTTTTCATTCGGTCTATTTCTCGCACTTGCAGGCAATTTCTAGCCAGTGTGGCTAATAGTTGTTGATCATCATACTGGTACCTGCCGAACCAATTCGTAGATAACTTTGGCGGTGAGGAATAAAGATATCTAACTGGCTGTATATCCTAGCTACGGTAGATATTTTAAAATTTTGAATACTAGCTGCCTAGACAAACAGCACAGACCCAGATCAGACTGGTCTGGGTCTTCCCTGTTTGCTATTCTGACCAGCATTTTGTTATTCCCAGCCCTGATAACCACCATTTTATTTGCGAAGAGAAATGAAAATTTTGAAGATTTACCGTAGTTCCTATAGCGGAGTGTACTAATAATGGTTTGATTCTCACCTTGGCACAAATGTGGAAGACATGTTTTCTTGCAGCTAGACCTTATAAAAATGTGGTTTTTGAAGGTGGTCTTATAAGAATTGCATTGTAACATGACACTGTCTATAATAGAACTTACAATTTTCTGAAATGAATATAAGGAGTTAACTAATAATAGAATTCCAAACCAGCTTTGACAAGAAAGGTTAAAAAAATGTTTGGCTGAATATGAAAAGATGGAACTATTTGGAGAGTTGGCGGTAATAGACTGCTCTACAACTTTCATTGCAAACACGTTTTGCTAAAGTTAATAACAAAAAAGTTATAAAAAAGTGAGTTTGTATAAAGTTTTAATGAATGAGCCATAATCGATTGTACTCATTTGCCCTGTACAAGTGATCATCAATCAAATTTATGTATTCAACCTTATAACGGGTACTTTTTGTGTTGTTTATACGTTTTCAGTCAATCTGGTGGTGCAATTTCATAATCAACACAGAGTCATTATGCGGATTGAAAACAGTGTGGATTATGGTTAGGATCCGAAATACACTGTTTTCTATTAGAGGCATACAACTTTGAAAAATTATGCGCACAGTGTGCGTATTAGGTTGAATATGGTAGTTAGAGTTGAACATTGTAAGTAGACCTTATGTATGACACAGGTAGAGTTGAGAAAGTAGTACGAGGAACATGTTCGGTAACAGTACATTGCAGTCTCTTTATAACACTATGTTTGGGGTCCAAAGGAATGGACTGTGTTATAAGTGAATAAAGTTTGTTTAATTTGATTCATTACGGCCCATCAAAAAAATTTCAGCTATGTAGGGACGGGTCTTCCTGGGTTGAACGGGTACTAAGCTAGGATAAATGTGTCTTGCTCAAGGACACAACGCAGTGACGCCGGTGAGGCTCGAACCTGCAGCCCCTCGGTCTCGAGTCCAGCACTCTACCACTGCGCTCCCTGAATCAAGTTATAAAGGAACAATTTTACAAAGGAATTGTAGGAAAATGACCATTCTATGGTCATTTTCCTATAATTCCTTTGCAAAATTCCATTGTAAAAATATTTGAGAGCCACACCACACCATGACTGTGTTTTATCCAAATCCATGTTATAAGGGCCTCCTGGAAGATTAGTTGTACTGCTAAATGTGATCACCCTCTTTTAATAAACCTTTACTTACTTACTTACAAAGGGACTGCACTGTACTTGAGAATTCAATTGTGTAGAGTAGTGAGGTAGGAGAACAGCACGGGTAGAGCCAGCTCATCATCGGGTAGCCTTGAGTTAAAATGACAAGCTGCCTGATGAAGAGCTGTCCTCTGTCTGTGGACAGCAACTGACACCTGACAAGGATGAAGCCGACATGAGTCTTGTTGGACGGGAAAAGGATGGAGCAAGATGACATCAAAACTGGTGGATAAGGAGAGGAGGGCACAAGGAATTTATTCACAATAAGTTGGAGGAGAAATCTGTTTAGAGCAGCCATATATGAAAATACATGCATCCAATTATGATATAACTGCTTCATGTGAGTTTAACTTGACATGGACAAAGCTGTTAACTCCAGGACATGAAAACACAAACCAAGCCCCAATTGTGTATCAAATACTAGTAAATGATTGGTGTTTCCTATTGATAATGCAAAGGATACAGTTTAGTTTGGTCTATTAAATGTTTTGGATGTGTTAAATTGAGAATGCTAAGAAAATATGCAACAAGACTAGCTAACAAAAGTAAAGATTATCTTCAACAGGTCATGAACTAAAAATGGAGGCCATTGTAACCAGTACTGGTCTGATGAATGAAACCAAGGATTTAGGTTTAGAAGCATGAGAAGAAAAGAAATCATTGCATGTATTTTGTGTGATTATTAGCTAGTTGTCTTTATAGTGCTTTGCTAGATAGATCTTTTTGGTTAGAATTATGGAAACCGAATATAGAATCTTCACCAGGCTTAATTAATGCAACAATTTCTTTCATTAGAATTTCAATTAAATGCGTTGCTTTAATAAGCCTGGTGATAAAAATATAATGGGGTGATCAGGAACCACGATTGGCGGCCACAATATAGCCGGTCAGATCTGTACACTGTGCTGTCATTATTCTATACTGTTTCTCCACCCACCAACTTCATAAGGCGCCCAATTGATTTATTTGCAGTATTTACACTGTAGCATCATAACTAAGCAATGAAGTGTCTGCGCCTTTGTTGTTCGCATCAGGTTTTCTTGCAACAAGGCTCTTATAAGGGCCTCGACTCAAGAAAGCAACCTGTCTTTGGGGGTTTTGGAAAGTGTCGTATCAAAACTTGCAACAAGTGAAATTTCACTATTCTAGCTAGTCCCTGTAACTGAGCAGGCTGGTTTGGGTATGACCTGGGCGGAAACCGTGAAGACAGGTTTTCTTTCGTTGCCACCCATATACATGTATTGCTTCGCTGATTATGATGATGAGGCTAATGAATTAGTATGCTCCCTGCCTTTCTATTTTGCCATTCATCCTACCATCCATCACACATGCCGTGTAAGCAGGATATCTCCTTGAAGCTTGGTAAGCTGATATTAGATTATGAGTGGATTACCAGATTTGAAGGAATTCAGAATATTACATAAGTTATGGCCCTTGTTTAAAGAAATGAAGTTCCACCCCTTATGATCAAACATGATTGATGACACAGTGTTTTGTTTTTACCTTTTTATGCCCCCAACCTTGAAAAAATTGAAGGGGCGTATTGCTTTGGGTTCGTCCATGTGTCCGTCCGTTACAAATTTAAGATAGGGTTTTGAAATTTCATAGATATATCCTCATCAAAAAATGTTGTTTTTTTTATCTGGATTATCTCCCTTTGTGGAGTTATGCCCCTTTTAAAGGATCATAATGAAACTTTGTTATCAGGATATTTCAAAAACTATAGCAGCTAGGAGCTTCAAACTTGCTCAGCTTATAGCTGATAATGAGTAGATTACCTGGTGAAAATTTAAAAAAAGATCATTTTTTTTTTTAGTTATCGCCCTTTGCAAATTTTGTCATAGAAAACTTAATATATCAAAAACCTGTTTTAAATTTAAGATAGGGTTTTGAAATTTCATAGATGGATTTCTCATCAAAAAATAACTGACCTGTGTTGTTGTTTTTTTAATCTGGATTATCTCCCTTTTTGGAGTTATGCCCCTTTTAAAGGGTCATGCTGAAATTTTGTAATCAGGATCTTTCAAAAAACTTTAGCAGCTATGAGCTTCAAACTTGCTCAGCTTATAGCGGATAATGAGTAGATTACCTGGTGAAAAGTTTTTTTTTTTGTTATATCCCTTTGCAAATTTGGACATAGAAAACTTGTTATCTCAAAAAACGTTACAGCTAGGAGCTTCAAAATTGCTCAGCTTATAGAGGATAATGAGTAGATAATCTGGTGGAAGTTTTAAAAAAAATCATTTTATGTTTTGTTTAGTTATCACCTTTTTGCAAATTTTGTCATAGAAAACTTGATACCTCAAAAACCGTTACCGTTACAGCTAGGGGCTGCTTACTTGGACAGCTGATAGATGGTAATGATTTGATTACCTGGTGAAAATTTAAAAAAGAAAATTGTTATCGCCCTTTGCATTTTTTTTAGTTAATGCCCTTTGCAAATTTGGACATCGAAAACGCCCAACAAAGATATCTCCAAAACTATTACAGCTAGTAGCCTCAGAAATGGTCAACTGAAAGAGGATGATGAATAGATTATGTTGGATAAACTAATGGTTGGGGGCATAGTGTTTCATTAACACAATTTCTAGTTTGATCAGTAGATCTATCATAACCGCATGCCTCATAGTCATCTCATTTTCATACTAATATGTTCACCACATCTTCATTATCATCACGTGTCCTGTGTAGCTTTTCCTTTGGTCAGCTGTCTCGTCTTATTGGAGAGCTGCCAAATGAAGGGCTGTATTGGAGGCTTATAACACCAGAGGAGAGGAGGAGCCGCAAGCAAGTCATCAGATGACCGAGAGGCACTGAGCAAATCATCAGATGACAGAGAGGCACTGAGCAAATCATCAGATGACCAAGAGACACGGAGGAGTCAACAGCCAGCAAGTCATCAGATGACCAAAGGCACTGAGCAAGTCGTCAGATGACCGAGAGGCACTGAGGAGTCAACAGCCAGCAAGTCATCAGAGGACCGAGAGGCACTGAGCAAGTCGTCAGATGACCGAGAGGCACTGAGGAGTCAACAGCCAGCAAGTCATCAGATGACCGAGAGGCACTAAGCAAGTCATCAGACGACCGAGAGGCACTAAGCAAGTCCTCAGATGACCGAGAGGCACTGAGGAGTCAACAGCCAGCAAGTCATCAGAGGACCGAGAGGCGCTGAGCAAATCGACAGATGACCGAGAGGCACTGGGCAAGACGTCAGATGACCATGAGGCACTGAGGAGTCAACAGCCAGCAAGTCATCAGATGACCGAGAGGCACTAAGCAAGTCATCAGACGACCGAGAGGCACTAAGCAAGTCCTCAGATGACCGAGAGGCACTGAGCAAGTCGTCAGATGACGGAGAGGCACTGAGCAAATCATCAGACGACCGAGAGGCACTGAGCAAGTCGTCAGATGACCAAGAGGCACTGAGGAGTCAACAGCCAGCGAGTCATCAGATGACTAAGAGGCACTGAGCAAGTCGTCAGATGACCGAGAGGCTCTGAGTAGTCGACAGCCGAGAACTTTGTCATTAGAGGGTCAAACCACAAATAAATTATAGAGGTGCATTAGAGGTCCAAGGCAGCTGATGGTGAGGCTAGCTTGGGAACTTTGTCAGGAACATATTGCCTGAGAGCAGCTGAGAATGATTTTAGCTTACTATTCCAAGACTCCACTCCAGTGCTTCACTCCCTGGAATACCAACTGCCAATGTCGCTATTACGAGTAATTGTCTGTAAAACTGGAGTCTTTGAGAATTTAAATCTTAGATATGATGGATCTTTTAAAATATGACATTCTAGGAAACTGTGAACATGTATATGGTTTAGCCTGTTATAGACTTGCAGAAAGCAAAAATTTGTATATGTAGAATTTAGAGCTTTAAGTATTTTTTACCAGAACAAAATGTTCTTTTTGTTTGTTTGTTTTGTTGCTTTACGTCCCAAGTCAACAGCTATGGTCATTGCGGGACGGTCAGTTCACCTAACCACACTTTTTCCTGGGCATGCTTGAACGGAGCGGATAACCAGTAATTCGTGCACATACTTTCGCTTGTAACTGACAACAACCCTTCTTGAATGAATCAGCGGAAGGGAGGAGAATGACCGTAGAAATTATTTCATGATCAATCTCCACGAAAGTATGGGACCGGGCCGGGATCGAACTCGCCACCCCTGGAATTGCAGTCAGACACGCATCTGTAGCCAGACACGTTACCGACTGCGCTACGCGGCCCGGTAACAAAATGTTCTGGGATAATATTATACTGGAGAGTAAAAAAAAAATGGGATTGTTCGAGACGATGTAAAGTGAAGTGATATATGTTAAAAATAGCCCTGGTCGATATTTCAAAATAATATCACACAAATGTTCTCAGTTTGCTCTGTTGAACAAAATGGCTGCCAGAGCTATATAATGGTAGCAAATCGGCATCTCTTGACCCATTGGTCCAAGCTGAAAATACAGGTCAGGCCCTTTTTATGCTCCAAGATGGGACCACAGATCTTGTTAGCAATATAGGCAAAACATGTTATAACTGTTAGAGAGACCTGTCCTGCTGTATGTTAGTCTGTGGATGGGGAATGCTTTTTTTATATTCCCTAAAGGGAGAGCATGTAGTTACCGCTTTGTCTGTCCGTCCATCATAATTTTGTCTGGAGCATAACACAAAGACTATAAGAAGTATCTTTGTCAGTTACAAGGGAAAGTATGTGCATGAAGTACTGGTTAACTGGTTGATCAAGTTTGCCCAGGAAAAAGTGTGGTTGGGTGAACTGACCGTCTCGTAATGACCAAAAGCAACAACGCAAACAACGCAAACAAACAATAAGAGGTTTCAACTCAAAACTTCATTGGTATATAGATCTTGATGAGGATAAGTGTATTATACAAGAACCATAACTCTTTTGCATAAATTAGGAGTTATTGCCCTTTGTTATTTTTCATGCTTAAATTTGTCCAGAGCTATTTTTCATGCTTAAATTTTGTCCAGAGCATAGCACAAAACTATAAGAGGTATTTATCCACACAAAATTACATAGGTAGATCAATCTCGATGAGAAGAAGTGCAATGTACAAGAACCATCACTCTCTTTTGCATAGTTTAGGAGTTATTGCCCTTTGTTAAGCTTATACATTAACACTATCACAAGCTTATTTGGGGAGCATCCTTCGATTTTACTGATTCTTCTGTTTCAGTCTATTTGACTGCGCAGTACATTTGTACTGTTGAGGTAATTAATCATAAAAATTAAAAGCCAACCCAAATTACAAAAAAGTACACAGAAATACCAAAAAAGTACACAGAAATACCAAAAAAGTTAAGGAAGTATGATTTTGAAAAGCAGATGCTATATCGGATAATATCCATTTACTTGAGTGCACTAAATGAAATTGCCTGTAAGCACAGGTTTAGATAAACAAAAAATTTCAGCGTAAAATTGTAAATATTTTCTTACCCATCAATTGTAACATATGTTTTGGGTGCTCAAAAGAACCGTCTCATTGAGACGATTCTTTTGAGTACCCACAACATATGTTTTGGTTGAGAAATGAGAAAATTAAATTTTTGTTACGCACTCTTAACTTAAGTCCTACTGTAAGTGTGTTTTGGTGGATATACTGTAATTTAACTTTGGCAAACGGTCTTCCAAATATCACTTATTCTGGACTAATGGATATATTTCATGCGTCATCCACAAATTGTCCTCTGCATCATAAGGATAGAGAAGCTACCAAGTATTGATTAACAATCAAATGTCTAGACAAAATGCGAAATATCTTCAGTTACAACTCTGGGAAGTTCGGTTTTTGACAAATTTGCCGCAATTCTCTTAACCCATAAAGCGCCATTAATGAAGCAGACAACAAAATTTGGGATACCTTTCTGGATTTTCCACAAAAATATTGCTAGATATTTCATGCAAATCGTATGCCCATATACGATTCGCACAAAATATTGAGCCTTTTTTTGTTTCTTTTGAAAGAAACAAAAAAAATGTGAAAATGTCGGCGGCATTTCAAGGGTACATGAAGAATGTAATGTACTTTAAATAACGCTGCATTCTTCAAGTGGTTTGAATAAAACTGTTCTTGTTGCAGTTTAAATGGCCAGTCAACACGATTTGAATCATGATGTACTCTAATAACAGTGTTTAGACGGGATCGAACATGGAAGGCTGGCAAATGCACACGAGCATCATATAACACTACCAAGCGCATCTCCAGACGTGTGGTACACCATGCATAAGCCATGAAGCAGACAAGGTGGTCAATGAGGGCATTGACCACAAGTTGTCTCATATATTCTGCCTCGCCAACCAGATGAGGAAAGAGAATAGTGATGTAGGCGACAAGCAAGTGAAGAATGACACTGGGGAAATGTCAATGAGCGAGGAGGCAAAGCAGAATGCATGGACTGAACATTATGAAAGGCTTCTAAATGTTGAATTTGACTGGGACCCTTATCACCTGTTCAACTAACTGCCGTTAAAAGGCCCGCCTATCCCAATCACTATTGACATTGTGAAGAAGGCCATCTCAAAGATGAAGTCGGGCAAAGCTGCAGGTCCATCAGGCATAGTGGTAGAGATGATCAAGGCAGCAGGCGATACAGGTGCCACCATGATCCACGATCTTGCTACTACGATTATCTGTGATGGCAAGGCCTCTACTGACTGGGAGCAAAGTTTCATTTTCTGCCTTTACAAGGGCAAAGGCGATGCTCTGGACAGAGGTAACTATCAAGGCCTCAGGCTGACTGAGCAGGCCATGAAGATCCTAGAGAGGATTATCGATGGTCTCATAAGACAGGTAGTGTCTATTGACGACTCCCAGTTTGGTTTTGTCCCTGGAAGAGGCACAACAGATGCAATCTTTGTGGTCCGGCAGCTGCAGGAGAAATACCTAGCAGTGAACAAGAGGCTTAATTCATATGGCCTTCGTGGACTTAGAGAAAGCATTTGACTGTGTCCCTCGGAAGGTTATCTGATGGGCCCTGAGAAAGCTAGGTGTTGAGGAATGGATTGTTCGATTAGTCCAGGCAATGTGCTCTAATGCGCGAAACGGGGTTTGCGTTGGGGAGGGTTTCACCCAAGAGTTTGAGGTGAAGGTTAGGGTCCATCAGGGATCTGTACTCAGTCCCTTGCTCTTCATCATTGTGCTGGAGGCCTTGTCATGTGAGTTTTGGGCTGGTGTTCCCTGGGAGGACCTATATGCAGATGATCTTTGTCATTGCTGACTCCCTAGAGGAATGTGTCAGGAGGCTCTTGATATGGAAAGAAGCCATGGAGAAGAAGGGGTTAAGGGTAAATGCAGTAAAGACAAAGGTCATGATCTGTGGTACAGGCCTGGACCTCTTGCAGAGTTCAGATGAATACCCATGCGCTGTCTGTCGTACAGGAGTAGACAACAACAGCATCTACTGCAATGGCTGCAAACTTTGGGTGCAGGCTACAGCGACTGACACCAAATTCTGATTATAGGTGCACACGGTGCATGGGAAATGGCTGCCATATTGACGGCAGACCTCAAAGTAAAGTCCTGGTCGTACCTGATAAGCTTGGGGTGGTAGCTTCCTTCTGCTTTAAACCTTGGTGACATGCTTTCTGCTGGTGGAGGCTGTGAAATAATGGTCACTCCTCATGTGAAAGCAGCCAGGAAGAAGTTCAGGGAGCTACTACCAGTCCTCACATCTCACCACCTCTCTCTTACAAGACCCGTGGCCATGTATACAGCTCTTGCATGCGGAGCACCATGCTCCATTCCAGTGAAACTTGGCCACTGAGTCCATTGCAGCACAATGATAGGGCCATGATCAGACAGATCTGCATTCTGCAGTATCAATCAAGCCAGAGGATGTGGCCACAGTAAGATCAAGCGAGCTGTTGGCAAAGCTTGAGCTTGAGGACCTCAACCTCATTTTGAGAGAGAAGGCTTCGCTGGTTTGGGCATGTGGAACGTTCTAGTGGTTCAGCCAGAACAGCATGTGATAATACAGATTGATGGCAGGCAGGAGGCAGGGAGGCCCAAGCTAACATGGAAGAAACTGACGGAGAAAGACTGCCATGAGTTGAAGCTCACGACAGTTGACCCTCAAGAAAGGAGCACCTGGAGATCAGGTGTGAGATTTGCTATGTGTGCAGCTATAGCCAGTTACCTGGAAGGGGCCCACTGATTTGGATGATGCACCTGCATGTTAATCAAAAATCCTATTATGATGATGATAATTTTTAATACAAAACATTTGAGTACTCAAAAGAACCATCTCAATGGAGCAGTTTCATCACTTGGTCCATCAGTTTGAGAACATGGTACTCGCCATGTTCGAGAACATCACCTTTACCCTTGAGGAGGTTCAGGATGAACCTTTCCTCCCGGTCCTTGGGTATATCTCACCACTACTGAAGTCTGTCTCAGCAACTCTATGCCCTCCTCCCTATACTGGCTCCAGTCCTTAAAAACAATTTTTCATCAACATGTCATATCATATACTTGTAGTCAGTCTAACTCTGATGGCTCTGTTTTAAAACAGAGCCATCAGAGTTAGACTAGCTACAAGTATATGGAGGTAGTTCGATCATTCAACTGAACTTTAGTCCGGGTAAGTCTGGTTCCCGTCACGTGTTAGACATTTAATCGGCAGTCAATCACTGCATTCTCGTGAGACCTGACGATACCTCATCTAGATCTCTCGCATATTGCCCTTTGCATTATGGGTAACTAGCGATATTTGGCTAGTCTCGTTCAATTCTCGCACTCCGGTAGTGACAGAATTAATTGTTAAAATAGCAAAAACGTTATATTTTTGACAGTTTAACATTCCTCATTTAGTCAATATTTTCTGAATGTAAAGCCCTGAGTCATGCAAGCAGTGATTGCACAATATATTTATAATAAAAATGGCGCTTCAATCCCAGTGTGCACCGAGCGAAAGGCGACAGGTTAGTTCGTGCTAGCGGACTTCCTGTGCGACAATGAGGTAGTTCGATCATTCAACTGAACTTTAGTCCGGGTAAGTCTGGTTCCCGTCACATGTTAAACATTTAATCGGCAGCCAATCACTGCCATCGAAACAAAATACTGGTTTCTTAACTTTTAAGAGTTTGGCAAATGCGGAGAACCAGTATCGACCAAAGTAAAAGGTATGGTTGACCAGCAGGAACTGGACATGCGCAGACAAGGGCTAAACAGGAACAGGAAGATAGATAAGTGATCACGTGACACTAAACCAGAGTGAGTTTGATCAACTTTAGTCTAACCGCAGTACCTGCAGTTGAATGATCGAACTACCTCAATGTCAATCACTGCCATCGAAACAAAATACTGGTTTCTTAGTTTTTAAGAGTTTGGCAAATGCGGAGAACCAGTATCGACCAAAGTAAAAGGTATGGTAGATTGGTTCCCCTCGTTGATAAAGCTCCACTTCCGCTACGCATATAACGTTTGGTAACTAGTAATTTTTCACAAGTAGAAAATCCCACTCATCCGACTGCGCATGCTCTAGAAAAGATTTTTCAACGCAAACTTCAGTATTTTTTCAGTTACTATAATTTGATAATTAAGTAAAAGAAAAAAATATAAACTCCCAGAACAAAATAAACTAAATAAAACGGCTTGTTTAAAAAATGCACTTTATGTCAAGGGTATTTTCCAATACACGTCACTCATGACGTCAGTGTGTATGCGATACGTAGGCGCAATGGCGGCTAGTAGTTACCTGTCTTAATATGCTGACAAGCTATTAAAGGGAGAGAACCAGTCTAAAGGTATGGTTGACCAGCAGGAACTGGACATGCGCAGACAAGGGCTAAACAGGAACAGGAAGATAGATAAGTGATCACGTGACACTAAACCAGAGTGAGTTTGATCAACTTTAGTCTTACCGCGGTACCTGCAGTTGAATGATCGAACTACCTCATGATATGACACATTGATGAAAAAGTGTTTTAAGGACTGGAGCCAGTCTACCTCCTCCCCTGCTGCTTTCAACATCTCTTATATGACTTAAAATTGTTGATAGTAATGTAAAGCCTTCAACTTAAGACTGTTTTCTAATCTTGGGTAGTTATTTAATTAAGAAGTCTTATAGCTAACATAGTTCAGTATTCTGGAGCCCTTATTGATATTTGGGCAAGAAAAACTCAGACAATTTCCATATCTCTAGCTTGTGCTTTATTGAATAAATTTAACTTTTTTTAAGACGAAAGCTGCAAGGCTTGTCTCAGAGAAACAGACCCACTGAATATATTGATATTGAGAATTGAGGCAGATCTGCAGGAAATATCTCCCACATAGTCTAGATCCTGCCAGAAGAAGCCATTTTAACCCTTAATTACTTAACCCTTTATATATTAATGGATTCTTCCATCTGGTCTGATACAATGAACTTGGGATAGACCATTCACCAGTGTACATATCTAGGGTTGTCTGGTTATAATTTTCAAAAAATATTGAATTCTTTAGTCTGAAGATCTGTTTTACCTTCACAAACAGTGTAGACCCTGGTGAAATGCCGCATAATGTGGCATTTCATCTGGGTCTATACTGTTTGTAAAAGTACCCGCTTAGGGTTTCCCATATACAAAGGTTAATATCTGGTATAGGCCTGCTGGGATATAAAACATCAAAATGAACCAAAATATTTTTTTTGGGGGGGGGTAAATGACTGAGAAGTCTGGGCGGGGTGGCCGTCCTCTTGGTGTTCGTTTTGATGTTTTACATCCCAGTCCAGTCAACATAAAACGTTTCATTTTCCTCTCGCCTAAGATTTTAACCTGTGAAAGAAGTTCTAATTGTTGACATGGTATATTAGGTGTGGTAATGTTTAAATCACATACAGACGGAGACACATTGGGTGGGAACCGAAAGCAGTAGAAATCCTGATCAGACTACTCCTCCTAATCAAGCCTATGGCTAAAGTATGGTTCACTGCTTGGTAGGTATTCGGTCTCAATAATTTGGGTTCATATTGTAGTACATGATTATAGCATTATGTATTTATGGTATATAGATGAGACTTAAGAGCCAAGCCGCTGGAAAAAAGGTTGACTGATAGACTTGGATCAATGTGACATTGTAGGGTATCATTTTCATGACAGTACTTTCTGGACCATAGCAGTCCAATATTTGCAATATGAGCTGTGATCAGACTAGAAGACATTGCAGGCTGATCTGATTGATCAGTTCGTTTTGACTTTGTAATCTGCCATATTGGTCTTTGCTTTGGTCATTGAAAGGTCTATAACCTTACCTTGAACCCAATCGCTTATAAGTTATATATTGTAAGGGAGGTAAATGATACTAATAAGATACCAGGAGTGATCTTTCTTATCATCATCTAACCGCACTTTACAAGAGTATAAGCTTTCAAAAAAAGCGTGGTGTACACATAGCGTTTATAAAATTGTTAAACTGATCAAGCCATGCTTTAAGCCTTAAAGCGCCAATGGCAACATAAGTCGTCTGCTTTTCTTGTCTGCTGAAATGTTTAAGAAGCCTCTATGGCAAACAGTGTGGACCCAGATCAGACTTCTCCTATAGAGGCAGTCTGTTCTGGGTCCACACTGTTTGCTTCTATATTTAATTAGTCAGTAATGTTTGGCAATTATTTGCAGCAGACGACATTTTCAGATGCCTTTTTTTCTTGGCCCTTTAAGGGTTAAGCAAGAGCAACATAGTGGATACTCAGTTTTTGTACTTATGAAGTGGGATACAGTAGCTGAAAAAATATGTCTATAAATAGTACACGTTCAAAGAATGCAATGAAATCCTTCCCCGGTGGAGATAAAAGTTTTGGAATTGAGAGTGGGATGGGGGGGTGGGGATGATGTTTACTGTATTCTACATTATAAACCGACACATAAACAAAACCTTGTCCTGTTAAGCAGTGATGCTCTTGCAAGCAGCATTGGTCAATTCGCTCTGCATGCTGGGTATTTTTCATGATTTTTGCCGTCTGCCACTAGCAAGGAATGCGTTTCAAATTGCACTGCTCATTGCAATCATGCAAATAAATCCTAGTGGGTATAACAATTCAGGACAAGTGTTGTCTACTTCTCATCTACTGATGAACTTTTGTGGTAGCCTTTATTACAAACAATTACGATATGGACCCTGATCAGACTGCTCACTTTTGCAATCTGATCAGGGTTTATAGACTGTTAGTAGCTATAATAAAAGTAAGTATTGAGCCCATTTGAATATATGCAGCACATTCATTCTACATAATACTAGTAAGCTAAGTGAAATATAGTTCAAGCTACAGGTATACCCCTTTGACAGACTAAAGTCAATCAGTATTTGTTTGGAAAGGGAGGATCATAGACTGATTTTCAGTCCCCAATCCCAATTTCATTTTACATTTCATATATATTAGCTGGCATCTTCTTAAACATAAGAAAGGTAGAAAAGAGAAAATAAATTTTATAAATCATAAAAAATTATATAAGAAGGAGACTGGTACAAGTCTAGGAGGATCACAGAAGTTCAACATGTCTTAACCGTTTTTACAGTAAAGCTAAAATATGGCTGCAAATATTTTGACTCTATTTTCTTGTCACTTTCCATCTTGAAGCTTTGCAGGGTAAACACACCGGATAAGCGGCAATTGAAAACGTTAATACTATCGATGAAAGTAGATCAAAAATAATTAGAAATAGAGTTTTTGATTGCCATTTGTTGCCCGGCTGGCAACAAATGACAATCGAAAACACTATTTCTAGCGATTTTCGATCTGAGTTTGATTGTTAAGAGCGTTTTTGATTGCCACCTATCCGGTGTGGTAAAGCAGACATGGAATCTGTGCCAAAAGGCAATCGAAAACACTATTTCTGGCAATTTTTGATCCGCATTTGTTGATTGTTTAGAGTGTTTTTGATTGCCACCTATCCGGTGTGGTAAAGCAGACGTGGAATCTGTGCCAAAAGACGGCAATTGTTTCATCAGAAGTCTCTGGTAATTTCTGCTGGGGTCAGCTATTAATGAAAATCACTACCTCAGCAAAAAAACATCAGCTGTCTCGTCATCTAGTACAAGGAAGAAAACTTGTTCCGCATTTGCATTTTTTGTCAATATCAGAAGGCTTTTTATAGAACTTTGAGAGTTCCAGCTAACTGTTTAACGCTTAATGCGCCAATCGCAACAAAAGTCGTCTGCTTTTCTTGTCTGCTGAAATGTTTAAGAAGCCTCTATGGCAATCAGTGTGGACCCAGATCAGACTGCTCCTATAGGAGCAGTCTGTTCTGGGTCCACGCTGTTTGCATCTATATTTAATTTGTCATTAATGGTACACAATTATTTGCAGCAGACGACTTCAGCAGACGACATTTTCAGATGCATTTTTTTCTTGGCGCTTTAAGGGTTAAAAAAGGATAATTGAGCCCCGTCATGTGATTTCCAACAATTTGGCGTTTTGACATGATTAGACTTGGACAAGCCTGTGTAGCCAGCCTCCTTTAATCTTAGAAACTCCAAATGGTGTTTGGTCAGTAGCTTAACAGTCATAGAATATTCAAGCGACTAGCAAAGGCTCTGATCAGACTGCGCATATGCGCAGGCTGATCTGAAGCTTTGCTGGTCGCACATACCACATTGTTGGAAATCTCATATCGCGGCTCAAATTTCATCTTCCAAATTATTATAGGAATTTCAGATTTTGTTCAGTCTGATATATACAAACAGTTCACCTTAATAAACCTTTTAATCTTTATTCTACCAACTTTTGTTGGTCCTGAAAAGTTGTCTGCTTATTACACCTGCTGGGAATATTCAAATGCACGACCCATCAGTCAATTTCTGTAGTGGGCAAAAAATAGCATGGTCTGACTTTAGACTTAGAAAATGAAATAGCCCAATTTAAGAATTGGCAGTCTGACTTAGAAAATGGAATAGTCCAATTTAAGAATTGAGCATTTAGCTTGAAATACAATTAAGTTACAAAACAGCAGATATTGTGCTGCTTTAATTAATTGTCTCGCCCACATCCTCTTTTTGGAAGAAGTTATACTTTAGAATGTAATAGAAGCCAATTCATACGAAAAAGGTATTTACATTTATAGGATTAGAAAAACACAATTTTTTAGTGTCATGGGCGGATCCAGGGGGGGGGACGGGTTCCGGACCCCCATGAAAAATCACAAAAATATAGTGTTTATTAGCAACACTAGTCCGGATCCCTGAAAAATATTGGGCCATCATCAGCACGCCAACGAAACGCCATTTTAATGGCGTTTTGCTGGCAGGCTGATAATGGGCCGCTTTTAGTGGTCCAATAAAAAAAAAACCTTATCAGGTTTGGACCCTCTCTGGAAAAACTTTTGGGATCCCTGCATGATTGTATAATTGTAAATATTTCCTTACCCATCAGTTTTAACATATGTTTTGGGTGCTCAAAAGAACCATCTCATTGAGACAGTTCTTTTGAGTACCCACAACATATGTTTTGGTTGAGAAATAAGAAAATTATATATTTCATTACCCACTCTCCACTTAAGACCTGACATTGGTCCATCTGGTCCTCATAGGGCATTCGGTAGCGAGTTTTGATTGATGATGTCAACTAAGATTTGACTTTTTAAGAGCAATTCTCTGTAACCACTTAAAAAGTTGTGCCACGCATAGTCACCGATTTTGCTGAAACTTTCCTATCTTGGTCATGGTAACCCAAAACCCAGCAATCAACACTCCTTTCATCCATATGCATGCCCGTTGCCATGGAAACGGCATATGAACATTTTGGCTAAAATAGTGACAAAAAATCACTTAAAATTGATGGATTTCCAAATGAAATCATCACTTTAGAATAAACCAAATGCCACAAATTATCCATATGTATGAATATATAACACATCTTGGTTAGAAATAAACAATCAAAATTACATTTGGTAAACCTCGGTTTTTATCTATGCTCTGCAAAGTGGGTGGGGTTTCAGGTGTCCCAGTTTATCTTGCCCCCTGGACAGGTTGCCCCCCGGGGGGCAAGCCAACCGCGGTTGCCTTGCCCCCCGGGGGGCAAGCTGTCCCGGGATATCTTGCCCCCCACCCTGGTTATCTTCACCCCCGAGGGGCAAGCTGTCCAGGCCGGTTTATCTTGCCCACCGCCCAACACAAGTAAAAATATATACATGTTATTTTGTTATTTTTCTGTATCATTTAAATGAATTAAGATCCTCCATAAGTCATAAAGTAAGAAATGGGTGCCTGTGGGGTTAATATTGGTAAAACCTTAACATCATCTTGAATAAAAATACCAAGATTAAGTGATTTTAAGCTTAATTATTTTGCTAATACTACTTATTTTAAACTATCTGAATGTGATGATGTATCAATTATAAACATAATTCAAATCAAATTTAGCTGTTTTCTTTGTAGCATTGTTCTGTATGCTTAGTTGCAGGGGTGGGGGTAAGCTGTCCAGGCCAGTTTATCTTGCCCCCCCACCCACCTGGGCATCAAAGTAAAAGTATTGTGCCTATACTACTTATTTTAAACTATCTGAATGTGAAGATGTATCAATCTAAAACATAATTCAAGTCAAATTCAGCTGATTTCTTTGTCGGATTGTTCTGTATGCTTAGTTGCAGGGGTGGGGGGTAAGCTGTCCAGGCCAGTTTATCTTGCCCCCCACTCACTTGGGTATCAAAGTAAAATTATTTTGCTAATTCTACTTATTTTAATCTATCTGATTGTGAAGATGTATCAATCTAAAACATAATTCAAGTCAAATTCAGCTGATTTCTTTGTCGGATTGTTCCGTATACTTAGTTACAGGGGTGGGGGGTAAGCTGTCCAGGCCAGTTTATCTTGCCCCCCACCCACTTGGGTATCAAAGTAAAATTATTTTGCTAATTCTACTTATTTTAATCTATCTGATTGTGAAGATGTATCAATTATAAACATAATTCAAGTCAAATTCAGCTGTTTTCTTTGTCGGATTGGTCTGTATGCTTAGTTGCATGGGTGGGGGGTAAGCTGTCCAGGCCAGTTTATCTTGCCCCCACCCACCTAAGTATCAAAGTAAAAGTATTGTGCCTATTCTTCTTATTTTAAACTATCTGAATGTGAAGATGTATCAATAATAAACATAATTCAAATCAAATTCAGCTGTTTTCTTTGTAGGATTGTTCCGTATACTTAGTTACAGGGGTGGGGGGTAAGCTGTCCAGGCCAGTTTATCTTGACCCCCACCCACCTGAGTATCAAAGTAAAATTATTTTGCTAAGTTTTCTCATTTTAAACTATCTAAATGTGATGATGTATCAATTATAAACATAATTCAAGTGAAATTCAGCTGTTTTCTTTGTCCGATTGTTCCATATACTTAGTTACAGGGGTGGGGGGTAAGCTGTCCAGGCCAGTTTATCTTGACCCCCACCCAGCTGAGTATCAAAGTAAAATCATTTTGCTAAGTTTTCTCATTTAAGCTATCTGAATGTGATGATGTATCAATTATAAACATAATTCAAGTGAAATTCAGCTGTTTTCTTTGTTGGATTGTTCTGTATACTTAGTTACAGGGGTGGGGGGTAAGCTGTCCAGGCCAGTTTATCTTGCCCCCCCACCCACTTGGGTATCAAAGTAAAATTATTTTGCTAATTCTACTTATTTTAAACTATTTGAATGTGAAGATGTATCAATTATAAACATAATTCAAGTGAAATTCAGCTGTTTTCTTTGTCGGATTGTTCCGTATACTTAGTTACAGGGGTGGGGGTAAGCTGTCCAGGCCAGTTTATCTAGCCCCCACCCACTTGGGTATCAAAGTAAAATTATTTTGCTAAGTTTTCTCATTTAAACTATCTGAATGTGATGATGTATCAATTACAAACATAATTCAAGTCGAATAGATACATCTTCACATTCAGATAGTTTTAAATAAGTAGAATTAGCAAAATAATTTTACTTTGATACCCAAGTGGGTGGGGGGCAAGATAAACTGGCCTGGACAGCTTACCCCCCACCCCAGTAACTAAGTATACAGAACAATCCAACAAAGAAAACAGCTGAATGTCACTTGAATTATGTTTATAATTGATACATCATCACATTCAGATAGTTTAAAATGAGAAAACTTAGCAAAATACTTTTACTTTGATACTCAGGTGGGTGGGGGTCAAGATAAACTGGCCTGGACAGCTTACCCCCCAACCCTGTAACTAAGTATACCGAACAATCCTACAAAGAAAACAGCTGAATTTGACTTGTATTATGTTTTGAATTGATACATCTTCACATTCAGATAGTTAAAAATAAGTAGAATTAGCAAAATAATTTTACTTTGATACCCAAGTGGGTGGGGGGCAAGATAAACTGGCCTGGACAGCTTACCCCCCACCCATGGAACTAAGCATACAGAACAATCTGACAAACAATACAGCTGAATTTGACTTGAATTATGTTTATAATTGATACATCATCATATACAGATAGTTTAAAATAAGTAGAATTAGCAAAATAATTTTACTTTGATACTTAGGTGGGTGGGGGTCAAGATAAACTGGCCTGGACAGCTTACCCCCCACCCCTGTAACTAAGTATACAGAACAATCCAACAAAGAAAACAGCTGAATTTCACTTGAATTATGTTTATAATTGATACATCATCACATTCAGATAGCTTAAATGAGAAAACTTAGCAAAATGATTTTACTTTGATACTCAGCTGGGTGGGGGTCAAGATAAACTGGCCTGGACAGCTTACCCCCCACCCCTGTAACTAAGTATATGGAACAATCGGACAAAGAAAACAGCTGAATTTCACTTGAATTATGTTTATAATTGATACATCATCACATTTAGATAGTTTAAATTTGAGAAAACTTAGCAAAATAATTTTACTTTGATACTCAGGTGGGTGGGGGTCAAGATAAACTGGCCTGGACAGCTTACCCCCCACCCCTGTAACTAAGTATACGGAACAATCCTACAAAGAAAACAGCTGAATTTGATTTGAATTATGTTTTAAATTGATACATCTTCACATTCAGATAGTTTAAAATAAGTAGAATTAGCAAAATAATTTTACTTTGATACCCAAGTGGGTGGGGGGCAAGATAAACTGGCCTGGACAGCTTACCCCCCACCTCTGAAACTAAGCATACAGAACAATCTGACAAAGAAAACAGCTGAATTTGACTTGAATTATGTTAATAATAGATACATCTTCACATTCAGATAGTTTGAAATAAGTAGAATTAGCAAAATAATTTTACTTTGATACCCAAGTGGGTGGGGGGCAAGATAAACTGGCCTGGACAGCTTACCCCCCACCCATGCAACTAAGCATACAGAACAATCCGACAAAGAAAACAGCTGAATTCGACTTGAATTATGTTTATAATTGATACATCATCACATTCAGATAGTTTAAATGAGAAAACTTAGCAAAATAATTTTACTTTGATACTCAGGTGGGTGGGGGTCAAGATAAACTGGCCTGGACAGCTTACCCCCCACCTCTGAAACTAAGCATACAGAACAATCTGACAAAGAAAACAGCTGCATTTGACTTGAATTATGTTTATAATAGATACATCTTCACATTCAGATAGTTTAAAATAAGTAGAATTAGCAAAATATTTTTACTTTGATACCCAAGTGGGTGGGGGGCAAGATAAACTGGCCTGGACAGCTTACCCCCCACCCCTGTAACTAAGTATACAGAACAATCCCACAAAGAAAACGGCTGAATTTCACTTGAATTATGTTTATTATTGATACATCTTCACATTCAGATAGTTTTAAATAAGAAGAATAGGCACAATACTTTTACTTTGATACTCAGGTGGGTGGGGGGCAAGATAAACTGGCCTGGACAGCTTACCCCCCACCCATGCCACTAAGCATACAGAACAATCCGACAAAGAAAACAGCTGAATTCGACTTGAATTATGTTTATAATTGATACATCATCACATTCAGATAGTTTAAATGAGAAAACTTAGCAAAACAATTTTACTTTGATACTCAGGTGGGTGGGGGTCAAGATAAACTGGCCTGGTCAGCTTACCCCCCACCTCTGAAACTAAGCATACAGAACAATCTGACAAAGAAAACAGCTGAATTTGACTTGAATTATGTTTATAATAGATACATCTTCACATTCAGATAGTTTAAAATAAGTAGAATTAACAAAATAATTTTACTTTGATACCCAAGTGGGTGGGGGGCAAGATAAACTGGCCTGGACAGCTTACCCCCCACCCCTGCAACTAAGCATACAGAACAATCCTACAAAGAAAACGGCTGAATTTCACTTGAATTATGTTTATAATTGATACATCATCACATTCAGATAGTTTAAATGAGAAAACTTATCAAAATAATTTTACTTTGATACTCAGGTGGGTGGGGGTCAAGATAAACTGGCCTGGACAGCTTACCCCCCACCCCTGTAACTAAGTATACGGAACAATCCAACAAAGAAAACAGCTGAATGTCACTTGAATTATGTTTATAATTGATACATCATCACATTCAGATAGTTTAAAATGAGAAAACTTAGCAAAATACTTTTACTTTGATACTCAGGTGGGTGGAGGTCAAGATAAACTGGCCTGGACAGCTTACCCCCCAACCCTGTAACTAAGTATACCGAACAATCCTACAAAGAAAACAGCTGAATTTGACTTGTATTATGTTTTGAATTGATACATCTTCACATTCAGATAGTTAAAAATAAGTAGAATTAGCAAAATAATTTTACTTTGATACCCAAGTGGGTGGGGGTCAAGATAAACTGGCCTGGACAGCTTACCCCCCACCCATGGAACTAAGCATACAGAACAATCTGACAAACAATACAGCTGAATTTGACTTGAATTATGTTTATAATTGATACATCATCATATACAGATAGTTTAAAATAAGTAGAATTAGCAAAATAATTTTACTTTGATACTCAGGTGGGTGGGGGTCAAGATAAACTGGCCTGGACAGCTTACCCCCCACCCCTGTAACTAAGTATATGGAACAATCGGACAAAGAAAACAGCTGAATTTCACTTGAATTATGTTTATAATTGATACATCATCACATTTAGATAGTTTAAAATGAGAAAACTTAGCAAAATAATTTTACTTTGATACTCAGGTGGGTGGGGGTCAAGATAAACTGGCCTGGACAGCTTACCCCCCACCCCTGTAACTAAGTATACGGAACAATCCTACAAAGAAAACAGCTGAATTTGATTTGAATTATGTTTTAAATTGATACATCTTCACATTCAGATAGTTTAAAATAAGTAGAATTAGCAAAATAATTTTACTTTGATACCCAAGTGGGTGGGGGGCAACATAAACTGGCCTGGACAGCTTACCCCCCACCTCTGAAACTAAGCATACAGAACAATCTGACAAAGAAAACAGCTGAATTTGACTTGAATTATGTTAATAATAGATACATCTTCACATTCAGATAGTTTAAAATAAGTAGAATTAGCAAAATAATTTTACTTTGATACCCAAGTGGGTGGGGGGCAAGATAAACTGGCCTGGACAGCTTACCCCCCACCCATGCAACTAAGCATACAGAACAATCCGACAAAGAAAACAGCTGAATTCGACTTGAATTATGTTTATAATTGATACATCATCACATTCAGATAGTTTAAATGAGAAAACTTAGCAAAATAATTTTACTTTGATACTCAGGTGGGTGGGGGTCAAGATAAACTGGCCTGGACAGCTTACCCCCCACCTCTGAAACTAAGCATACAGAACAATCTGACAAAGAAAACAGCTGAATTTGACTTGAATTATGTTTATAATAGATACATCTTCACATTCAGATAGTTTAAAATAAGTAGAATTAGCAAAATATTTTTACTTTGATACCCAAGTGGGTGGGGGGCAAGATAAACTGGCCTGGACAGCTTACCCCCCACCCATGCCACTAAGCATACAGAACAATCCGACAAAGAAAACAGCTGAATTCGACTTGAATTATGTTTATAATTGATACATCATCACATTCAGATAGTTTAAATGAGAAAACTTAGCAAAACAATTTTACTTTGATACTCAGGTGGGTGGGGGTCAAGATAAACTGGCCTGGTCAGCTTACCCCCCACCTCTGAAACTAAGCATACAGAACAATCTGACAAAGAAAACAGCTGAATTTGACTTGAATTATGTTTATAATAGATACATCTTCACATTCAGATAGTTTAAAATAAGTAGAATTAACAAAATAATTTTACTTTGATACCCAAGTGGGAGGGGGCTAAGATAAACTGGCCTGGACAGCTTACCCCCCACCCCTGCAACTAAGCATACAGAACAATCCAACAAAGAAAACAGCTAAATTTCACTTGAATTATGTTTATAATTGATACATCATCACATTCAGATAGTTTAAAATGAGAAAACTTAGCAAAATAATTTTACTTTGATACTCAGGTGGGTGGGGGTCAAGATAAACTGGCCTGGACAGCTTACCCCCCACCCCTGTAACTAAGTATACGGAACAATCTGACAAAGAAAACATCTGAATTTCACTTGAATTATGTTTATAATTGATACATCATCACATTCAGATAGTTTAAAATAAGAGGAATAGGCACAATACTTTTACTTTGATACTCAGGTGGGTGGGGGGCAAGATAAACTGGCCTGGACAGCTTACCCCCCACCCATGCAACTAAGCATACAGAACAATCCGACAAAGAAAACAGCTGAATTTGACTTGAATTATGTTTTAAATTGATACATCTTCACATTCAGATAGTTTAAAATAAGAAGAATTAGCAAAATAATTTTACTTTGATACTCAGTTAGGTGGGGGTCAAGATAAACTGGCCTGGACAGCTTACCCCCCACCCCTACAACTAAGCATACAGAACAATCTGACAAAGATAACAGCTGAATTTGACTTGAATTATGTTTATAATTGATACATTATCACATTCAGATAGTTAAAATGAGAAAACTTAGCAAAATAATTTTACTTTGATACCCAAGTGGGTGGGGGGCAAGATAAACTGGCCTGGACAGCTTACCCCCCACCTCTGAAACTAAGCATACAGAACAATCTGACAAAGAAAACAGCTGAATTTGACTTGAATTATGTTTATAATAGATACATCTTCACATTCAGATAGTTTAAAATAAGTAGAATTAGCAAAATAATTTTACTTTGATACCCAAGTGGGTGGGGGGCAAGATAAACTGGCCTGGACAGCTTACCCCCCACCCCTGTAACTAAGTATACAGAACAATCCTACAAAGAAAACGGCTGAATTTCACTTAAAATATGTTTATAATCGATACATCATCACATTCAGATACTTTAAAATAAGTATAATTAGCAAAATAATTTTACTTTGATACCCAAGTGGGTGGGGGTCAAGATAAACTGGCCTGGACAGCTTACCCCCCACCCCTGTAACTAAGCATACAGAATAATCCGACAAAGAAAACAGCTGAATTTGACTTGAATTATGTTAACAATTGATACATCAGCACATTCAGATAGTTTAAAATAAGTAGTATTAGCAAAATAATTAAGCTTAAAATCACTTAATCTTGATATTTTTATTCAAGATGATGTTAAAGTTTTACCAATATTAACCCCACAGGCACCAATTTCTCACTTTAAGACTTGTATAGGACCTGAATTCATTAAAACGATACAGAAAAATAACAAAATAACATACATATATTTTTACTTGTGTTGGCGGGGGGCAAGATAAACCGGCCTGGGCAGCTTGCCCCCCGGGGGTGAAGATAACCAGGGTGGGGGGCAAGATATCCCGGGACAACTTGCCCCCCGGGGGGCAAGCTGTCCAGGGGGGCAAGATAAACTGTTACCGGCATATTCCAGAAATATAACAAGGTTTCCTTAATTGATATATGAAAAGACATGTTTGGGAAAGTATGGTTCCTGAAGCGTTACCATAGCAACAATAAATGTACCGTCACAAAAAGCAAATTTATCTGTGACTGTATTTCTGATCTCATAAAAATCTGCTGAAGGGACATATCTGATTTTAAATGGGGAAATATGTTCCTTATTAAGATAATGTACCGAAAATAACATATTATGTTGTAAGTGACCTGGTGAAGGTCAAGGTCAAGGTCACAGAAGCAAGAAATTGACTTAAAATGAGCAATTTTGCCACATATTTAGGTCTATTTCTCTATTATTTGATGTGACTTGGTTTGCAAATTTAGTCTTCTTATACGCAACTACACTGCCTATTAAAATGAAATAATTTTATCCTCCATATTACCTCAAGGTCAAGGTCAAGGTCAATGAATTTCATTATACTTTTGGTTTTAAATTGGAGATATTGACACTATTCGTTAACCAATTTCTTTAATTCAGTTATATTTAGCTTCTTCTTTTAGAAATATGCTGCACAGTATAACATTGTTAAAATAACGTGACAATATGCCATAGTTATCAGTTTGAAGGTCAAGGTCAAGGTCACAGAAGCCAGAAATTACCATAAAATGAGCGATTTTCGCACATATTTAGGTCTATTTCTCCATTATTTGATGTGGTTTGGTTTTTATATGTATTCTTTACATAAGCAACTGCAATGCCTTTTATACTGACATAATTTTATCCTCCATATTACTTCAAGGTCAAGGTCAAGTTCACTAAAACTTGAATATTTTTGGCTGTAAATTGGAAATATTGACACTATTTGCAAACCGATTTCTTTATTTCGGGTATGTTGAACTGCTTGCTTTAGAAATATGCTGCACGGTAAAACATTGTTAAAATAACACGACAATATGCCTAAATTATCATTTTAAAGGTCAAGGTCAAAGAGTAAAGAAATTGGCATAAAATGGGGGATTTTTACACATAATAATTTTGGTCATAAATTGGAGAAATTGACAATATTTGTTAACCGATTTCTTTTTTTTTAGTTATGTTAAGCTTCTTCCTTAAGAAATATGCTGAGCAGTATAGCATTTGTTAAGATATCATGACAATAGGCCTTAACTAGGAATTTGAGGACCAAGGTCAAGGTCACAGAATAAAAAATGACATAAAGTGAGCGATTTTCATCCATATTTTAGGCTATCTCTCCGTAATTTGGTTTAATTTGATTTGTATCTTAAATTTTTATCTACACAACTAGCCTTTTGTTATGAAAAAGGCTTTATGATGTCTCTTCCTGATGATTAGCAGGCTTATATTATTGATGCTTTTAACACTACATCCAGATTTTTTGACAATATTTTAAACATTGATAATGTTTATTTTGACACTATGATAAGTTAAATATACCCTTCAGAGCTCCAAGTTAATAAAGCTAATACCTATAATACCGAAGCCGCCTTTTTAGACTTGCATTTGTCAATTTCTAATGATATTGTTTCTACCAAATTCTATGATAAATGTGACGACTATGATTTTGAAATGGTCATTTTCCCATTTTTAAATGGTGATGTTCCTCTCTCTCTACATCCTATGGAGCCTATATCTCTCAACTCATTCGTTTTGCTAGAGCATCTAGCCATGTTGCTGACTTCAACACTCACAATAAATTGTTAACTCATAAACTTCTTAAACAAGGCTATCGGTATCATAAACTTTGCAAAACCTTTTCTAAATTTCATAGACGATACTTTGATTTGATATCTAAATTAAAAATTGGACTTAAATCTCTCTTGCGCCAATGACTTTTGATCCTGAATTCTATGGTGACTTGGTGTATAAATTGAAGAGGATTGTTGGTCCTAATAATTTTTCAGCGTGGCTTATTGAAATAATTTCCTGTTTAATTGCATGCCGGTGGGTCGGACTTCAGACTCTATGACGGTTCCGACTTAAAGACTTATGTATTGGTGAGATGGTAGGGGCCTGATGCTTTGGCTGTTGTCAGGCCCACCAGGGTTTACCTGTTGGATTTCGTTTGCTCCGGTATTCAGTTTTATTTACTTTTGAGTCCTTACCTTTGCTTTATCTCCTTTTTATACCGTGATTTATATGTTCTTTTAAAAAAATAATGGGAGATAATGCATTGATAAGTTAGGGGTCTTTCATGTAAACAAAACATCTATGTGTCTTGATTCACATCTGAATTAAGGGTGAGGTTGGTGCACCGTTAAACTGGTTTAAGCCCTCCAGTAAAATACTTTAACTGACCCTTCCAAGGCGATGCTTATTTTGTGGATCATGTATGTTATTTCTGTCTTGTTTTGTTATGCTTTCATGCACGTCTTGTTTGTTGATGCCTTGTGGTCACCTGCTGTGAAAGAGCTGAACTCTTGGCTCTCGTTTGTGATGACTAATTGTGACGTTGTCGCTTTCCCATTGGTATCCTGGGTCAGATGTGGTGCTTGATTGTATCGGTTCCTGATCTTTGCCCTCTTTCTTACTTTTTTAAATGGAAATAATTTTATCCTTCACATAACTTAAAGGTCAAATTCACTGAAATTTTAACATATTTTGTCATACAAAGAGAGAATTGACAGCATCCTTATTCCAGTTATGTATAGCTTTTGCCTTTAGAAATATCAAGCATAGTACAATACTGGTAAAACATGACTATGTGCCTTAAATAGGTCATAAGCTAAAATTTAACACAAATTCAGCCATTTTCCCAATAGTTAAGTTCTTTATTCGTAATTTAGTGTGATATTGTTTTGATATTCACTCTTGGTATACTAAGCAAAAATACTTCTCAAACTGAACAATTTTATTTGTTCAAGATTTTTGCAGTCTATCACACACATTCTGTCAGGGTTGATATAACGCTATGCAATTAAATTGATTAACCACTAGTGGTTTACAGATTTATTAGCATAATATAATGACAGTTTCACCTCAAAAATATGATCTTTGGTAATTTCATAGTCATGTGATAAACTGAATCTAACATTGATGATTCTATACTAATGAATTTCTTAATTTTAGTGAAAACCTATTGACTGTTTAACAAATCTCACAGTTGATCCCTTTTCAATATTTTTTTAATAAATTGATTTAAAAATGAGCACTCATGTAAGATCCTTTGATGCTGTTATGGACATCTATCATATTAAATTGACATTGACCAAATGTGTAAAAGCCACTAGTGGTAAATCAATTTTAATACATTTGTATATCACTCCCAGTCTCGACATCATATAATAAAATATTGAAATTTTCCTCAGTATGTTGGTTTCAGGTTTATATTGTTTGTATGTTTATGACTTGTATCCCAGTTAGGGGTTTGGTCAATTAAAAATATGTAAACTCTTTCAAACTTTTTTAGGAGCTTGAAACTTTGTCAATAATTTCATTGGAGTGTTATATCATCAGATACATGGTAAGTTTTCAGCGTAGTCGTAAAAGATGATTTCTGAGAGTACTGACAAATGAAAAATGGTCATCTCAATTCCTTTTCTAATAGTTATCAGATTCTTGTTTACCTGTTCTACTGAAACACATCAAGACGAAGGTATAAAGTACAAAATTTAGCTGCTAAGTTGATCAATCACAAGTGATGTGGCTTATGGCGTCATGTTTCCCTTGATATATGAAAACATATACTGTCAGAGGAAGAATTTTAGAAATAAACTAAACATGACTAGAACAAAGAAATGGGTTAACAAATATTGTCAATACTTCCAATTTGAAACCAAAAATATAAAAATTTCATTGACCTTGACCTTGAAATAATGTGGAGGATTTAATTATTTCAGGTTAAACGTCATTGTAGTTGAGTATATAAAATTATATATACAAACCAAATCACATCAAATAATGGAGAACTTAAATATAAGCTAAAACCTATCTTTTTACAGTAATTTCTGGCTTCTGTGACCTTGACATTGAGATTCAACTTGATAATTAAAGCAAATTGTCACGCTATTTAAACAATGTTATACTGCGCGGCATATTTCTAAAGAAATAATCTGAACAGAACTGAAATAAAGATATTGGATAACAAATATTGTCTATATGTCCATATTACAACCAAAAATATGACAACTTAAGTGGTGACCTTGACCATGAAATAATATGGAAGATAAAATTATTTCCGATTTAAAGGCATAACGGTTGCTGCTGTAAAGATTAAATATACAAACCAAATCACATCAAATACTCGAAAAATAGATTTAAATGTGTGCGAAAATCGCTATTTTTTTAGTAATTTCCGGCTTCTGTGACCTTGATCTTCAAACTGATAATAAAGGCATATTGTCACGTTATCTTAACAATCTTAAACTGTGCAGCATATTTCTAAAGGAGGAAACTAAACATTACTGAATTAAAGAAATTGGTTAACAAATATTGTCAATAATTCCAATTTTAAACCAAAAATATTAAAATTTCATTGACCTTAACCTTGAAGTAATATGGAGGATAAAAGTTTTCATTTAAAAGGCAGTGTAGCTACGTATAAGAAGATTAAATATACAAACCAAGTCACGTCAAATAATGGAGAAATAGGCTTAAATATACGCGAAAACTGCTCATTTTAAGTCAATTTCTTGCTTCTGTGACCTTGACCTTTAGCAGGTCACTTACAACATAATATGTTATTTTCCGTACATTATCCATATTTCCTCATTTACATCCATATTATATCCTACTTTTTCTACTATTTTTTAAAGCTTGTAGAGACTACAGACTGTAACCTGGTGAGATACTTGTCCCATGCAAAGAAGCGGTGACTGTTGTAGTTGTTGGGTTATGATCTATGTTGTCTATAGCTGCTGTTGTGAAAATATGTTTCTTAAAAAAGAAAGACAAACCATAAAAAAGAAAAAGAAAGATATTTCTTGAGAAAGAAGCTAAACATAATTGAAAAAATGAAATCGGTTATCAAATATTGTATTTTTTCCAACAATTTATGTACAATTATATTAAAGTTTCAGTTACCTTGACCTTGACCTTGAAGGTATCTAGAGGATTAAACTATTTTAGTTTAAATACATTGTAGTTGTGTAAATAAGGATTAAATATACAAACCAAATCACACCAATTTATGGAGAGATAGTCTAAAATATGGGCGAAAATCGCTCATTTAATGTAAATTTATTTATTCTGTGACCTTGATCTTGACCCTCAAATACCTATTTAAGGCCTATTCTCATGATATCTTAACAAATGCTATACTGCGCAGCATATTTTTTAAGGAAGAAGCTTAAAATAACTAAAATAAAGAAATCAGTTAATAAATATTGTCAAAATCTCCAATTTATGACCAAAAATATTATGTGTGAAAATCTCCCAATTAATGCCAATTTCTTGACTCCTTGACCTTGACATTTAAAATGACAAATTACGGCATATTGTCGTGTTGTTTTAACAATGTTATACCGTGCAACACATTTCTTAAGCAAGAAGTTCAACATACTCGAAATAAAGAAATTGGTTTACAAATAGTGTCAATATTTCCAATTTACAGCCAAAAAATTAAAGTTTTAGTGACCTTGACCTTAGAGTAATTTGGAGGATAAAAATATTTCAATTTAAAAGGCATTGTAGTTGCTTATGTAAAGATTAAATATACAAACCAAACCACATCAAATAATGGAGAAATTTACTCAAATATGTGCCAAAATCGCTCATTTTATGGTAATTTCTGGTTTCTGTGACCTTAACCTTGACCTTCAAACTGATAACTATGGCATATCGTCACGTTATTTTAACAATGTTATACTGTGCAGCATATTTCTAAAAGAAGAAGCTTAATATAACTGAATTAAAGAAATTGGTTAACGAATAGTGTCAATATCTCCAATTTAAAACCAAAAATATTAAAAATTCATTGACCTTGACCTTGAGGTAATATGGAGGATAAAATTATTTCATTTTAATAGGCAGTGTAGCTGCGTATAAGAAGACTAAATTTACAAACCAAATCATATCAAATAATAGAGAAATAGACCTAAATATGTGGCAAAATTGCTCATTTTAAGTCAATTTCTTGCTTCTGTGACCTTGACCTTGACCTTCAGCAGGTCACTTACAACATGATATGTTATTTTTGGTACATTATCTTAATAAGGAATATATTTCCCCATTTAAAAATCAGATATGTCCCTTCAGCAGATTTTTATGAGATCAGAAATACAGTCACAGATAAATTTGCTTTTTGTGACGGTACATTGATTGTTGCTATGGTAACGCTTCAGGAACCATACTTTCCCAAACATGTCTTTACATATATCAATTAAGGAAACCTTGTTATATTTCTGCAATATGCCGGCATATTTGTAACCGACCGCACTCAATATGAAAATGTCCTTTGAAAATGCTCAAAAATCACATTTGTCAAATTTCTGAAACCCCACCCACTTTGCAGAGCATGGATAAAAACCGAGGTTTTCCAAATGTAATTTTGATTGTTTATTTCTAACCAATATGTGCTATATATTCGTACATATGGATCATTGGTGGCATTTGGTTAACGTTAAAGTAATGATTTCATTGGGAAATCCATCAATTTTAAGTGATTTTTTGTCACCTTTTTAGCCAAAATTTTCCTACGCTGTTTCCATGGCAATGGGCATGCATATGGATGAAAGGAGTGTTGATTGCTTGGTTTTGGGTCACCATGACCAAGATAGGAAAGTTTCAGCAAAATCGGTGACTATGCGTGCCATGACCCTATGTAAAAATTTAAGTGGTTACAGAGAATTGCTCTTAAGCTCTTCTGAGCCATAAACTCAAGGTGAGCTAATGTGATCCTATGATGTCTGTCGTCCATCAACAATTTGCATTAAAAACTTCTCCTAAACCATTAGGTGGATTGTCACCAAAATTTCACAGGAATGATCCTTGGATGGTCTCCTTTCAAAAGTTGTTCAAGAATTCCATTCCATGCAGAATTCAAAGGAAATCTTGTCAAAACTACTGGTCAGATTTCAAATAATTTGGTACAAATGGTCCTTAGGTGACCCTCTACCAAAGATGTTCAAACTATTTTGATTGGTTGAAAAACAGCCACCACGGGACTGGCTGCCAGGGGACGTGGCCAGTTTTTCCAATGTTAATAGAGGAAAAACTGTTAAACCTTCTTGTCTGAAACCGCATGATCTAGAGCCTTGATATTTGGTATGGTGCATCATCTAGTGGACCTTTACCAAAATGGTTCAAATTATGGCCCTGGTGCCAAAAGTGGCCCTGTCCTGGGGATCACATGTTTTACATAAGCAACTGTTAACATGTTTTACATAAGCAACAAGTTCACATGTTAATGGAAATGGTGTAAGGGAGACAACACTTGCAGTTGCCTTTGACTTACCAGTGGTTATCTTTCTTAATGAATGGAAAAAGTAAGTAGAGTTTTCTCCCTTGATCCTGGGTAGCTGATAAACATTTATTTTTCTTAGAAGATTTTAGCACTTAATTCCCCATTACCGGATGAGTTTGATCAAATTATGACCCTGGGGCCAAACGTGGCCTCGTCTTTTGGGTCATATGTTTTACATAGGCTTATATAGGGAAAACATAAATCTTCTTGTCTGAAACCACTAGGCCTACTCACTCAGCCTTGATATTATATATGTAGCATCATGATACCTTGTGAACCTTATCAAGTTTGTCCAAATTATGCCCCTGGGGGCCAAAAATTGCCCCGCCCTAGATTTCATGTTTTACTTAAGTTTTATATAAAGAAAAGTTGAGGTTCTACATCCTGTTAATTTTGTCAACATAATAAGTGGAAACTTTTTCCATGTAAAGTCTTAATGAAACTGCTGATCTATCAAAATTCATATATTCATATATAAATGGACTTGATCTCTGCTTTCCTAAGCCTTTATAAAGCCATTCTCAGGTGAGCTACCCAGGGCCCAAGGGCTATCTTTTTGTTGAAGTCCTGTCATTGGAGCGCTACGAGTATACACACAATTTCCAGCTAATGAGAAAAAAATAAAACCACTTGCAGAACAAATGATAGTTTTTACCCCTGGCCCCATCTTAGGGATCGAGGGTGTGTGTAAGGCAAAGTATTTTTCTTGTGTGTTCTAAACTTCATTCCCTTTAATTTGATATGCAACATGACCACATTCTGAAAAAATAAGATTTTTTGGCCTTCACCAGGTCTACCTTGGGGACACCTTTGTCTCTGCATTTACTGTTCCTCATTTTAAAATGTAGCTTTTGCACTATAACATAGGGCCAGTTAAGCTAGTTTAAACATATGTTTCGGGTGCTCAAAAGAACCGTCTCATGAGACGGTTCTTTTGAGTACCCACAACATATGTTTTGGTTGAGAAATAAGAAAATAATTTTCAGTTACGCACTCTTATCTGGGCCCTGCTATAAATGTCTATTCTCTCTAAGGCAAGTGCTGATGCATTTAAATTTTTATCGTAGGAGGCTAAGGGTTAACCGTGACGATCCAGATAATGTGGCATTTCATCGGGGTCTACACTTTTTGTTCAGGGAAAATAGATCTTCAGACAAAAAAATACAATATTTTTTTTTAAAAATTATAACCTGACACCCCTAGCTATGAACAATGGACTATCCAAGTTTACTGTATCAAACCAGTAGGAAGAACCCATTAGTGAACAAAGGGTTAATATATCAAAAAAATATTTACAGGTGTCACAGACTACCTTCAGACAGAGATTTCCACATCAAAGCAGAAGAAATTCAGCCTCGTCACCTTTGTGGACACACCAGGCCTCGTTGATGGGGACATGAAATATCCGTTTGATGTCAATGATGCTATACTATGGCTCGGTAGGTACAAATGCTGCACATAGGTCCAGATAAGGATAGTTTGTACACATAAAATTGCATTTATTTCCTTACCCATCAATTTAAACTTGTGTTTTGGGTGCCCCAAAAGAACCGTCTCAATGAGATGGTTCTTTTGGGTACCCACAACAGAGTTTTGGGTTGAGAAATTACAAAATAATTTCCCAGTATGCACTCTTATCTGGAGGCCTGAAGGCACTATTCCTTTCACCCCCAGAAAACTCCATTTAGGTATTTTTAATGCTTTTGTTGTGGTCTGCTGACTTTTCAAATTAAACTTTTTTAAAACATTTTTTGTGGAGCGCAGTGGCTCAGTTGGTAGAATGTTAGACTGGGGATCGAAGGGTTGCTAGTTTGTGTCTCAACGTCGGTCAAGTCATGGTGTTGTGTCCTTGAGCAAGACACTTACTCAGCTGCTTAGTACTGGTTCAACCTAGGAAGACCTGTCCAGACACGACTGAATAATTATAGATGGGAATGTAAGGAAAAAAAACAAAACAAAATAGATGCCCTCGTTTTGCAGCATTTTATGAGTCTACACAGTTAGTCAATGTTTTCCCTTATGACTGTACATTCCAATTAAAAATAGTGTGAGTTAGTTTGAGGCTTAAAAGAAGTTTCTGATTTCAGTCGTCAGAGAGAGAAAACGTCAACCCCAGGATCATTTTCTCTTCCCTGTATCTATTTTTGTCGACATGTGGTCGGTACATACCACCATTTTGCCATAAATAGGAATATTTTCTCGTTTATCCTCGTACGCAAATCTTCCAGACTAATTAAAACAACGGATAATAGGACTGTCAATGGAGTGACATTTTCAGTGCCTTAGTGACGACTCCTCCAAGAACACCTTTGAACTCTTTGCATACTGGGAAATTTAACATGCTTTTTTTATCGTCACAAATATTTTGGAAATACCTTTGGAGTGTCAAACAGTATGGAGTATCATGCTCAACATTTTATCAGGCCTGATCTGGGTCCAAACTGTTTGCAAATGTTATCAGCAGATGACACTAGCTTGTTTGTATACAGGAAACCAGTAAATGGACTCATTTTCAAACAGTGTAGACCCAAATAAGGTTTAACATTGAGTGGAATCTCGTAATTAAGTGTCTGAACTGTTTGCTAAGAAAAAAATAATATTGGATGTCACTAATCCTTTTCATTTTAGATACCAGTTAACAACGTAAATGCAACATTTTATAGAAATTGGACCGGCAACCCCTTAAAATAGGAAAATGGGCAATTCCATATTTGAGCTGCGACAGATTTCCAACAATGTGGTATGTACAACCAGCAAATCCTCAGATCAGCCTGCCCATACGCGCAGTCTGATTAGAGCCTTTGCTAGTCACTTGAATATTCTATGAATGTCAAGCTACTGACCAAACAGTATTTGGAGTTTCTAAGCTTAAAAGAAAGCTGCACAGGCTCGTCGGAGTATACACTTGTCAAAATGCCACATTGTTGGAAATCACATGTCCCGGCTCATTTAATTTATCAACATGCTTGGGAATTATTCATCAGAATGAAAAGGGGTTAAACTGTGACAATATTAGTACAAGTATGAGCTTTCTTTAAAAAACTTGGTCTTGGCTAAGTAAGTAAGTGTGCAAAAATCAGGAATCGATACAATCAAGTACCACACCTGACCCAGGATGCCAATGGGAAAGTGACAAACTCACAGTTAGACACCACAAACGAGAGCCAATAGGTCAGCCCTTTCCCAGCAGGTGACCACAAAGCACATATAAACTGACGCGCACAAAGACATAACAAACACAAGACAGAACAAAAACATAAAAGATCCACAAAAGAAGTACTGCCTTGGAACGGTCAGTAAAATATTTTACTGGATTGCTTAAACCGGTTTAACAGCGCCAACATCACCCTTAATTCAGATGTGGATCAAGACACATAGATGTTTGGTTTGCATGAAAGACCCCTAACTTATCAATACATCATCTCCTAGAACATATAAATCAAGATATAACAAGGAGATAAAGCAAAGATAAGGACTCAACAGTAAATAAAACTGAATACCGGAGCAAAAGAAATCCAACAGGTAAACCCCAGTGGGCCCGACAAACAGCCAAAGCATATTAATGTTATTCTGATCATGTCCTATTTTAATTAAGCAAAGGGAAGCCTAGGTTTGTGACAGGCAGGCATAAAGTCAAGGCAGGCAGAAGACACAGCACAGCAGGCAGACAGATAGATAGAAAGATTTTGTGGATTGAGGTGATCCAAATCACCATCACTTACTTTCTTTGTATTGATCAATTCCAAGCCCATGGCTGGGTGTCCAACAATAGCAGATTTTTACAATACATTAGGCCAGAATCTGTTTATGCCCCCAAAGGAACTTTGGGAGGCATATAGTTATCCTACTGTCCGTCCGTCAGTCAGTTCGTCCTGCTTAGTGTCCGGTGCATATCTCCTATATTCTTTGAGGTAGGAATTCCTAATTTGGTGTGTGGAAGCATCTTGGGATGGTCCAGTGTCGGGTATCATTTTCGGGTCACTGTGACCTTGACCTAGTTTTTATACCCCGCCACACTTTAGTGTCGGGGTATTATGTTATACCTTTCGGTGTCTGTCCGTCCGTCCGTCTGTCCGTCCGTCCGTGCTCACCATTTCCGATCGATAACTTGAGTATTTATTCACCAAATTTTTTCAAAGTTTGCATACATATTGTTATCGGCAATGGGTGGTATGGGATTGTTAATGGGCAAAATCCGTCCATTTTTAATGGAGTTACTGCCCTTTTTCGTATTGGAAAAATGGTTTCTGGCCTGTTATTTCTTTACTGTTCATGATATCTGAATGAAACTTCACAGATATGTTGCACATCAAAGGTTACATATTGTGACTAAGGACCGTCACTCTGACCTTCCCAGTTTGAGAGTTATCCGCCCTTGATAGGTCTGAAAAAAGGTTTTTGACCTATTGTTCCTTTACTATATGGAATATCTGAATATAACTTCACAGATATGTTTCACATCAAAGGTAACATATTGTGACAAAGAACCGTCACTCTTACCTTTCCCGTTTGTGAGTTATCCGCCCTTGATTGAATTAAAAAATGTTTTTTACCCGTAGTTACTTTACTATGTGGAATATTTAAATGAAACTTTACAGATATCTTTCACATCAAAGGTTGCATACTGTGACAAAGAACCATCACTCTTACCTTTCCAGTTCATGAGCTATCTGCCCTTGATTGATCTGAAAAATGGTTTTTGACCTGTAGTTCATTTACTATATGGAATATCTGAATGAAACTTCACAGATATGTTGATCATCAAAGGTTACATATTGTGACTAAGGATCGTCACTCTTACCTTTCCAGATTGTGAGTTATCCACCCTTGATTGATCTGAGAATTGGTTTTTGGCCTGTAGTTTATTTTACTATATGGAATATCTGAATGAAACTTCACAGATATGTTGAACATCAAAGGTTACATATTTTTAGTAAGGACCGTCACCCTTATCTTTCCAGTTCATGAGTTATCCGCCCTTGATTGATTTGAAAAATGGTTTTTGACCTGTAGTTCATTTACTATATGGAGTATCTGAATGAAACTTCACAGATATGTTGACCATCAAAGGTTACATATTGTGGGTAAGGATTTTCACTCTTACCTTTCCAGATTGTGAGTTATCCACCCTTGATTGATCTGAGAATTGGTTTTTGACCTGATGCTTTGGCTGTTTGTCGGGCCCACCGGGGTTTACCTGTTGGATTTCTTTTGCTCCGGTATTCAGTTTAATTTACTGTTGAGTCCTTATCCTTGCTTTATCTCCTTGTTATATCTTGATTTATATGTTTTAGGAGATGATGCATTGATAAGTTAGGGGTCTTTCATGCAAACCAAATATCTATGTGTCTTTATCCACATCTGAATTAAGGGTGAGGTTGGCGCCGTTAAACCGGTTTAAGCCCTCCAGTAAAATATTTTACTGACCGTTCCAAGGCGGTACTTCTTTTGTGGATCTTTTATGTTTTTGTTCTGTCTTGTGTTTGTTATGTTTTGTGCGCGTCTGTTTATATGTGCTTCGTGGTCACCTGCTGGGAAAGGGCTGACCTCTTGGCTCTCGTTTGTGGTGTCTTCTGTGAGTTTGTCACTTTCCCATTGGTATCCTTGGTCAGGTGTGGTACTTGATTGTATCGATTCCTGATCTTTGCAACCTTACTAACTATAGTTCATTTCATCCGTTCGTGCTCACTGTTTCCGATCGATAACTTGAGTATTTATGCACAGAATTTTTTCAAATTTTGCATACATATTGTTATTGGGGATGAGTGGTATGGGATTGTTAATGGGCAAAATCCGACCATTTTCGATGGAGTTACTGCCCTTTCTCCCTTTAAAAAATGGTTTCTGGCCTGTTATTCTTTTACTGTTTATGATATCTGAATGAAACTTCACAGATATGTTGAACAGCAAAGGTTACATATTACAACGAAGGACCGTCACTCTTACCTTTCCAGTTCATGAGTTATCGGCCCTTGATTAATCTGGAAAATGTTTTTGACCTGTAGTTCCTTTACTATATGAAATATCTGAATGAAACTTCACAGATATGTTGACCACCAAAGGTTACATATTGTGACTAAGGACGTCATATCACTGTCTATCTCAGTTCTGTTGCTATTTAGGCATTATATATCTCACAAAATAACTTTTGGTGCCCCCAGCAGTGGCGGGGTTTTATGCAGTGCTTGCGGTGCTTTTATTAGAATAACTGTGTCCAATTAAACGGTCACATTGAGAAAATTCATATGAGTACCCACTACCCACAACATATATTTTGGTTTATTGGGGCTATTCTTAAATTTTGAGTACCCACAACATATATTTCTGTTCATTGAGACTGTTCTTTAGTATCCACAACATACATTTTATATGTAGCTCATTGTGAGGGTGCAAACATATATTTTGAACAATATAGTGAAAGTATTCAAACTAATAAGCCCATTGCACATACATTTTCAAATTCTGGTCTGGTATAAAAACGTAATGTTCGGTACAAGTATGAAAAATATAAACTTTTCTGAACAAGTGGCTGCGTCACGTTTTGTAACATCAGCACTTCACGTTATCAAAGTAGATCCTCGATGTACATCTGAGGTCTGATTCCATGGAATTGGCCGAGGCGGTTCGGATTGGCACATTACGGTGCTATTTCTGTTTTTTTCGATGCATTCAATTAAAAATGCTTTTGATTAATATTTTTGATACATAAACTCCAAACTGTCAAGTCTGGAAATAACTTAAAAATAAAGTCTTTTTGATGTTTCGTGTGCAATGGAGGAAAAAATCAATTTCTTCTCACAGCATTAACCTCCCTCAGAGATTCTGCTCATTGAGACAGTACAATTGTACTGGTGCAAGAAAAAAGTATTTATACAAAATAACAACCCTTCAATATTATTGCCATTTTTTTGGTGGGGAGGGGGATCATGGTAATGCTCTGCATATGTCTATCTGTTGAAAATTTTCCTGAGCAGAACTCCTGAAAGGACATGACATAGTCAGGCCCCCAGATGAGAGTGTGTAGCAGATTTTTTTTCTTATTTTTCAACCAAAACATATGTTGTGAGTACTCAAAAGAACCGTCTCAATGAGACAGTTCTTCTGAGCACCCAAAACAAATGTTTAATCTGATGGATAAGGTAAATAATGGCCATTTTATGCCGAAAAAATTTGCTTAACTATGATAGTCAGAGAAGTGCAGTGCTGTGCTTTGCCCATTTAAGCCGAATCTTATCAGTTGATCTAGTTCATTTCCATTTTGAGGGTTGTTGAGTGGTATTTTTCAATTTTAGTCAAATTTTAATGGAACATGTAGAACATTCTGTAAGCAAACAGTGGAGATGCTGATCAGACACCGCATTTTTGTAGCATCTGGTCTGGGTCAGCACTGTTTTGCATATGTCCCGCAAAAAGTATGCAGGCTTTTGTATCTTACAAAAGGGTGATAACTTTAAATTACAGAAGCTAGTTATGGTTCTTGTGCACTGCACATTCAGAATTTTAACTTATCTGAAGTCAACTTGGGTTCATGCCCCAGGGTGGGCAAAGAGTTTAAAATCTAGGACAGCTTTGTTACTGCATTAAAAGTTTTCAAATGCTTAGGCCAGAATTTTCTGATAAGTAGGTTTACAGGATTTTTTTTTTTTTCAGATTTAGTGGGGGGGGCTCTGATAATGGCCAGTTGATTTCAGAGCTTTTTATACCCCGCCACTTTAAACAGTGTAAAGTATTATGTTATACCCTCCATTCAAAAAATTGTGTTCAAGTGTCCATCCGTCAGCCTTTAAATATTTCATCATTTACGTAAAAATCTGGATAGGACATCACCTTTAACAGTGTCACTCTCAAAATTACAGACAGAACCTATAAAATGTTTTATTTTTTGCAATGAAACAAATAATATTTAGATCATTGATATATAAAGTCGGTGGATAAAATAAAAAAAAAAATAAAAAATATATTTTATTTCTACTTTCCGGAAAATTGCAGTAGGAGGGTTTTTAAATCAACTAATAAAAAATTCTGACCTTATATCTCAGCAGTCAAGGCAAGCTACCTTGTCCTCCGACAGCTCTTATTTTGGTGTGTTGTTGTTTTGAAACCCATTTTCTAAGAATTTGTTTTTAAAAAAAATCATCTGCTGATCTTGTCATTTAGAGGTATTTAGAGTTTTTTCTCCAGAAATCAGCTTGACATTTCAAGAGAATCAATTTGAGAAGCCACAGTTTGAATCCAGTGTTAAATCTTGTTTTCTTAGACGGTAACACGTCACATTTTAAAAGGTCTTATCTTGGTATTTCATGTTTTATGCTATACTGCCAATTTTTTGTAATGGATTCTTTTGTTTCGTGATTTTGACTAGTCTATCTCTGCCACGTGTTTTCGTTCTGACAACAAACAAACAATTCTCTCATAGACCAGCATAGAGAGACCTATTTTGTTGGTGTAAGTTTTTCATGTTCGAGCTTTCCGGCGCTTGCATTTTAAGGAAAAATAAATTGATAAATGAACCAAAAGCAGACAAAAAAGATTAAAGAACATGGCCCTGGATAAGATGGGGAATTTAAATACTGTCTTTTTCTTATTTTGCTTCAAAAACATAAGTTGTGGTACTCATTGAAACCGTCTCGTTGAGACGGTTTCAATGAGTACCACAAGTTATGTTTTCACGAAGAAATAAGAAAAATGTTACAATTTTTTATTGAGAAAAAAAGAGATTCTTATCAAGAGCCTTGAAAGAAAGACGAAGCATGCCAGACCAATATAGCTTTGGTAGAATTGTCTGCAGCGGAGTCAAACTCCAACTGGGTCACGCAGCCATTGCAAGCATCTTTCTAAGTTTCAGTTTCACAGCTGGGTGGGGTACTGATTATAAGGGGCAATTTACTTTGCATCCTGTTTTGTTGTCGTCTGCTGGCTTTTTTCAAAATCAACTTTATCAGAGTGTCAAACGGGATGGGATTTAGATCAGAACTGACATTCTTTCGATCCTGATCGGGGTCCAAACTGTTTGTAAAGGTTATCAGCAGATGACAAAAGTCACCGCTATCAAGGAAAGAGTTTAATACACAGGAAGCATCAACAACTCTTCATTAATAGAATATTCCTGTTGACGCTCTGGACTAATCTAATCCCGTAAAGCAACAAAACAAACAAACAAACAAAAACTATCTGATTGTCGGGAGCGCAGTGGCTCAGTGGTAGAGTGCTTGACTCGAGACCGAGGGGTCGTGAGTTCGAGCCTCACCGGCGTCACTGCGTTGTAGTTCTTGAGCAAGACACATTTATCCTAGCTTTGTACTGGTTCAACCCAGGAAGACCTGTCCCTGTTTAACTGAAAGATTGTTGATGGGACGTTAAGAATCAAATCAAACAAACAAAAACTATCTGATTGAGAAAGCAAATATCGGTAGATAGTACCCAATCAGGCTGCACATGTTTTTCCTGTTTGATTCTGGAACTGAAAGATTTACAGTACAACCTGTGTAAAACAGCCACTATCAAAAAGACCAAAAATAGGTTTTCAAGACCAATTATCACTTAATGCAGGTCAAAAGTATTGCAGAATGCTCCAAGGGGAGCATTCTGCAATACTTTTGACCTTCATCAAGCTACCATTTGTCATTAAGGTCTTTATTTTGTCTTTTTAGAGGCTGTTTCACACGGGTTTTACTTAATTCACCAAATAAAGGCAAACTATTTTTTTACTCACTAAACCATTTGCAGATCAGAAAACCCTAAACGTGTGTTTACTGTAGGCCATTTAACCCTTCCGCTGCTACGAAAAATATTTATCTGAAAATGTTGACTGCTTAAGTCATCTGCTGCATGTAAATGCTTACCTCAATGATTAATTTGGGCATCCAGACAAATAGTGTGTGAGTACTTGACTCCAGATCAAGTGGTTGCTGGTTCGAGCCTCACCAGGGGCGCTGTGTTGTAACCTTGAGCAAGACACATTATCCTCTGCTAAGTACTGGTTCAATCCAAGAAGACCTGTCCTGACATGACTGAAAAATTGTTGACTGGGATGTAAAGAATCAAAACAGTGTGCACCCAGATCAAGACTACTTCACTAGGAGCGGTCTGATCTGGGTCCACACTGTTTGCTACCGAAACGTTTTAAATTGACAAGCAGGCGATACAGCAGACTATATTTAGTCTGAAGTTGTAGGGAGCACAGTGTTACAGTGCTTGACTGAAGACCGAGGGGCCACGGGTTTAAGCCTCAACGGCATCACAGTGTGGTGTCCTTGAGCAAGACACATTTATCCTTACTTAGTACTGGTTCAGCCCAGGAAGACCCATCCCAACATTACTGAAAAATTGTTGCCTGGGACGTAAGGAATCAAATTAAACAAACAAAATATTTTTCAGGTTGAGACAATTCTCTAAGAGCTACAAGTAGACTGGCTACAGTCTGAAACACTGTTAGGGTTTTGAAAGAAAAGAACAATATTTTGCAATCATAATGAAATTTCATCTTTTATCAACAAGTTCTAGCCTCTTCTAGTCAGATGTTTTGTTAAAACAGAGCCATCAGAGTTAGACTAGCTACTAGTACATGAAATGACACAGTGATGAAAAACTGTTTTAAGGACTGGAGCCAGTCTAGGCTACGAGCTATTGGAACTGTTTCTGCAATGAGTGGTTTTTGCAGTTAGAGGAGCCACCTGTTCAGAGTCTGGCACCTGTTTTACACAATTATACATTTATACCATACTGATGAATTATCCTGTCAGGAGCAGAAGGCAAAGAAATTACATTTTTTGCACAGATTTTGTACCCCCCATCATAGTGCTGGAGGCCTTGTCATGCATGTTCTGATCTGGAGTTTCTTTTAGGGACCTCTATGCAGATGATCTTGTCATCATTGCTGATGTTCTCCCTGGAGGACTGTGTCAGAAGGAAAGACTCCTGCAGAGTTCAGGGGAGTTCCCATGTACTGTCTGTTGTACAGGAGTACACAACAGCATCTACAGTAAAACCGTTTTTAAGCAGCCACTCAAAAAGCAGACCAAAAACATTGGTTTTCAAGACTGTTTATCACTCAATGCAGGTCAAACATATAATAATTTCGACCTTAATTAAGCTACCATTTGTCTGTATGACCTTGGTTTTGTCTGGATGCATATAAGGACAAGGTGTGCACAGTGCATAGAAATAGCACACCCTATTCATATATTGACGGCAGACCACAGAGTGAAGTTCAGGCCAGACTTGATAGGCTGGAAGTAGAAGCTTCCTTCTGCTTCCTCGGTGAAGTGCCCTCTGATGGTGGATGCTGTGAGCTGGCAGTCACTACCAGTGTGAAAACCACCAGAAAGAAGTTCGGGGAGCTACTGCCAGTTCTCACATCTCACCACCTCTCTTACAAGATCCATGGCCATGTGTTCAGCTCTAGAGTGTACAGCTTCATGCCACTGAAACATGGTCGACTGGACTGCCCCAGGTCAACAATTAACTAAAAAATTATCATTACGAGGGTCAGTCAAAAATAACTGAGAGTTGATTCATATAATTTACGCAGGCTAACGTACACTAGTGAAATTTGGCATATGCATGCAATGAACTGTCCTGTGTCAGAATATGCAATATACAAGACCATGTAAGATATAGATTGTTTTTGCTTAGCAACCGAAGAATGCGAAATAAGGTCATGCATTCACGCTGGAATATAGCGTTGCCATGGAAACACTATACAAAATTTAAGTTAAATTAACTTGTGCATTTGTTGCAAATAAAGTATGTGAATGTATTTCGTGAAATGCAACAACTGAGATAGAGGCGTTGGAATTTTATTACATAAATAAAAAGAAAATTAACTAAATTTTCTGAAAATTTCACCCCAAAATATACCCCACCCAACAGTTACGGTTCATTTTAGAGGAATATTATCAACTAAGTATCATATCATATGACCATTTGATTGCATTTATAGATTGGTTTTGATATCTGAGTGCATATCTTGAATATTCCCAGGAATAAACGGTTTCCATAGCAACAAAATCTGGTGTTTTAGTTAAAATGGAAATTTCCACCAATTTTGGTTGCTAGGCAACGAACATTGCATGTATTGTATTTACTATCTATTACACTTCTTCAAAACATTGCTTACACATTGTTTGATTCAATTGGAGAGATAAAATGTCCGTTATTTTTACTGTTTTAGATTTGAAATGATTTTAATTCATGGCTGCTTAGTCAGAAGTTTCGTCAGCGCGAACGCACATCGCTGAGAGACAATCTTCGGATGCCTAGCAACACCACATTGAAAACAATAAGACCTCTCTTCTATATGCAATGAAGCCCGAAGGTTCATTCTATATATGTATTAAGTTTCAGCCAAAACTGCCAACCCAGTAAAAAGATATTAACCAACTCTCAGTTATTTTTGACTGACCCTCGTATTTCAAATCTGAGCATTTATCTACTCTGTATGTGAGCAGTGAAGTCTGTTAAAACTGCTTATGGGTAGTCTAGTCTGAGCTTTTGCTGGTTGCATCTCATATCATATGCAAATCTCTTGGGTTAGCTCCAAACCCCAACCTCTTTGATAGATCACTAATTTATTGTTGGATCTCTTGGCACTGTATGAACTCTTTGCATGCTGGGTAGGTTTTTGGCTATTCTTTTGTTTGCTGATTTTTATCTTCAAAATTAACATTTTTAAAACATTCTTTCAGAAGTACCACCATTATAAGTGTCAAACAGGATGGATCCTGCAAGCAGGTCCAACATTTTGTAGGGCTTGATCTGCCTTCAGGCTGTTAGCAAAGGTTATCAGCGGACCACCCTAGATCTGCAGCTTTACCCATAAAGCACTGCCAAAAATTTGCAGCAGACAACATTTTCAAATTGCGTTGCTGCCATAAGCTGTAATATTTCATATATATTGTCTACCGGCAGCGAATTCTTAGGAGATTCAGCACATGAGATGTGTCAATATTTCCAAAATCATCAAGGAGGATAAAAAAAAAAGTTGTCTGCTGCAGATTGGCGCTTTAAGGATTGCGATACTGTAGATGTTGCAAAAATTTTCAAACATTTTCTTGCTTGCTGTTCTAAACTTTAAAAAAGTGTGACAGTGACTTTGACTGACATATTGGTCAGATAAGCAAATAGTGTAGATCCAGATCAGACTGCTCCTGAAAGGGCAGTCTGATCTGGATCTGCACTGTTTGCGTGATATTACAACTGGTTCCATATTTTAGAGGATTTACAGTTGGTTTCGGAACAAACTTACTTCATTTGCATGTCTCGTCTGTAAATTTGACATATCGGAACAAAGAATAGATGTGCTAAGGATCGAAACAAACAGTGTCTTATACATATTCAGTTGAGTCAAGAGAAAAAAACTAATTTTCTGCAGCAGTTGCGGAACAGACTGCATAAGTGCAAGAGGGGTAAATTGCGAATTGCTGTTTACTTATTCGCTGAACTAAGAATATAACCTTTTGTGTATGCATTGGAAGTATTTGAATCTCGGTCTATATGTCTATTTTTGGTCTGAAAACTTCTTTACTACATGTACAATCTATGTGTGCAAGCATTAACTAAGGTTCTAGCATCCGCAGAGCCAGCCTTGTCCAAGCCTTAGCTTTAAGCCGATGCAATAAGAACCATAACGGGCCTTCTGATTATGGGTGGGCCCGGGTCATTGTCCTATGATTTCAAAATATGGCCCATCACTTTCCAAGGCAGTGGACCCATCCTTTTTAGTTGTGAAAAAACCTCACTTTAATAAAAAATATTCATACGAACTCCACAAAACAGAAGTACATGTAGGTAGTCAATACAGTAAAACATGTCTTAGCAGCCACTCCAAATAGACAATGATCTTAATAACAAATGGTAGCTTAATGAAGGTCGAAAGTATTGCAGAATGCTCCCCTTGGAGCATTCTGCAATACTTTTGACCTGCATTAAGCGATAAATGGTCTTTTTTTTGAGTGGCCGCTTAAGACAGGTTTTACTGTATAATCAGCAGTCAATATACATTTATGTATACAACCTAAATGTCAACCGTGGTTAGTATGATTATAATGCTTGGGCCAATCATTTTCAGAAAATGACCCACCATTTTTTGCTCCATGGGTCACTTTGGCCCACCAATCTTGAAAAAAATCTGAAGCCCTGCAGCCTTATATAGCTTTAAGTCAATGCAATAAGAACCATAATCACATGAATTGGCCCTGAAAAATAGTTATCTAGGCTACATCTTTGCATTCTGGGTAATTTTGCATGCTATTTTCTCGTCTACTGATTTTTTTTCTCAAAATTAAATTCCAGGAATACCATCTGGATGTCAAACAGTACAATCCAGATCAGGACGGTTGCCTAGGCTGGCTGGCACAGTAGTGCAGGCTGATCTGGGCTTTTAATGTATGCATAAATATACTTCTAGTCGCATGGATATCTTTACAATCTTTTTAAATGACATGCATTTATGCAATAATAAGATACCTCCACTATTTCCTTGCTACCGGCGACTTTTGTCGTCTGCTGATAACGTTTGCAAATAATGTGAACCCAGATCAGGACCAACATTTTTTCGGTCCTGATCTTTGACACTCTAAGAATTTTTTGAGCAAGTTGGTTTTGAAAAAAAAATCAGCAGACGACAATAGTAGTCTGAAAAACTACCCAGCATGCAAATACCTTAAAGGCTACATGTTACTATCCGATTCAGCATAGAAAGGAAGTTAATATTTCTGACTATAAAAAAAAAAAATGTCCGTTAATGGCCGCACAGAAAACAGAGTCATTGCGCACCTCTTTGCGCAGGTTCCTCTATGCTCGCGGAATATACTGAAAAGAGAGAATACAAAAGAATAGGATATAACCAAATTGAATAAGTCTTTTTTCCATAGCAAAGTGAAGGTAATTCCCTGATCTGGATCCAAACCATTCCACACCCTGATAGTGTTTCTGAAAGAATTTTTGGAAAAAAATAATTTTGAAAAAAAAATCGGTAGACGACAAAAGCATGAAATTTACCCAGCATGCAATAGGTTAAACAACATGCATTTATGCAATAATAAAATACCTTAAATAACATCCTTCATTCGTATGTCTAAAGGCTATTACTATCCAATTCAGGGTAGAAAAGAAATATTTTTGACTATCCAAAAATAAATATCCGTCAATGGCTGCACAGAAAAACAGAACTGATGCGCAATTCTTTGCGCAGGTTCATCTTTGCTCACGGAAGATACAGAAAAGGTAGAATACAATTGTCTCAGAAAAGGTTATAACCAGATTGAATTCCTTTTTTCTGTACCAAATCAACGGTAATTCTACGCAGAAGTCTCATATAGTAAGTAATATAGTAAAAGCTTATTTTACTCATAGTTAATTCTTTCCTCTACGCCAGCTGCAACCTAATGTTTCAAAACCTTGATCTGGATTGAAAAAATTTCAGAGCAAGTTGATTTTGAAAAAAATCAGACAAAATCATGAAAAATAACCCAGCATGCAAAGATTTAAATGACATGCATTACCTTGAATAATATCCTCTTCATCCTTATATGTCTAAAGGCCTTTACTATTCGGTTCAGAATAGATCTTACTATCCAAAAATATATGTCAGTCAATGGTTGCAAAGAAAACAGTATTGATGCGCAACTCTTTGCGCAGGTTCCTCGAGCGAGCTATGCCCGCGGAAGAAACCGTAAAGAAAGAATACAATAGAATAGGATATAAACAAATTCCTCTTTTTTTCTGCCAAATCGAAGGTAATCCTATGCAGAAGTCTCATATAAGTATTATAGTAATATAAAGTAAAGCTCATTTTATGGTAAATAATGTTCTAAAATTTTCGCACCATTTTCTCGTTCTGTTCTCAAATAAGTTGTTGATTTTCTAGTCTTGAATTCACAAAATGCTTGTCAGAAGCAGGCTGATCTGGGTCTGCCCTGTTTTCTAGGCCTTTTTGGCAGACAACTACAGTGTTCGAAATTTTAGAACATTTACCATTCTCAAAAAAAATATTTCCTCGCTATTGGTGACTTGTCAGCTGATATGGGCCTCGCCGCGAGAAAACCTGTCTTTTCGGTGGTTTGCGAACTACACAGGCGCAGACCAGCCTGCGCATCCGTGCAGTCTGATCAGCGCCTTTGTTATTTGCTTTTTGGAAAGTATCATATGTAAACTTGCTACAGGTGAAAGTTCAACTTTCTGGCTAGTCTCTGTAGCTGAGGAGACTGTTTTGAAACTCGCTTTGTCAGATACCCCAAAGACAGGTTTCCTCGCGACAAGGCCCATATAACCTTTGCAAACAGTTGGAACCCGAATTGGCCCCAGAAAACGTCAGACAAGGAACTGAATCTGGATCTGATAGTAAATTATCCAAGGGATGACTATTTTTAATTGCAGGAGACTTGGCAGATCTGATATTTGTGTTCTTCGATCCGATTGGTCAGGCCTTGTGTAAAAGGACCTTGAACTTGGTGGAGAGACTGAATCATAAACATGGTGACAGAATGAGATTTTACCTCAGCAAGGCAGATGAGGCAGGACACGAGAGTGACAGGCAGGTATGGTATGTTCAGTGGACAAAAAACGCGTTCAATTACGAGTGAAATCTAGAAAGGATGAGTAAATCTTCCCAAAGCACTCGTTCTGTAGGACGAGTGCGTTGGAAAGAATTACTCAGGGAAGTCATATTACTCCCCTTATGTTCTTTATTGAATACACTTTTAAACGACAAGTGCATGTGTTTGCAGGACAAGTGAAGATTGTAAGTCACTCGTCCTGTAGGACAAGTGCAATATTGAAAAATGTTGTCCCCTGATGTTGCAACTGAGATGTTTGATATTTGAAGAAAAGTATGGGAGCTGGATTGGTGACCTTTACCTAATTTTCAAGGTCACCAGGATCTTATATCAGTGAAAAGGCCTTGTATGTTTGGTTTGATGTTTTATGTTCTAGTCAACAGCTATCTCCACGAAAGTATGGGACCAGCCCGGGATCGAACTCGTGATCCCTGGATCTGCAGTCATGCTCACTACTGACTGCGCTACAGGGTCTTGTTTGCACTCTTTCTTTTGAAACAATTGCAGATTTTGACCAGAAATCCTCAGATACAGCATTGGGAGAAACACAAGAAATGCTTAGATTTTTGTGACCTTGACCTTTTTTCAAGGTCACCAGGGTCATTTAAAGAATGAATTCAAATTTTGGAATGTTCATGGAATCATGAATACTTCAGGTCTCTTGCAAAGTTAACCTGAAGCCCTTCAGGCTTCACTTACTTTGCAAGAGATCCGAGGTATTCATGATTCCATGAATATTCCAAAAATTACTTATATTTACATTTTATTAAAACTATCTAAAATATGAAAAATATTTTTAATTTAGGAATTTAAACATTTTTGTATTTAAAATATAATTGTACTAACAGTTTTGTTGGAGTGTAAAATGAAAAAGGGGAACAGCCAGCTTGAACAAGGACAGCCAATGGAGCAAACAAGAGGCTTGTTTTGCACGTGCGACTTAAGTATGACTCGCTGTCAATCACAACACCAGTACCACTTCAGGGGAATAAGTTTGATGTTCGAAGTGTATTGCACGGGCAAGTGTGCTTGGCAGCTGTCAAACAAATATGTGTAATTGATAAGGCTATGAATGGTTGCAAAAATCTTAAGATTCATTAAAGGATTGCTTCAAAAATGTAAAAATAGTTATGAAAATTTTTTGTCTGCGCTCTTATCTTCTGAACCAAAGGCTAGATTTTGACCAAACTGGCACAGATACATTATTGGGAGGACCATAAGAAATGATTAGATTTCAGTGACCTTGACCTAATTTCAAGGTCAACAGAGTATATAACTCAATGAAAAAGCCTTGTCTGCACTCTATCATCTGAACCAATGACTTGATTTTGACCAAACTGGCACAGAAACTTCATGGGAAGGGCTTCAATAAATAATCAGAATTTTGTGAACTTGATCTAAATTTCAAGGTCACCACAGTCATATAACTATGAAGTAGGTGGGGGACGTTTTTCTTTTCAGTTTCTTATATTTTTTTCTTCTGAATTGGTACAATCAAAGAGAGATTACTCATACAGTGAATACTTTGTCATTTACTGGTTGTGTTCAATTTCTTGTGGGAACAGCTAAAGCCACAGCTTCTTTCTGTGGAAAGTTGGGCGTTCCAAGCATGCAAAATATGTCTTGATGTGCAAGAAAAACAAATGGCAATAATTAGAACAAAAATTAAAATCAACAAAAGGAAAAATGTATTTGATAAAAAATGCTTTATGGAATATTATACAGTTCTTTAATACACTATATTACATGTTTGGTGGGTAAATACCATGATTTATCAAACAAATAAAATCCGTAATTTTGTTTTTGCCTAGAAAGATTTATTTCCTCTAGGGAAATAAATCCCTTTAGCCGGAACTCCTTTTTCCTGACCACAGGTGACCGAAGGCATCGATGAGATGAAACGCATGTCTTATTCATTTTCGTTTTATTATTTACAATTTTTAAACAAGCATAACGCTTCTCTGCACTTTTGACGTCACAAACATTAACAAATGACATCATTTGCACATGCGATGATGTTGCACAACGTTTCTGTCATCCAACACTGAAACTGGAGGATCGAGAAACAAAAATGAAAAATTCTAGAAAATCAAAATAAATATAGTACCAAAATGTTTGTTAACGATTTAACTAAGAAAACAACTACCCACACTTTATGTTTTCGTTCACTAATGAAAATAGTTACAGACTTTTGGATTTCTGAGGTGGACTCGATGAACAAGATTTCCAAAAAGCCGGACTTCCAGGGAACAGCTAGTTGATGTATTACTACTCGTGTTAGAATTAGACATGTCATGATCCAGCTAGTTTTACCACATCGCATACTGTAGTATTTTCTTGATTTGAGCAAGCAGTTCAAGCAGAAAACATGTTATATACAGTTTATTAAATCGTTCCATTTAAAATATGGGATTTATAAACTTCGGGTGGTGGTAAATCCGATTAAGAAACTCGTGCGCAAGTGCACTCGTTTCTTTATCAGATTTACCACCTCCCGAGGTTTATAAATCCCATATTTCAAATGGAACGATTAATAAACTCTATATATTTGACAAAAGTATTGCTATACAATTTCTCTTTGTGGAGCAGAAGAAGGCAAGTAAAAATGGTGAGGCCTCTTACTTCTAGTGGAAGATTTAGCAATTCTTACATGAGGTACACATAACAACTTACTTCTGGTTTATAAGGTTATGTTATCAATCATCTAGAAGTGCAAAATTCATTAGTGATTGCATAAGTTATTCACCTTAGCAGATGTCAGTAATGTCAGGAAAATCATTCATGCTTATGGGTATGGCATAAAAGTCAAACAGTTCACTGGATTCTGAATGACCCTGTGAAATTAAAGTTTCATTTAAGAACTTGCATTCGAAATGTAAAATATAATGAAATAGCTCAATTTTACAAAGGAATTCAGGTCATTTACCTATAATTCCTATGTAAAATTCCATGATAAAGAAATTTGGGAGCCACAACATGACAGTATTATATCGAATCTGTGCTTAAACCAGGTGTGTTATAAAAGTGCTCTATTGTACTCAGTGTGTGCTTATTGGAGCATGTGCCCATACTAGGTGAATTATGGTATGTGTTTGTTTCAGCGTGTGATGATGCAGATTGTTCAAGAGCTTTGTAAGCGGCCGGGGTTGAATAGAACAGGTTTTGACATGCCAACGATCTATGTACCATCAGCTTCTTCCAAGGTATGACAAGATGATCAACTTATTTTTATGTCCCCACTATTTCAATGGGGGTGGCATAAAGCATCACCCTTGTCCGTATGTCCGGTCTCGCACAAAAAATAGTTTCTGTGCGATATCTTTTGAATACATTGGTGTATTGGATTCATTTTTCATACTCGGGTATACAGTCATAAAATACTTGTCAAGTTGGATTTAGGATAACATCCATTATTATTAACAGAGTTATGGCCCTTGATATCAAAATTGACTTCCACTCAATATCTTGAAAATGAATTGATGGAATTTGACAAAAATTTGCAATGACAAGGCCAAGGATGGGATTGTTAGGCATTGGTCTGCACCTATCTGTAACCAGAGTTATAGTTATTTACTCGCACCAGAAATTCATTTAATTTTGTTTCCACTCAATGTTTTGAGAAGGAATTGATGGAATTTGACAAAAAAAATACATAAAACTGGTATTTCTGCAAAAAAAATTCAAAAAAGTTAATTTAAAAAAAAATCAGCAGCCGACAAAAAAGCATGCAAAATTACCCAAATTAACTATTTGCCTACTTGCTTTGTCTACTGATAATCTTTACAAACAGTTGGATCCAGACCAGGCCCGACAAAATGTTAGGCTTGATCTGGATCCAAATTGTTCGACACTGATGGCATTCCTGAAAGAATGTTTCGTAAAGAATGTTGATTTTGAAAAATAATCAACAGACAAGGAAAAAGCATGCAAAATTACCCAGTAGGCAAAGAGTTAAGCTCAAAGCATTTGTGGGCAGCTACAGTAAAAGCTGTCTTAAGTGGCCACTCAAAATAAGACCAAAAATAGGTTTTCAAGACAGATAATTGCTCTGCATTACTTTTGAAAATTCTGCAATACTTTTGAAAATTCTGCAATACTTTTGACCTGCATTAAGCTGCCAGGTGGCATTAAGCTGCCTTTGTTTTGTGTATTTTTGAGTGGTTACTTAAGACAGGCAAACTTAGTCAGTTAGAATTGCCATCCTCAAGAAGGTGGCAATTACCCAGTAGGTAAAGAGTTAAGCTCACAACGGCATTTCAGCTGTGGCATGGGATTTCCAACAATGTGGTATGTGCGACCAGCAAAGCCTCAGATCAGCCTGCGCATACGCGCAGTCTGATCAGAGCCTTTGCTAGTTGCTTGAATATTCTATGACTGTTAAGCTACTGACTGAACAGCGTTTGGAGTTTCTAAGCCTAAAAGGAGGCTGTACATGCTCGCCTGAGTCTACACTTGTCAAATTGCCACATCGTTGGAAATCACATGTCACGGCTCATTTTTTGTGGGCGGCCATATGTTACAGGGAAGCAGATGTGCTGAAATGTTTTAAAAGCCTCTATGGCAAACAGTGTGGACCCAGATCAGACTGATCCTATGGGAGCAGTCTGTTCTGGATCCACACTGTTTGCTTCTATACTTAACTCGTCAGTAATGTTAGGCAATTATTTGCAGCAAACGTAATTTTTCAGATGCATTTTTTCTTGGCGCTGTAAGGGTTAGAATTGCCATTCTTAAGAGGGTGGCAATTACCCAGTAGGTAAAGAGTTAAGCTCAAAACATTTGTGGGCGGCTGTATGTTACTGTGGTCGGCTATATGTTACAGGGAAGCAGATGTGTAAACCAGATAGAAGAGGTGTGTCGTGACATCGAGAAGACAATCAATCAGACGATCCAAACTACGCTTAATTCCCTTGAAAGAGACTGTGATCTTATTGCTTCTACTGTCGAGACACGGCTCAAGGATGACAGGTCTGGTTTATATGAGGCTCTAAATGGGGGGTAGCAAAAATTATCAATCCTTTATCATTAAATGTTGTCATTAATCCTTGATCAATATACTCCATCCAGAGTTTCCAATTAATCAGACGATCCAAACTACGCTTAATTCCCTTGAAAGAGACTTTGATCTTATTGCTTCTACTGTCGAGACACGGCCCAAGGATGACAGGTGTGATTTATATGAGGCTCTAAATGGGGGGGGGGGGGGGGGGGGGGGTAGCAAAAATCATCAATCCTTAATCATTAAATGTTGTGATTAATCGTTGATCAATAAACAGTAAAACCTGTCTTTTTTTTTTTTTTTTTTTGTTGCTTTACGTCCCAAGTCAACAGCTATGGTCATTGCGGGACGGTCAGTTCACCTAATCACACTTTTTCCTGGGCAAGCTTGAACAAGCAGTTAACCAGTACTTCGTGCACATACTTTCGCTTGTAACTGACAGCAACCCTTCTTGAACGATTCAGCGGAAGGGAGGAGATGGACCGTAGAAATTATTTCATGATCAATCTCCACGAAAGTATGGGACCGGGCTGGGATCGAACTCGCGACCCCTGGATCTGCAGTCAGACTCGCATCTGTTGCTAGACATGTTACCGACTGCGCTACGCGGCCCGGTAAAACATGTCTTTAGCAGCCACTAACAAGAAGATGTAAAATTGGTGTTTAAGACTGAATATCGCTTAATGCAGGTCAAAAGTATTGCAGAATGCAAGGAGAGCATTCTGCAATACTTTCGTCCTTCAATAAGCTACCATTTGTCATTAAGATCTTTGTTTTGTCTACTTTTGAGTGACCGTTTAATAAAGGTTCTAATATACTCCATCCAGAGTTTGGACTATCAGATAGATTATAGCTTTATTCAGGTCTGTGTGATAATGGGTTAAGTGAGTGATCCAGTGTGTTTGCCTGTGCAAAAAAACCTGTATCACCACAGTTGGTGCACTCTGGTCATCATGTGTGTTTCATGTCCACTCATTTCTGTCAACATTCTGCATTTAGTAAAAATACAGGGACTAAGCTAGGGGGCGACTATAGCTAAATTTTGCCCTAAATTGGACCCAGGGAGAAGTGGGAGTTTCCCTAAAAAAAAAATATTTTTTTAGGGAGACTCTTTTTCATTCTGTCACCACACAAACGCAAGCTGTGGTGACAATCTACTACCACTGCATCATATTTCTCCTTCCATTTAATATCGATAGTATGTGTAATAGCTAATTTGCTTCTAAACTGACAGATTATGCTGTAATTTTACGCTATAACTTCTCCCTATCTGACTGTCACTTCTCCCTAATTTTACTGGAGGGAGAAGTCACTTCTCCCTACTGCCAGGGCCCAGCTTGAACCCTGAAAATATGCGAAAAAAATACAACAAAAACACTGCAGAGATGAAATTTAGACAGGTTTTCATCAGGCAGCTACATTTAAACTAATGAATTTTGAGTGAGTGAGTTTGTGCTTAATGTCCCACCAACAGCTAAGGTCATATGGAAATGGGGATGGTTTAGAGTCTCTTACAACAGACTGGAGGGGCCAGGGCTTTATCCACTAGATCATGATACGTAGCAGTCTCAAAATGAATTTTGATAGGGAAAAAGTTCTATATAATGAAATTTTTAGATCTTAAAAAAACCTGAGCAAATAGTGCAGACCTGTGATGGAAAGTTTCAACTAAAGCATTCTGGTCAGGGTCTGGTAGGGCATGCTGCTTTCTGTATATTTTGGATGCCAAATTGGTCAATTTTCAAATGTAGGGCAATATCTCTGTCTCAAGGTGTAGCAATTTTAGCATTTATATGATCCTCTTCGCGAGAATCCCTGATTTTGCTGCATGCCAACCTACGCTTGCCCTGTCTGATCAGCCCCTTTGTTACTAGCTCTCAAGATTGAATTTTAGCTAAACTTGCAAGATGCAAACTAAAACAATTCTAGCTAGTCTTCCTAGCTGAGCAGGTCGGTTTGATCATAAAGCTGGTCACAGGCCCCAAAGACAGGTTTTCTTGCAAATAGGACCATATGACAATAATTGCTTTGTTGATGTTCTTAGATGGTTTAAAACACGGGTTTAGATAAACAAAAAATTTTGAGCCTAAATTTGTAAATATTTCCTTACCCATCAGTTTAATCAAATATTTTTGGTGCTCAAAAGAACCGTCTCATTGAGATGGTTCTTTTGAGTACCCACAACATACGTTTTGGTTGAGAAATAAGAAAAATACATTTTTGATACACACCCTTAACCTGGTGAAAAAATATGTGAAAATGCATGTTGTTTGCCATTAAACTCACCATCTTGAATAAATTGATTATGTTAACTTATTTGTCAAGGGCAAGGTCTTAAATATAACATAGACCAAAATATGGGAATTTATTTCATGTTTCTGGTGGAAATATTTTGTTGTGATAATTTTTGGAAGCTTCTCAATTTGGCGCTTCCAACGACTACCCGTAATATATGTTTTCATTGAGAGTTAAGAGAAGTAGCATTTTTTAAGTCCAGATACACAAAATATTTGATGCATAAAATTATGATTTTTTTTCTTAGGCCTAAATGAAATATATGTGTGGTTCCTGTTGCATACCAACAAAATTTAGGGTAGGTAGGTAGGGAAATTATTAAATTTTGTTATAACATTTAACAAAGAAAATAGTGACAAAATCTGAAAAAGTGCCCATTTTAGGTATTTTTTCTCCTAGGACCATTTTAATGTTTAGGGTAGGGTTAAAAAAAATAGGGTAGGTAGGCAACAGGAATTACACATATATTTCATTTAAGCCTTATCCATCAATTTAAACATTTGTTTTGGATGCTCAAAAGCACCATCTCATTGAGATGGTGCTTTTGAGTACCCACAACATATGTTTTGGTTGAGAAGTTAGAAAGATATATTTTAATGAGGCACTTAATCTGGATGCATTACCTCATTTTTAGCTCACCTGAGCCAAAAGCTCAAGTGAGGTATTAGTATTCCAATGATCCAGCATCAGTCCAGCGTCTACTTATTTTCAAATAAGTATATCTTTTGGCCAATTTTGATCAAATTTCATGTATCATCATGTGGGGATGGGAGCGCAGTGGCTCAGTGGTAGAGTGCTTGACTCGAGACCGAAGGGCCGCGGGTTCGAGCCTCACCGGCGTCACTGCGTTGTCGTCCTTGAGCAAGACACATTTATCCTAGCTTAGTACTGGTTCAACCCAGGAAGACACGTCCCTATATAACTGAAAGATTGTTGATGGGACGTAAAGAATCAAATCAAACAAACAAAATCATGTGGGGAGAAAGGCTACATAAGGTGTTTGGGCTGATTGGATTGACACTCTGTTTGCCATGGCAACATAAAGCTCCCATAGACTAATAATGCTAAAAACTTCAAAAATCTTTTTCAAAACAATGAGGCCCATTGCTCATATATTTATAATTTAGTATGCAGCTTTGTCTAGTGGTCGACTATATAAATCCTGCCAATCAAGCCCCTGGGGTCCAAACGGTTAACCCGAGGGATTAATAGCTCCCATAGACTTAGGCTAAAATGGGGGAAAACCTTAAAAATCTTCTCTGAAACCATGAGGCCCACAATTAATATATTTAGTAATTTCTACCATGGCCCCTGGAGTCCAAATTGGCAATGCTCCGGGGTCATTTGTTCCCATAAATTCTTAAAATAAAATAAAAAAAATTCTGAAACCATGACACAAACAGCTCAGATGAGCAATATAGCAGGGTTTGCGCAGGCTTGAAAAGTACTTGAATATACAGGACAGTCTTGAAAAGTCCTTGAAAATTAAATTTGCCTTGAAACATAATTGAAAAACACTCAAGGCCTCGAAAAGTCCTTGAATTTTACCATTTACAGGAGGATTCAAAAGTGTTTTTTGGAGACCTAAATCAGTATAAAATTGTGATGCCTTTATTTGGTGCAGCATATGCTGCACCAAATAAAGGCACCACAATTTTATACTAATTATCTTAAACCAATATCTTTAGTAATGGACTCTAGCATTTCAGAAGTATAATTTTAACGTGTAAATCAGTATTTTCAGTCCTTGAAAACAGTAAGGAAGTCTTTCAGAAGTCCTTGAAAAGTCCTCCAATTTTACACAATCTTAACTGTATGAAACCTGTATAAGCTCATTGAGCCTCTTGTTAAGGCTATGATTTCCAGACTTTAGTTGCTAGCTCGAGACTCTTTAGATGTGGACTTAAATCTTTTTGCATGCTGGGTAGTTTTTCAGTGTTGATTTTTTTTCGTCAAAATTAATGTATTAAAAATTTTCTCTTCAGAAATACTATCAGAGTGTCAACAGATTGGATCCAGATCGGGCCGAACATTTTGTCGGGCCTGGTCTTGGTCCAAACTGTTTGTAATGGTTATAAGCTGACAACACTGGTAGGTAAAGAGTTATAACCTTGAAAATTACATGGACATTAAAAAATTTCTAAAAGCTAATTTTGGCTACACCATTGAATGATAATACGCCAATCTTGTATGGAAAAGATTTTATAATCGTCATATAATTATACAATAATTTGATTCTGATCGGTAACACACGTGAGCAAAACGTGATCATGGTGAGCTATTTGGAGGGCTATCTCTACGTCTTCCATCCATCAACAGTTGCTTTGAATGAAATCTCTTAACTCTTTGCCTATTAGTGTTTTCTGCTGATGGGAGCGCAGTGGCTCAGTGGTAGAGTGCTTGACTTGAGACCGAGGGGCCGCCGGTTTGAGCCTCACTGGCGTCACTCCCTTGTGGTCATTGAGCAGACACATTCATCCCAGCAAAGTACTGGTTCAACCCAGGAAGACCCGTCCCTGTTTAACTGAAAGATTGTTGATGGGATGTAAAGAATCAAATGAAACAAACAAAATCTTCAGCTGATAACTTTTGCAAACAGTTTTGACCCAGGTTAGGTATGATAAAATTTCAGGCCTGATTTGGATCTAAACTTTTTGACACTCCATAGGTTTGGATAAGCAAAGTTTTTGAGCATAAAATAGTAAATATTTTTTTACCTGTAAGTTTTAACATACGTTTTGGGCGCTCAAAAGAACTGTCTCATTGAGACAGTTCTTTTGAGTACCCACAACATATATTTTGGTTGAGAAATAAGAAAATTATTTTTTGAGTACGCACTCTTAACTAAAGGCCTGAACTCTGATGGTATTCCTGAAGTAAGTTTTCAAAAAGGTTGATTTTGAAAAAAATCGGCAGGCAACCAAAAAACATGCAATATTACACAGTAAGAAAAGTTAAACCACTTTGTAGAATTTCATCAAACCTCACAGGTCCTTGGGTGGTCCTCTTTCAAAGGTGTTCAAAGATTTCAATTCCATGCAGCAACTTAAGATTTAAAAAAAAAAATCTTGTCAAAAACTACTTACTGAATTCAATTGTAATTTGGCACAAGTAGTCCTTGGGTGAGCATCTACTAAGAGTATTAATTCACTTTTCACTCCAGGTTAGCCTGTACTATGGCCTGGTAGATTTTCACATTGTCGACATCTCCTTAATTACTGTTACAGTGTCACGTCATCGTCTAACCTGAAGTCCCGAGTGCGGGGAACCATCTATGGACTGTTTGGCATGCTGCTGCCCCTCCTGTTGTTAATGACGTTCTTGATCAGTACACAGAATAAATTTCTCAATAAGATTCTAGGGAAAGATCTGGTAGAGGTCATAGCCACATATTTGGTAAGTTGGTTTTGAAATATTCAAAGTACGCACTTGTGGAAAAGACTGAATGCATGTGAAAAAGTAACATATACAAACAGCGTAGACGCCACAAAACAGGGTGTCTCACCGGGGTCTGCACTGTTTGCCAAGATAAACACACTCTTGGGAATGGTAGATTATAAAAAATGTATATGAGCAGGCCCTCATTTGCTTTGCCCTAATAGTGACAAATCATCAAAGGGCGATACCAACATCATCACAAATTCTGTCAAAGATTAATATTGGTTCTTAGCACATGTTTTGACACATAACATCAAGAATCCATCTGAATTCTGATAGAATCTTCCCACATTTTTGGTCCAAATGTGTATGCAAATGCGTTTTGCATATACTTTAAGTAACTTAGCTACGCCACAATCGGAACTGCCTCGTGCAATTCCATGGAATCAGACCACGAATGTACATCGAGGATCTACTTTGATAATATGGTTGATAACATGACCCTGGCGTTATATAACCTGACGCTGACGGTACAGAAACCATGTTTTCACAATAACAAGTGTGATTGCAGCAAAAACAAGGGCTTAAATGGAGTTTATGTGTTTTTTTCAATAAAATATCGCTTTAGCGATATTTTAATTAAAAAAACATTAACTTCATTAATTCTGCTGATTAAACTTGATAATCAGAATAATTGATTTTAATAGAGCTGATCCCACATGCTACGGACCTAATTTTCTATACGCCAGTTCTGGCTTACAAAATGGAGCTTTTTGGTACATAGTTCTGCACGTAATGCTCCTTACATACACCCGAGCCATGATTAAATTCTCTAATTGTGGCGACTTTCCCGAATGAGCTATGCCCCCGATAAGCATGTATAATAAGTCAATTTGTTTACTGTATTCTTCTTAGTAAGTGCTCTGTGTGTGTAACTTTAGCTCACCTGAACACCTCATGTTGAAAGGTGAGCTTTTATGATATGAGCCGCAACACGTGATTTCTAACAATGTGCAGCCTCCTATTAAGCTTAGAAACTCAAAATGCTGTTCGGTCAGTAATATAACACTAATCAGTCATAGAATATTCAAGCCACTGCGTGTATGTACAGACTGATCTGAGCCTTTGCTGGTCGCAGATACCACATTGTTGGAAATCTTATGTCGCAGCTCATATCATCTGTCTTTGTGCATCATTCATTGTGCATAAACTTTTTCTGTATCAGGGTTGGCTCAGACTTGAAAAGTTATTTAATTAGAGGGTTTGCTTGAAAAGTCATTGAAGTTTAAATCTGCCTTGAAAAGTACTGGAAAAACACTCAAAGGCCTTATTAAGTCCTTGGATTCTACTATTTTCTGTGGGACTCAACACTGTTGATAGGGATCTAACTCAGTATACGAGGGTCATTTGGAAAGTTCTTAGCATGGCGTCATAACTCCACAATGCGTTTATAAAATGCTATCAAATAATACATTTTTGAAAACTAGAATTCAACGGCTACTTGATGGTTAAATTTTTATCGAAAAAGGACTTTGCGTGCACGCGCAGCGCATGCCCAAAATGAATAGGGGTTTATATACTGGCGGAAATTTTAAGCAAAATACTTGGTAAAAAGCGAAGGAAAATTGGGGACCTTATTTGCGATCTTTATTTGACAAATTAAAGATTTGGTGCCAACTTATTTTTTATTAAATTATATTATGCGATCACTGCTTGCACGACTACCACCTTTACATTCGGAAAATGTTGACTAATAGAGAAATGGTAAACTTTCAAAAATGGGACTTTATCTCGATTTTTCTTTATACTTTTACTATAAATTGTGTCACTACAGGAGCAGGAAACATGCCTATAGAGTATATGTTTTGCTTTATTTGTAGCGAACAATGCATAAAAATCATTTCGTCGTGCAAATATTGTGGCTAGTTTGGTTCTGTATTCAAGAAAATTATTCCTAAGTACACTACCCCTACTTTTCTAGAAGTGGGTGGGGTAACTTAACCCATCCCATTTTGTCGATGCCATAAGAACTTCTCATGGTATCGCGTTTACCATCACAAAATTGATTGATTTCTACTCTTAAGGTATTTTTACTTTTTTGTTTGCCACTGTTTTAAATTAAAATGAACCGGAACGTCAGCTCATAGCTAAACTTACTCTGCCCCATGGCAAGATTATAAGAGTTATCTTCCCTTTGTTCTGGTTTACAAAATTGATTTTGGTTTCAAAACAAAGAACATAAAGTGTGCTTGACAAAAATACCAACGCTAGGCATTTTAAACTACTGTCGGTTATATATTTTCAAAATATGTGCATTGTGACATGCGATTTTTAGTCGAAAAAATTAGCACATTGCTTTGCTTTCTAGACGGTTTTGGTATTGCTGTTCCGGTATTTGGATATTAGAAACATCCAACTCGGTTATCAATTGTATAATAATTGTACCAGATTGTGGCCTACCAAATGGTACAAAAGTATCTAATTTCATGAACTATTGTTAGTGTTCTGCACACTTTTCAAAAGGTAATATGTTATATTTTCCACTGAAATTTTGCGTTTTCCAGTATACAAACAGTACATGTATTCACAATGATATTTTTCGTGCCTGCATTATAATATACTCATTAAATTGGTGCCACAACATAGAGAAACGATAGCTCTTCAAAATGATACCACACATCATAGGGTTTGTAAATCGGTTACTGAGATATAAGACCCTGCTAAGAACTTTCCAAATACCCCTCGTAAAATTGTTGTGCCTTTATTTGGTGCAGCATATGCTGCACCAAATAAAAGCACAACAATTTTATACTTATTATCTAGTACTAATTTCTCCATTATCTCAGTCTAGCATTTCTGAAGTAGAATTTTAACACTTAAATCACTATTTTTCATCAACTTATAGTCATTGAAAACGGTAGGAGAGTCTTTTAGAAGTCCTAAACTCCAGCTGTTAAGTTTTTAGACTTAATTTTTCACAATAACTTTTTTGTCTTCAATTTTAGCAAAATGTGTTCGTGATGAAAGTTGTAGAGGAGAATTTCCGCCAACTTCTCCAAAAATTCTTGTGCTTGTGGCGCAAACAGATTTTTGTGTATATAGATGAAGATTTTGCAATAAATTGAATTGGTCCTAAATTTCTAAGTCTTTTAATGACAGGTATAATTTGTATAGGCGTGACAGAAAGGGGTAGTTTAAAAAAATATTCGGAAGGGGTGCATATCCCGTTCTTCAAAGGCTGTGCATAACATAAAACTGCCATTAACATACTCAGAATTTACCGTGCATATGCAGAATCAACTAAAAGCAGGCTCATTTTTAGGAACAAAGGCTGGGATAAGCTGGGATAAGCATGACATGCATTTTTTCTCTTATGCACTAGCTATGAAATGGACGGTTTTGAGATGACCCTTCTTGTTTAACGCACGAGCGAATCAGGCGCGATTTCTATTATATTTGAACAAGCCATCCATCGCTTTAGTAATTGAGTTAGGGCGGTGCAATGTACATTTTTGACTGACATCTTGGACTTTGTTTATTTGGGCTTTGTTTAAAATATTCAAAGAGTGCATCTAAGCACAGAGGAACCTGCGGCATCTAGGATGTTGGAACCATTTGGAGAAGTTGGCGGAGAAGTTCCTGAATACTTTTCATTGCGAACACATTTTGCTAAAATTGAAGACAAAAAAGTTATTGCGCAAAAGAAAGTCTAAAAACTTAACAGCTGGAGTTTAGAAATGTCCTTGAATTTTACTCAAACTTGCCTCTATGAACCCTATGTGTATACATCTCCTTATTGACCATTGGCCAGTACATGAGATTTTGGGAATCATATGCGTATGGGTGTAAGTTTTTTAGGATTTTTTCCTGAATTCAGGATTTTGAGGCTGACTTTCCATAGAAAGTCAGCCTCAAAATCCTGAATTAAGTAGATTCTAATATCTTCTTTGATTTATTTTCAGTTTATCTAATGACAATTGACCATTTAAACTTGACATTGTTGATATTTGTAGACATACTGCTAGTTTTAAGATTTGATTTGAAAAAGTTCAGGATTTTGGAAATTTCAAACTTTCACCCATGTATGCGCAAAAGCCTCCTTTAAACACTCATGCTGCGGAACATAGTGGCTCAGTTGGTAGAAACAGTTAAACTGGGGAGCGAATGGTCACTAGTTTGAGTATCACCACCGGCGGAGTCACTGTGTTGTGTTTTTGAGCAAGACACTTTTAAATATCGGCTGCTAAGTACTGGTTCAACTTAATAAGACAGGAATTCATCCTGACATGACTGAAAAATTGTTGAATGGGATATAAAGCATCAAAACAAACCAATAAACACCCATGCTGTCATAGCCAGCGGGGCTAGAGATCTAAATTTTGGTACAAGTCTTCATCTACATCCATACACTTTGTGTAAGTGAGCAGTAAAAGCTCTGGTGAGTGCGTATTTGTGCAGACTTGCCTGAGCCTTTGATGCTCAACAGTCAGATAAGTAACAAAATATAACATGCTGGCTTAAATGTTGAACATCTCAAACCAGGCCTCCAGCTAAGATTCATAGGGCCAATTAAGCAAAAATAACTTGGGTAAAAATGCGATTAATTTTTTTCTTGTCCATCAGTTTGAACATGTGTTTTGGGTGCTCAAAAGAACCGTCTCACCGAGAGGGTTCTTTTGAGTACCCACAACATATGTTTTGGTCGAGAAACCAAAAAAAAAATAACAGTTACGCACTCTTATCTGGAAGTCTGAAGAGTGCATGATTAAAAATATAGTTGTTATTTCATTACCCAAACATATGTTGTGGGTACTCATAAAAACTCTCTCAATGAGACGCTTCTTTTGAGCACCCAAAACTGATAGATAAGAAAATAATAAATTTTACGCTTAAAAAGTTTGCTTAACTGGGCCTATGTTAAACCTGTGATTGGATCTGCAGAAATTTTCAGAAGATACGAAAATAAAATACACAACTTCAGTTTTAAGGATTTAAAAACTTAAGCAAATGAGAAGGATGTGATTATAGTCAGATTCTAAAGAATTTGATTGCAATGCAGGCCAGGTTATAATTTTAGAACTGATCGCATATGCGTAAACTCATTCTTTAACCATTCATGCACAGCTTTGTAATGGGACTGGATGCCTAAAATTTGGCCTGCACATTCATCTATGTCTGTACATGTATTTTAATAATTTGAGCCGCGACATGTGATTTCCAACAATGTGGCATTTTGACAAGTGTAGACTCAGATGAGCCTGTGAAGCCTCCTTTTAAGCTTAGACACTCCAAATGTTTGGTCAGTAGCTTAACTCTCCTAGAATATTCAAGCGACTAGCATAGGCTCTGATCAGACTGCGTGATCTGAGGCTTTGCTTGTCGTCTGATCTGAGGCTTTGCTGGTCGCACATACCACATTGTTGGAAATCCCATGCCACGGCTCATTTAGAGTTTGTGACTAGCGAAGGCCCATTTCTTATCATGATGTCATTTACTTTCAGGGCCCACTGAACGTAGCTTGGACTGCTGTTCCAAAAGAATACTCACTTTATGTTCTGTTTGGTATCATGGGAGTCGCTCTAATCATGTTACTGATTGCTAAATTTGCTTCTAGGTAAGTTCATCCATATAAGCCCAGCGTCCTTTCTATGGGACATATGCAAAAAGTGCAGACCCAGATCAGACGCCACAATATGTGGCATTTGATCAGGGTTTTCACTGTTTGCTTACTGAATGTTCTATTACAATTGGAATACAAATGAGAAAATACCTACAATATCTACCTTGGGATTGTTACACATCATTTTTCTCACATTTGTACCAGAGTTATGGCCCTTGATTTACGCCAAATTTTCGTTTCCGTTCAATATCTTGAGAACAAATTGACTGATTTTCACCAAATTTTATATATGCATTCATATTGACAAGATCTATGTTGGGATTGTTACACATCATTTTTCGCACATTTGTACCAGAGGTATCGCCCTTGATTTATGCCAAAATTTTGTTTCCCTTTAATATCTTGAGAACAAATGGACAGAATTTAACCAAATTTTATATATGCATTTATAGTAACAAGATTTACTTTGGGATTGTTACACATCATTTTTAGCACATTTGTACCAGAGTTATGGCCCTTGATTTACGCCAAAATGTTTGTTTCCGCTCAATATCTTGAGAACAAATGGACAGATTTTGACCAAACTTTATATAACTATTTATACTGACAAGATCTACGTTGGGATTGGTAGCTGTCATTTTTTGCAAATTTGTAAAAGTTATGGCCCTTGATTGATGTCAGAATTACGTTACCACTCAATATACTGAGAAACTCTGGCCTTTTACTGCATGCTAATCACTGCAGCGGGGCTATAGTCAGATTCTCTGACAATTCTAGTTGCCCCTGTAGGGAAGTCATAATCACCTCATTATGACTGTCCTTTTGATCTGCCCAGTATGACCCCTGGAGAGAGTCATAATGAGTGGTACCAGTATTATTGTTCTAATTTCTATGTCTTTAAGAAAATGGAGTGTTCTTGAATAGCTCATGTAAATAAAAGAGTTGGATAACCAATGTAAGGTCTAGAAAATTACTTGAATTTTTTTCAATTTGCTGCTAGACTGAGCATGTTGATTGAGACCAAAATCAGTTAAAAAATGTTTTGCCTTTATTTGGTGCAGCATACAGTAAAATCTGTGTAAAACGGCCACTCTCAAAAAGACAGAAAATTGGTTTTCAAGACCAATTAGCGCTTAATGCAGGTCAAAAGTATTGCAGGATGCTCCAAAGGGAGAATACTGCAATATTTTTGACCTTCATTAAGCTACCATTTGTCATTTAGGTCTTTGTTTTGTCTATTTTTGAGTGGCCGTTTTACACAAGTTGTACATGCACCAAATAAAGGCAAACTATTTTTTTTTTACTAACTTAACCCTTTGCAGATCAGAACTCCTAAATGTGTATTTTGGCATTTCATCAAGCTTTGCACTGTTTGCCAAAGACAATCAATCTTCACAGAAAGAAATAGAACATTTTTGGGAAATTAAAACCTGTGACCCCCTCATTATATATAATGGACCATCCTAATTTAACTCTTATCAAACTTTATGGAAAATTCCATTGGCCTAAAAAGGGTTAAAAGCATTTTAAAGAGAAAAAAATAGGTATTTTTCATATGAAAGTCCTTCATTGACCATTGAAAAGTCCCTGAATTTTACATCCCCTTGCCTATTTGACCCTTGTTAGTCCACTGTATACCAGGGAATAAGCTTGGGGGCGACTAGGGCGAAATAGTTGCCATAGGGGCCGAAATTTTGCCCCTAAATTGGACTCAGGGAACCTACCTAAAAAAAAAATTTTTTTTTAATAAAATTCATTTTCATTCTGTCACCACAAATGCAAGCTGTGATGACAATCTACTACCACTGCAATTGTATTTCTCCTTCCATTTAATGGCAATAGTAATATGTGTAATGGCTAATTTGCTTCTAAAATGACAGAAAATGTCTGTAACTTTGCGCTATTTGACTGTCACTTCTCCCTAATTTTCCTGGACGGAGAAGTCACTTATCCCTTCTGTCAGGGCCCAGCTTGAACCCTGGTATACATTCTAAGATGTTTCTTTTTCAGAACAAAACCCACTTTATCTAAAAAGCAGAGACGAACAATGATGGAAGTGAAAGACTATGTACAAAACACAGTTAAAGTTAAAAAGGTAGAAAAGATTTAACGTTTAATAAAAGGGAAAACAGTTTTAATCAAGAATGCACCTCCATTTGGGAGAGATTTACGTTTGAGGGGATCCATAATACGAAAGAGCAGATTGATTTTTACGAAAGAGCAGAGAACCATGAGTCAAAAGAGCGGATGTTTAAATCATTCAAGTGAACAAATTTTCCAGGTATACCTCCAGATTCAGGGGGCGTATGAAGGATTCCTGGAAATGGGGTCCATAGGTATAAAGGTGTGGGGGTTCACTTTGCTGATTTTGTCTCATTTATCTTAAATATCCCATGAAAATGAAATTTTCATAGGATATTTAATAGCGTGGAACCTTGCGAATCCCCTTTTGATCCGCCACTGAAATGCACTCTCGTTCACCTATTAAGGACTGAGCACTATCGGCCTTTACAGGTAATACAACTGAGTGAATACTTATTTAAAGGTCATTACCTGTAAAATTTGCTCATTTGAATGATTTATCCATCCGCTCTTTTGACTGTATGGTTCTCCGCTCATTTCATACTCCGTTGCGGTATGATATCTGCTCAAACGTAATTCACCTCCATTTTGAAATAAGAAAGATCAGATTATAAATAGAAATAAGGTATTTGAATGTTAGCGCTTAAAGCGCCAAGAAAAAAATGCATTTGAAAATGTCGCCTGCTGAAGTCGTAACTGAAGTCTGCTCAAAAGTAATTCACCTCCATTTTGAAATAAAAATTAGATCAGATTATAAATAGAAATAAGGTATTTGAATGTTAGCGCTTAAAGCGCCAAGAAAAAAATGCATTTGAAAATGTCCTCTGCTGAAGTCGTCTGCTGCAAATAATTTCCTAACATTACTGACAAATTAATTATAGAAGCAAACAGCGTGGACCCAGAAAAGACTGCTCATATAGACTGCTCCTGTAGGAGCAGTCTGATCTGGGTCCACACTGTTAGCCATAGAGGCTTCTTGAACATTTCAGCAGACAAGAAAAGCAGACGACTTTTGTTGCGATTGGCGCATTAAGGGTTAGGAGAGAAGGGCAACACCATTTCAAGAGACTGTTGCATAGCTCCAATCACTACACATCATCTGGCTATAGGGGGGGTAGGGGGCAGTGGTAGTGTGCTTGACTTTAGACCGAGGGGTTGCAGGTTCAAGCCTCACTGTGTTGGTCCTTGAGCAGGACACATTAATCCTTGCTTAGTACTGGTTCAACCCAGGAAGACCCTTCCCAACATAACTGAAAATTATTGACCGAGACGTAAAGAATCAATTCAAACAAAGAAAAGCTATTATGGGTAATTTTGAATTATTTTTTTTTTTGTCATTTGCAGATATTTGAAAAAATCCCATGAGCAAATTTTTAAAGAAAAAGCCTTGTGCTTCCCATAGCTCTCATATCCTTTGAGATAATTTAGTTATATTTGGTATTGATATGTATCACATCAAGGTACTGTATTATGTGCAAGAAATAGTGTGTTGTCATGCTTACTTTTTGACTTACTTCCCTTGAATGAATGTTTCAACAAAGGACAATTAAATACATGCTGAACTAGTAATTCTAAAATGATATGTACTTTGTGGCCTTCTTGCAACAGCTTATCACGTTCCTTGGAGAAGCCGCTGTGGTGTAGGGAATAAACCTATGTCTTGTAAACCAGGGGTCGCAGGTTCGATTCCCGGCTTCTCCCAGTCTGTCGGATGAGACTTTATGCCGTTGCCCCGTCTTCTGAGACGCTTTAAAACCAGAACAACTGCCGGTTGAGCCTTAGGGTGTTCCTGGACATAGAACCACAAAACCATAGACCCACCTGGCCAGTACTGGTACAGCCAAGGGACACAGTCACAAACAATATTTTCCTTGGTCGGGAGATTTACCATATCTCCCTTGATAACTATTTTTGTTTCTCATTTTCAGCAATCCTTATATTCTGACTACCTGAAGCAGAGTGTGGCAGAACATGACCTTTGACCTTGATGTCTCCTAGCAACATCATCAGCATCAAGACCTGTTCATCAATTGTATTTATTGTAGTTGGCAAAGGGCAGCTTTCTAATGATCTGTGCTTTAATGTGGATTTGAAAGGTCTATTATTTCTTGAAGAGTAGGGGTTTCTTGTTCTGTTTTTATGAAATGAAAACCATGATAATCCCTATTTAACCCTTGTCAAGCCATAGGTTTAGATAAACAAAATTTTTGAGCGTAAAATTGTAAATACTTTCAAATCCATCAGTTTGAACATATGATTTGGGTGTTCAAAAGAACCATCACATTGAGACGGTTCTTTTGATAACCCACAACATATGTTTTGGTTGAGAAATAAGAAAAATAATTTTTTGGTACGCGCTCTTAACTAAAGGCCTGCATGCTGAATATTTTCATGTACTACACTTCTCCCAAATTTTTGTCCTGTTAACCTACAATATTCTAGTTATTAACATTTACAGTAAAACCTGTGTAAAACAGCCACTCTCAAAAAGACCACAAATTGGTTTTCAAGACCAATTATTGCTTAATGCAGGTCAAAAGTATTGCAGGATGCTCCAAGGGGAGCATTCTGCAATACTTTCGACCTTCATTAAGCCTCCATTTGTCAGAAAGATCTTTGTTTTGTCTATCATAGAGTGGCCATTTTACACAGGTTTTACTGTATTTTCAATCAGAGTGGAAAACCGTGTGGATCCTGATCAGATAGCTTCATCTGGGTTCAGCAGGACAAGGGTGTAGGGAAGGAAACACCCCTAGCCTTGAGGTTATAAAACTTTTCATTCTCAACTCAACTAAGCACGAAATTTCAACTGCTCACAAAACTAAAATACCGACAAATAAAGAAGTTTCTTGCTTTAAGTCTCTCAGATTTTGTATTTATCATGCTAATAAATGTTAAAATGCCAACGATTGTTGTATAATGGTTGTATTGTAATGGTATTCTGTGTTGCTTTGTATACTTGTCATATATTATAAAATAAAGTTTAAACCAACGATTATTGGCATTTTAACATTTATGAGCAAGATAAATTTCATTCTCAGCTGAGTTGAGTATGAAAAATGTTTTATAACCTCAGGCCTAGTCATGCTGAAGGAAACGTGCTGAAATGCCTGGATAAAGCACAGTTGAGGCTGAGTTATATCCATGTGAACACAAGCCTAGTGAGTGTTCAAAGCCTAGTGAGTGTTCAAATTGATACAGTCCTGATCATTTGTGCGTAATCAAGGGCCCAGGTCGGTAGCGGGTCCGACTGCAGATCCAGGGGTCAAAAATTTGATCCCTGCCCGGACTCATACTTTTGTGAAGATTGATTGTGAAATAATTTCTGCGGTTTTTCTCCCCCTTCCGCTGATTCAAGAAGTTACTGTTACAAGCGAAAATATGTGCACAAAGTACTGGTTAACCACAATGTCAAGCTTACCCAGGAAAAATGTGTGGTTAGGTGAACTGACCGTCTCCAAATGACCATAGCAGCTGACTAAGACATAAAACCTCAACCAAACAAACAAATTAAAATTAGGGAAAAAAATGAAAAATATTACCCAACAACCCTTAAAATGGAATTGGACTGGTCCAATTAGAGTGGGAAATTCCATTAGACTTAAATGGGTTGAGTTCAAATTTGTCTCGGATTTTTATGTTCCAGCTCTTCTCAAAGGTTCATCAATCACTTGTGAAGACACTAAGTTAAGCACAACTAGAAAAAACAAGATGTATTTAGGGAATCTTGCACATTGGGCTGTTAGAAATAGAGGGTCTTACATTAACCCATTTATGCAGAATGGAATTTCCCATAGTTATCAATTGGAACAGTCTATTTCTGTTTCAACGGATGTTGGGTGGTATTTTTCATTTTTATTATCCCCCGACGAAGTCGGAGGGATATAGTTTTGGCGTCGTCCGTGCGTCCATCCGTCCATTCCGTCCGTCCTTCCGTCCGTCCATCCGTCCGCACTTTTTGTCTGTCCGGAACCATATCTCAGTACCTATTGGTCAGATTTGATTCATTCTTGGTACAAATGATAAGTACCATGGACTCTCGATATCCTATAAGTTTGGTCAAAATCGACCCCTTAACACTTGAGTTATTGCCCTTGTTTTAGTATAGGCAATTATAAGGCAAAACCTATATTAGCTTTTTTGTGTGATGATCTTCACATTTCATCAAAGCTATTATATTTAACAACTTCTCACTATTAGACCATGATTGCCAAGTGCCTGTAGATAAGGATGGCAGTGTCAAAGTTTTACCCCACCCCCTTTGACCCCACCTAAGGGGTCAAAGGTCAAATATTTAAATTTCGCAATAACTAAGGCAATTGTTAATATTTTTTGCTGAAATTTTGCATACAGGCAGAGCAGCAATAGATATGAAACATATCAAACGGGATTTCAGTTTGAAGGCCGGGGTCCGAGCCTGTTGGGTGGACTTAGGGGGTGGGGCCGAGGTCAAAATTAAACTTTTTCAGAATATGGTCATGTTGCATATCAAATTAAAGCTGACGACTTTTGCAGCAACATGGTAGCAAATCTTTTGCCCACAGACACACCCTCGACCCAGGGGATGGGGTCAAAAGGTCAAACAATATATTTTTCTGAAAGTAGTCATGTTGCATATCAAATTAAAGCTGACGACACTGGCAGCAACATGGTAGCAAATATTTTGCCGACAGACATACCCTCGACCCAGGGGGTGGGGTCAAGAGGTCAAACTATATCTTTTTCTGAAAGTAGTCATGTTGTATATCAAATTAAAGGGAATTGAGCACAGAGCACCATGAAAGCAAACATGCTGTCATTACACACACCAACGACCCCTGGGGTGGGGTCAAAAGGTCATTCTATTTTTCTTTTCTAAAAGAGGTCATGTTGCATATCAAATTAAAGTGGAAGAAGTGTAGACCTACATGCAAGGTAACACTTTGAATTTACACACACCCCTGACCTCTGGGGTTGGGTTTAAAGGTCAGATATTGAATTTGTGCAGATATAAGTATATTTTTTTATTAAACTAAGCACTAAAACATACTTGATAGGTGTTTTTTATGATCTGAATAATACTGAAGGTGAACTAAGGGTTAGATAAATGGGATTTATGTTTTGTGATTTACATGTTTCCCTACAAATAACCCTTCGTCGGGGGATATAAATTCGTCGAATTTGTCTTGTTTAAATAGCTTTTTAAGCAAACAGAGGAGAACCTGATCAGATCCCACATTTTGCGGCATCTGATCTGGTTTTGCACTGTTTGCAGTTGTCCCACACAAAGGACGCTAGGCTTATATGGGTTAATGCTCATGTATTGAATTTGTTAAACAAGTTTGGGGGGGGGGGGGGGTGGATAAAATGCAAGGCTTGCCGACCATATTTTTGCTTTTTTGTGACGAGTTAAATAAATTTAGTATAAAAGGAGCATGAATGTAAGATTCTATCGCATGACTTTAAAATTACTTTGATTTTGCGATTATGTACGCAACATTATTGTGGGCGCCATTACATAGCATTACAAATTATGTACACTGAACCGAAGTTATAAGTAGCCACCATACAATTTTTGCTCCCGTTCAGAAAGTTAAACTCGCTCTCACAAAATTTAAACTCTATAAAAAGGTCCAAGGCTTTGTCGAGACTCTGCAAATTATGTCATTTCAAAATGACTGGTAGACTTTGCACAGACGAGGTCAGAGTAAAGGTACCATCATTTCAAAAAGTCACACTTTTTAGTGTAATATAAACTAGTCAACAGATACGTTATCCATTTATATTTTAATTAGTTTGAGGATGTTTATAACAACTGTGATATAAGATGAAAAGAATCAGAAGGTTTTTTTTGACAATTTAAAGCTCCATTTCTCTTCTACATTAACATGAAGACAGCCACGGTCAACAGCTTAATCAAAGGATTTTTAGCTTAAACATGCAGTTTCCATACCCACTTTGCATTGCTCTGTACGCTTTATTATCTGTGGCACAGCAATGCAATTTTCATGGGTTCTTCATTATGAATTAGCGTCACTGTTCTGTTTAAAAATTAAAAGAAATCTTTAACAAATGCCATTTAAGTGACCTTTAAAGTTTCATATTAAAATCGGAAGTGGATACCAAATTAGTAAAAATATCTTTAGAAAATGGGCTCAATAAGTTGCATTATGTTTTGTCTAACATATTAACATAAAATAAACCATATGCAATGATCTTAGTATGTACAGCTGATGATTTCCAAAAATTTGGAAAATTATCAATATTTAAAAATTCATAAAAAAATCTGTCACAAGCAAAATGTCAAGTGTTTGGTGTTTTTCAAGTCCACTAGGCATGTTTGCAATAACCTGTACTTGAATTCGATAAAAACTACACTCAAAACGCTTATTTTCTTGAAAAGGTTGATTTTTGCATTTTTGAACCCAAAAATCGTGAAGTGATAGAAAACTCTTCCAAAATACCGCTTAGCTTTAGTCCATTACAATGCACATACTTGGGCAAAAATTCATTACAATTTTACTAGGGCTTAGTTAGAAAAAAAGAAATTGAAAAGTGGCTACTTAGAACTTCGGTTCAGTGTAAATGTTTAGTGGCGAAGTAATAATAAATTGTGGTTTTAATATTATGACTTCATGCAATGAGATAATAGACCTTTCCATGTTGTATGGTTGAAGAGTTTATTTTGGATAGTGGGTACATGGGTTTAGAAGTTTTATGATTGCCTGACTGTGTTAGCCAATATGTCAGTTATGATGTTATGTTACAATGTTGATAGATAATGACATTTTTAAGTTGTAATTTCAATTATTTCTTTCCTCAACTCCCACAACTGCCACAAAATATTCGCTGTAAATGACATTTTCAAATGTTGTTCCTCCTTTATAACCCTTTGTACACTAATGGATTCTTCCTTCTTGTTTGATGCAATAAACTTGGGATAGGCCATTGTAGTACACCTTCATATCTAGGGGTGTCGGGTTATAATTTTCAAAAAATATTGTATTCTTTTGTCTGAAGATCTTTTTTACCTTTATAAACAGTGTAGAAGCTGATGAAATGCAGCATTATGCTGCATTTCATCTGGGTCTTCACTGTTTGCAAAAGTTTAGGGGTTTCCAGAATACAACGGGTTAAGAAACCAAATGAGCCGCGACATGAGATTTCCAACAATGTGGTATGTGCGATCAGCAAAGCTTGAATAGTCTGAGTGTTAAGCTACTGACTGAACATAATTTGGATTTTCTAAGCTTAAAAGGAGGCTGCACAGGCTCCTCTGAGTCTACACTTGTCAAAATGCCACATTGTTGGAAATCACATGTCATGGCTCAAATAAGACTTGATCATCTGCTAGATATCTTAAGGTGCTACCATGCCCTCGTAAATCTGTATCTTATGTTATGTAATAATTGTATGTATACATATTAAAAGGCAGCTAATTGTGTTCATGTGTAGTATGGTGAATGACTTGGGTACTTGTATATGTTGGTGAAATTGGCCTCATGAGAAAAGCTGATTTTGTTGAATGGGAACAACAAAGGCGTAAACCAGCCAGGTATCTGATCAGTGCCTTTTATATTCTTTGTCTATATACAGTGAAGTCAATTTATATCCCTGTTTTTGGGGTCCATAGGAAGGAACCATGTAATAATACGCTAGGGGAGCCCGGTGGCTCAATAAGTGGGTGACTCGGGATAGAGGGTTTGTGGGTTCGAGCCTCACTTGAGGCACTGCGTTGTGTCCTCGAGCAAGGCACTTTATCCTCTGCTTAGTACTGGTTCAACCCAGGAAGACCCGTCCTGACATGACTGAGAAATTGTTGACTGGGATATAAAGATTCAAAACAAATGTTATAATGTAAGTGAATGGTCATATTATAAAGGGGGAAATTTTACAAAGGAATTCTAGGAAAATTACCATTTTTGTGGTCATTTTCCTATAATTCCATTGTTAAGAAAATTAGAGCCATATGTTGACCTTTTATATCCAAATCTGTGTTATAATTGTACTGCACTGTACATGAGTAATTTTGTTGCATGCAAAATTTCAATGTTACAGCTAGTCACTGTAGTTGAGCAGGCTATATTGAGGTATTATTAAGATGGACCCTAGATGATAATACTTTTTTCATGTTCCAACTCAACTGAGCATGAAGTTTTAACTGCTCAGAAAAACTAAAATACTGATAAAGGAGTTTTCTTGCTTTAAAACTCTCATGTGTTGTATTATTCTACACAGAAATGTTAAAATACCAACAGTTTTTCATTTTCAGCATTTATGAGCAGGATAAACTTCATGCTCTGACAGTTGAGTTGAGCATGAAAACATTTTTGTAACCGCGGGGCCAGATTGTAAACCGCAAAGGCAGGTTTCCTTGGAATGGGGCCAATAATGTAGATGAAACCTTACTTACAAAATGAAATGTTTTAAATATGTTAGTACATACACAAAATTGCAAAATTACTTAATGAGATATATGGATATGATTGTTTACCTATGATCGGGAAGGGCATTATTTAAATGATATTCATTTATGTTTACACTTATAATGTATTTCCTTATATTTATCTATTTTGATGTGTTAACATGCTACCATTTGGGCTTCTGCTGTCATACTGTCATGAGCATCATCAAAATGAAATTTATTTCTTATGAAAACAGTGTTACTGTAGATCCAGATCAGCTGGATCAACAATTTTCCATGCAGCTTATAACGCCATAGCATCAAATGTAATTTTTCAACTGAACTGGCTTGAAAACAGAAATGGGTGTGGCATATTTATTATTTCATGGGAACAAATGTTAGATTTAGATTCTGACAGCAATGTTTGATTAAAATAAGAAATTATTATAGTGCTATGCAATTAAATATTTGTAAAGGTGGAGGCTGGCCAGCTTAAACCATTTTTTTCATTCAGGTTGCCCAAAGCTTTTAGTTTCATGGTCTCCCAAAGTGTACGTTAATTTAGGTATTGTAGAGAAAGATTGTGCTATTTGGACAAGGTTGTAGTTTGCTGAACTTGTATATGCCTGATAGGCTATTAAAGCAAATTTTGGGTCTTCATTTGATATTGCGTAACTAGAAAGTCATGGTAGATCTGCTTAAAAATCTAGTATTGAGCACAAAGTTGTCATTTTGACTTGATAGGAGTGCATCAACAGTATAAATAGAGATGAAAAAATGATTTGCATGTTCGGAGAAAAAAATAAAGGGTCCCGGTGGGAATCTTTTCTTTTCAGGATTTGAGTTGTTGAGAGCCCATTGTTAGTGTTATATATACAGTGAAACATTTCTTAAGCAGCCACTCAAAAATAGACAAAACAAAGACCTGAAAGCCATTTGGTATCTTAATGCAGGTCAGACTGAGTACTGCAGAATGCTGCACTACTTTTGACCTGCATTAAGAGATTATCAGTCTTGAAAACCTATTTTTTGTCTTCTTTTGAGTGGCCACTTAAGACAGGTTTTACTGTATTTTTAATATATAGATGATCTTATGTTTGCGCTTGTGTATTAATTAATCGAGTTGGAGGGGGGAAGAGATCAAATGTGAGGCAAGTCGAGCATTTTGTTACAACGCTTGTTATAATAAATTAATACACGAGCATGAATTTTAGATTTCTATTAATCACATGACATTAAAATAACTTAGAAATCACATTTTATGTCATGAATATGTTAAGATTGTCATTACATGCATGTACACAATATTGTTATGGACAATATTACCTAATGTTACTAAAATGTAAACCACTTTTGGTTCATCGCTTTTAATACACAACATTATGTCACTCCCGGATGCGATGTCATGTGATATATAACAAAATATTTTTTAATGTGAATTTCAGAATTACACCAAAAACTTACTGCTTTTGCCTCCAGTGTTGAATGACAATCAATAACTGTTGCATGAAATAAGGCATGCATGTATTTATATTTAGGCTTTGGGCTGTGCATCTCAGCTTAAGATGCAGTTTTCCTCAAAGTAAAAAAAAACAAACCTTAAATAGTCTTAAAAGTGAATTTGCCACTTTTTCATGAAGTGTTTTAGGCATTGTCATTTATTGAAGCCAATAGCTTGTTAAAATTCCACTTCAGTACTGTAAAACCTGTCATAAGTGGCCACTCAAATCGAACACCCAAAATTGGTTTTCAATACCAATTATCGCTTAATGCAGGTCAAAAGTATTGCAGAATGCTCCAAGGGGAGCATTCTGCAATACTTTCGACCTTCATCAAGCTACAGTTTGTCATTAAGATCTTTGTTTTGTCTATTTTTGAGTGGCCGCTTAAGACAAGTTTAACTGTATGTTAAAATGAATTCTATTGCTCTTGCTGATGTAATACGACATCCATTGGTGTGATTTTAAAAGGAGAACCTCTATCTTACAGTATCATTCAGGTAGCAATGTGTTCAATTGTCATGTTCCCTATTTTAAGAAATAAATTTATTTTTCCTTAACCATGTTTGCTTTTATTTTGTTGCCATCCCGTCAAGACTTGCACCATTTGCGATTATATAGAGTACAGTAAAACCTGTCTTAAGCGGCCACTCAAAAAAGACAAAACAAAGGTATTAAAGATGAATGGTAGCTAAATGAAGGTCGAAAGTATTGCAGAATGCTCTCTCGGAGCATTCTGCAATACTTTTGTCCTGCATTAAGCAATAATCAGTCTTGATAACAAATTTTGGTCTTCTTTTTGAGTGGCCGCTTAAGACGGGTTTTACTGTATTTATATAGATATACTAGTATAATAGTCAGCACTTGAGATTTTTGGCACATTGCATTCTCAAGCAATGAAGGCATGAATCCTGCAAGCCTTCTCAAATATTAAGTCTGGCCAGGGCCATCCCTGCTTGCATACGCAAAGTATGGATTTATATGAAGACTGACTAAAATTTAGACCTAGCCAGGCTGGATATGTCAGGTGTTTAAAGGCTTATACATGGGTGAAAGTTTTCAGGATTATTCCTGAATTCAGGATTTTGAGGCTGACTTTCCACAGAAAGTCAGCCTCAAAATGCTGAATAAGGGAGATTATAATAAGTTCTCTGATTTATATTCGGCCTGTCTAAAGACAATTGACCATTTAAACTTCAAATTGTGAATATCTAGTGGGCATTCTGAAAGTTTTAAGATTGGAGTTTTGAAAAGTTCAGGATTTTGGAAATTTTGAACTTTCACCCATGGATATATACTATACGAGTCAGCACTTGAGATTTTTGGCACATCGCATTGTCAAGCAATGAAGGCATGAATCCTGCAAGCCTGCTCAAATATTAAGACTGGCCAGTGCCATCCCTGCTTGCAGATGCAAAGTATGGATTTAGATGAAGACTAAAATTTAGACCTCTAGCCAGGCTGGATATATCAGCTAGATGTATAAAGAAGGCTTATACATGGGTGAAAATTTTCAGGATTATTCCTGAATTCAGGATTTTGAGGCTGACTTTCCATAGAAAGTCAGCCTCAAAATACTGAATTAGACAGATTATAATAGCTTGTCTGATATATTTACAGTTTAAAGACAATTCACCATTTAAACTTGAAATATTAGTATTTTGAAGGCATGCTACAAGTTTTAAAATTTAAATTTCAAAAGTTCAGGATTTTGGAAATTTTGAACTTTCATCCATGTCTTGTATACCAAAGTCTCATATACAGCCCATATAAGCCAGCTGATGAGATTTGGTACCTGGCCCCAAGATAATGAGTGTATAATTAAAAATTAATTTTCTGATTTCTTACCCAAAGCATATGTTGTGGGTACTGAAAAGAACCATCTTTTATTAAGTCGTTTCTTTTAGTACCCACAACATATATGAAAACTGATAGGTAAGAAAATATTTACACTAAAATATTTTGTATCTATACAAATGTAGGTACTAATCATATAGCTGACCATTTTAAGGCATGGATGAGCTAAGTCATACACAGTCTGGCCAGTCTTCAATACTGTCACTTACAAAGTATGGAGGTACCATACCTATATACAGTTATAAAACTTTTCAGCTGAGCATAAAATTTCAAGCACTCGTAAAAACTAACATACTCAGATGTTGCTTTTCTCCAGCTCAAAAATGTTAAAATACCAACAATTGAGCAGGATAACCTTCGTGCTCAGTCGAGTTGAGCATGAAAAAAGTTTTATAACCTCAGGGCCTGCCTTGCCTCATTGGAAAGCTGGACATTTAACATTGACATAGTACCATAATACAGCATTTCATCAGGGCCTGCACTATTTACTAAGACAAAAACAATCTTCAGAGAAATATTTTATAGAAATTATAACCTTTGACCCTCGAATATACAATGGACCATATGAAAAAAGAAAATGACAAATATGATATCACCAATTTTAATATAAAAAATCTGAATCACAAAAATGATACATGTATATAAAACATAATGTTTATCTTTTGATTCAACAACAGATCTATGTAACAAGGTAATTATCACTATCTAAAATAATAAATTAATCATATGACGTTACTGTTATTCAGTAGTAAACGTCATGTCATAGATAATGTCTTGACCACACGCTACATAACTTTTGGCGGGACCAAGTATTACAACAATGCAAATTTTCGTTGAAATAAACAAACTTTGAAGGCAATAAAATCGCATTTAAAAGGTCATATGATAGACAGAATCTTACACTCGTGATCATTTCTAATTAAATTTATTAAACTCACTAAAAACTTGTTTAATAAGTTTCATATGAAATGATCTCTCGTGTAAGGTCCTCTATATACATGTGTGAAGCTTTCAGGATTATTCCTGAATTCAGGATTTTGAGGCTGACATTCCATAGAAACTTGAATAGCTCAAAATGCTGAATAAGGGAGATTATATACAGTCTGTCTAAAGGCAATTGATCATTTAAACTTGAAATTGTGAATATTTAGTGGGGAATACTGCAAGTTTTAAGATTGGAGTTTCAAAAATTCAGGATTTTGGACTTTCACCCATGAATATTGAGGTGCACAATGGCTAAGCAGTAAAGTGCTAGACTTGTGGGTGAAAGTTTTCAGGATAATTCCTGAATTCAGGATTTTGAGGCTGACTTTCTGTGGAAAGTCAGCCTCAAAATCCTGGATTAGGCAGATTCTTATGGCTTCTTTGATTTAATTTCAGTTTATCTAAAGACAATTGCCATTTAAACTTGAAATTGTTGATATTAAAAGGCATTCTTTTAGCTTTAAGATTTGATTTTCAAAAGTTCAGGATTTTGGAAATTTTGAACTTTCACCCCTGTAGACTTGAGATCAAATGTTCACTGGTCCGAGACTCGCCAAAGGCACTGTGTGTGTCCTTAAGTAAGAAAGTTTATCCTCTGCTAAGTCTCAATATTAATCAGTTTGGGCCCAGATCTAAATGTCGGGGCCTTAGATTTGATGCAAACTGTTTGACACTGTTGTGTATTCCTGAAGGAATTTTTTATGCCCCCAAAGGAACTTTGGGAGGCATATAGTAATCGCACTGTCCGTCCGTCCGTCCGTGTGTCCGTCCCGCTTCGTGTCCGGTGCATATCTCCTATATTCTTTGAGATAGGAATTCCAAATTTGGTGTGTGGATGCATCTTGGGATGACGGAGTGTCGCGTACCATTTTCGGGTCACTGTGACCTTGACCTTGACCTCTGACCTAGTTTTTAGTATAATCGTGTCCGGAGCATATCTCTTATATTATTTGAGGTAGGAATCTCAAATTTGGTGTGTGGATGCGTCTTTGGATGACGAAGTGTTGCGTACCATAATTGGGTCACTGTGACCTTGAACTTGACCCCTGACCTAGTTTCTAGAAACTGCATTGAGTCTGGTGCATATCTCCTATATTCTGTGAGATAGGAATTCCAAATTTGGTGTGTAAATCCATCTTGGGATGGCGGAGTGTCACATACCATTTTCGGGTCACTGTGACCTTGACCTTGAACTCTGACCTAGTTATTAGAATAATCGTGTCCGGAGCATATCTCTAATAATATTTGAGCTAGGAATCTCAAATTTGGTGTGATGATGCATCTTGAGATGACAAAGTGTCATGTACCATAATTGGGTCACTGTGACCTTGAACTTGACCTATGACCTAGTTTTTATAATTATCGTGTCCGGAGCATATCTCTTATATTATTTGAGGTAGGAATCTCAAATTTGGTGTGTGAATGCATCTTGGGATGGGGAAGTGTCGCATACCATAATTGGGTCACTGTGACCTTGAACTTGACCTCTGACCAAATTTCTAGAAACTGCATTGTGTCTGGTGCATATCCCCTATATTCTTATAGATAGGAATTCCAAATTTGGTGTCTAAATGCATCTTGAGATGACGGAGTGTCACACATACCATTTCAGGTCACTGTGACCTTGACCTCTGACCTAGTTTAAAGGATTTTTGTGTTCGGAGCATATCTCTTAGATTCTTTGAGGTAGGAATTCCAAATTTGGTGTGTATATGCATCTTTGGATGGTGGAGTCCCACATATTATTTTCTGGCCACTGTGACCTTGACCTCTGACCTAGTTTTAATAATAATTGTGTCAGGAGCATATCTCTTATATTATTTGAGAAGAGAATCCTAAATTTGGTGTGTGAATGCATCTTGGGATGGTTGAGTGTTTTTTACCATTTACGGGTCACTGTGACCTTGACCTCTGACCTAGTTTTAATAATAATTGTGTCAGGAGCATATCTCTTTTATTATTTGAAATAGGAATCCCAAATTTGATGAGTGAATACATCTTGGGAAGGTGGAGTGTGTTGTACCATTTACAGGTCACTGTGACCTTGACCTCTGGCCTAGTTTTTAGAAAAATCATGTCCAGAGCATATCTCTTATATTATTAAAGGTAGGAATCCCAAATTTGGTGGGTGGATGCAACTTTGGATAGTGGAGTGTCACATACCATTTTTGGGTCACTTTGACCTTGACCTCTGACCTAGTTTGTAGAATAATCGTGTCCAGAACATATCTCTTATATTATTTGAGATGGGAATCCCAAATTTGCTGTATGGATACATCTTTAGATGCTGATGTGTCGTGTACCATTTTTAGGTCACTGTGATCTTGACCTATGACCTAGTTTCTAGAATAATTGTTTCTGGAGCATATCTCCTATATTACTTGATGTAGGAATCCCAAATTTGGTGTGTTGATTCCTCTTGGGATGGCGGAGTTGTGCGTACCATTTTGGGTCACTTTGACCTTGACATTGACTTCTGGCCTCATTTCTAGGTTTATTGTGTCTGGAGCATATCTCCTATATTACAGCTAACTTTCCTCAAATGTGTCTTATGCTTGACCAATTCCTTTGGGGGCATTCGTCACGTGACTGTGACATTTCTTGTTTATTTTATCCGCCGACTCTAAACATTATTTGTTTCGTTGAAAAAAATAATATATTTTTGAGATTCTGTTTGTGTATTTTCGAGCGTGCCACTGTTAAAAGTGATTGTCCTAGGCAGGAAAATTATAAATTTTTAAAGATTTAATACAGACTGTTGGTTTACTTTACTAGTTTCACTGTTTGTTCTGGAGATATCAAAAAAAAAAAAAATAAAAAAAAAAGCTCTGAAAATGACCAGTTGACTGGTCATTTTCAGAGCTTTTTTTTCTTTCTTTTTTTTTCGTCCCACCAACCCTAAATCTGAAAAAAAATTCCTGTATATCAACTAATTAAAAAAATTCTGGCCTGACTACATAATTTTGTAATATCGTACTTATTACATGCATGCACAGCTATCTAGTGGGACTTGGTCTGTACCTTTCTCTACTTCTAAACTTTGTGTAATTGAGCGGTGAATGTACTGGCAAGACTGCATCAATTTGAAGGCTTGCTTGAACCTTTCTTGGTCATCTATATTGTAAGTACCAACAAGCATCTCGAAACAGATAATAATATATCATATAATAAATTATTCTACAATATTTGGCCAAAACTCAAACACCATAACTCCCTGTCATTTTATCCTTAAATTTGAACAAATAAATAACTGCTAAGGTGTCTAAAATGATGCAATTGTAGAGTTGATCCTGATCACACTGCTAAAATGCAGGGTTAACACTGTCAAGTAAATGATTCTGAAGATACATCATAATATGGACTTTTCAACGGGTGAAATAAGCACCAGAACGATTCCGCTATTGTGATGATGAACCCTTATGAATGCTGTGAGCATGCCTAGCACTGCATTTAACCATTATGCCACTGAGGCACCCCAAAAAGTACCATACGTATATATTACAATGCAAGATGCTGCAATACGCTATATTAATTTATGTTTGTTTTTATACAGATTTATTATGATTTTCTTTCAAAAAGAGAATGATCAAGTACCATATATAATCAATGGACTTTGAATATATGGGTTTATATAATTTATACTTGTATTTTTTTATACAGAATTATGATTTTCTCTCAGTCTGTTGCAGGGACACTGAGACAATCCATTTTAAATACTTTGACTTTTTGTAGGTTAAACCCTCACAAATGTAGCTTGCATACATGTACATTGCACTGCAAGTCCTGCATGTGACTTTAGTTTGGTTCATAAATCTTAAGAAAATAATTTGAGTGTAAGATTCTGTATACCATATCAAACAGGATTTGTATTTCAACAGAAAATGAATGTTTTGTGTGTCACTGTGATGTTTCAATAAGCAGAAAAGTTATGTAACTATATAGACGAAGAGCAGAGTGGCTCGGGGATTAGTGTTAGACTTGAGAATAAGGGGTCAATGGTTCAAGATTCACCAGAGGCACAGCATTGTGTCCTTGAGCAAGACACTTTATCATCTGCTTAGTACTGGTTCAACCCAGGAGGACATGAAAATGTCCTGACATGACTGAAAGATTGTTGACTGGGATGTAAAGCATCAACACAAACAAAACTATATAGATATGTCCTATCACTTTTTATGATAAGGTAAGCTACTCAAAAACATACATACGGTAAATGTTCTAAAATTTTCAACACTAAAATTACGAACACCAAAAATTATCACCGAAAATAATTTTTAAATCATCCTAAAAAATCGAACACTGGCATTTTTCGGAAAAGTGAATTTCTAAAATTACGAACACACGTTATTTTCGGCAGAAAGTCGATATCTGTTTGTCCCATCTGTGTGTTCGGTATACTTCTATAGTACAGCGCGTGTGCGGCAGCGACATTTGGAAGGTTCCATTCTACTTAGATGGGTAATCTGGCACGTGACGTTCTATTTTGCATGCCAGCGCGCGACGTTATACATTATTCAAGGTCACCAGCATTGACGAACTTGATGCACGGACAAGTTCCTGAAACGATTCCGAAACTGCTTTGACTAACCCTATTCACCCAAATGGCTGAGATCATCATTTATTACTGACCAAACATTGACCTTCAGGCCGCGATTCAGCTTATTGTACGTGAATTATGCACGTTGACATTCTAAATAGTGTGCTGTGACACGTAATCGTTTTATTCTCTAAAATACCAGCCCCGAAGAGAGAGGAGTTGCGGCAAATGAGACGATCACCTAGGCGAGAGAGAATGAAATAAGTTGAAATATAGTGATTTGCAACTCAAGGGGTCATTCGGTTTTGCGCAAAATGCAGAGAAAATCGTGCAAGTCGCATGTTTTTTTTTCTCACCGAGACATCCAATGCGAAAAATAAAGCCACCATATATTTAATATTTACCGACATGCCTGCAAGAACTCGCACATGGTCATCATCTCATTTTTATTCACGGTACATTACCGTTAACTCAAGGCTGAAATATGTGTGATTCTCAGGTTATCCTACTGACACCCCCTACCCTCCCCTCCCTTTTAAGCATTTTAAGCATTTTAAGCATTTTAAAGGATTTCCCAGTTCGGCAATATGCCCAAGCCGCGTGCGATACGGAGGGCACTTCTATCATTCTATGCTCGGACCCGAGCATGAAATCAACTTGCACGGAGACCCATATGAGCTGGTAAAGACCCTGCTGGTACTTATGACAGATGTGATCAGCGAAGGCTCAGGAGAGCATGTGTGTTTGCACAATCTTGTCAGGGTCTCGCTCACTAACAAAGTTTAAAGTGGATGAATACTCTAGCCAAAAAAAATTCTAGACATCTACATACGTTTTCTTTAAAATTTTTAGTACATGTAATAATGGCTATACATCAAATTCCTCAAAACGGAACATTTTAACAAACTGTTGAGCCGATCGCGGCGTGTCTGTTTGTCCTCATGAAACTGCACATGGAAGGTCATACGAGTGCATTACCAGTATAATGTACGCACAGACGCACATACATGTACCAAGAAATAAATGGATTGTAGCACGATTCTGCATCTTGATGATTTTAATATTCATGAAATAAGCCAGTTCATGAGATTATGGTACCTGTCGCATATGCGAGCAGCGAAGGCTCAGACAAGCCTGCACGTCCACGAAAAATTGCCAGCGCCTTAACTGCCCACATACACATAGAAGGAGTTTAGATGAAGGTGCATGCCTTAATTTTGGGTAATATAGCCCCACTAAGTGGCTGTGAATTTAAAAACAGTAAAGCCCTACATCTCGGAATTCGCTTTATTTACCACACTACTGTAGACTTTGTTACATGCGAAGATCAGCCTGTGCACCGCACAGTCGCATCAGCACCTTTGTTTCTAGAACAAAACATTAAACATTTTGTCGGGCCAGATCTGGGCCCAAACTGTCTGCTAAATTAGTTTGTCACAGCCTCTTTGGGGGGGGGGGGGGGGGGGGGGGGTGTCTCCTAGGCCCCACCCTGGGTCCGGCACTGCTAAAAGTATCAGCCCCAGACAAAGGGACAGGGTAATGGTTCACGGACATGTTTGAGATCAAAGAAGCCGACTATCAGGCCACATGTTATTGTTGTTTTAAAACTCGGGTAGCCCGCGGCGGCTTTAGCGCACGAAAGCGGACTTAGCACACAAAACATAATTGCCCAGCTGTGTCTCCTTTTCATGGGTTTGCATGAAGAAAAAAAAACAATTTCAATGAACTCGAGCATGAAACGGCGCACTGCATGCATGAAAAGCTAGATTTGTGGTACTTGTCTGAATTTTTCCTTTTCTTTGAGATATGAATGTACCCAGCATATCGTACGCGTTGGCTCATAAATTGAGCCGCGACATGTGATTTCCAACAATGTGGCATTTTGACGAGTGTAGACCCAGACGAGCCTGTGCAGCCTCCTTTTAGCTTTCAAACTCCAAACGATGTTCAGTCAGTAGCTTAACACTCATAGAACATTCACGCGACTAGCAAAGGCTCTGATCAGACTGTGCATGTGCGCAGGCTGATCTGAGGCTTTGCTGTTGGAAATCTCATGTCACGACTCAATTATATTCTTTCGAGGCATCGGACGCTCAGTCGGACGTTCGCTTACGCCTGTTTGCCGGCAAGAGAGAACCTAGCACTTGCATACGAATCTCTTGTAATCTCGAAAAATATCATGTATCGGTGCTGAACATGTTACTTGGAGAGCTTCTCGTGCGCATCGGCTTTTGCACGACAAAGTCGGATATTCGACAGTATTGATGCTTTGCATGCTTTCTATCGCATGCAAAAATGTTTAAGTTGACGAAGCATTCTTTCCTGAATTTTATCTTCTTTTTTTTAGGGAGAAAGGATCAAAATATCACTAAAAGCGGGCCATCATCAGCCAGCGAAATGCCTTTAAATGGCGTTTCGCTGGCGTGCCGATGATGGCCCAACGTTGAATGTTGGCTTGGTAGTTTTGAGAATTTCAGGGGATTCGGTTCAGAATTCTAAGAAATTCTATATATTTGTGATTTTTCAGGGGGGGGTTCCTCTCTGGATCCGCAGACCTGACAATGTATACACTTTTTGAGATAAAACTGAACACACATTTTATTGTCCGCATCGGCATTGGCTTTTTTACGACACTTTGTGTACTTTATATCGCATGCACAAATTTTTAAATTGACGAAACCTTTCCTGAATTCCATTCGGGTCTTATCTGGATCCAAACGGTTTTTGCAATTTTAAATAGAGAGAGAAAGAGAGATAGAGATCCTTTCGGGAAAATCAAAGTGCATCAACAGATCGACAAGGAGAGAGAGAGAGAGAGATGTGTCCTTTTATAATTTTGTCAGTTTTTTAACTCAGAGAACTCGTCTACCTATTTCAAAGTTTCGTGTATATCTGCAAAAAATTCTGATCGACGAGATGTCCTTGAGTGACTGTATTACATTATAAACGGCATTTGCGCAGATGGAGAGCAAGCGAAAGCGTTTTGGTTTTCTGAAGGAAAAATGAAAGTGTAGCGATTCATCAGTAGTCCGAGGTTAAATAAGTGGACTTTTACGACCTGTAAGTAAATTGAGTGACATAACATGCACGTGCATGGCTCTCGACTTGGCAATTACCGCACGTGCTGGACGTTTTACTGACTCAGTCCGCAAAAATTTAGCGGCGGTTGAAAAGAAAAATGAGTACCGTAGATAGCGTAGAATCATATCGTCGTGTTTTCAACACGTTTCTACCACCTTTTTACATGCTTATATACTGTTTTTGCTCATGATAAAGACCACATTCTAAAATTACGAACACTAGCACTTTTTCTGAAACGCAATTTCTAAAATTACGAACAGCGGAAAAAATAATTATTTTTTAGTGTTCGTAATTTTAGAACATTTACCGTAATAAAAAAAAAATTGAGATTTTTGGGGTTTGAGACACTGCATTATTAATGCATTTTACCCTTTTTTATTCTGTTTGATTAACCCATACATATTGATACAATAAGTATGGAATTATTCATTTTGTTTTTGCTAAAATTTCTATTTCTGTTCCTGAAGATTGTTTTATCTTAGCAATAGATTTTAAAAGTACAGAAACATTGTTTATGAAAATTTGCCAACCTTAACATAATCAAAAAATAAACACCAAGTCAACCATGTCCCGGCCCTATGTGCTAGTTGGGGACTAGTGTTGAGTTAGTTGTCAGGCATTGAACTCTGTTTAATTGGAAAAGATAATGTTCTCTCCGTAAAGCTAAATGTTACATTGCAATAATACAATAAATATTTTTGTGAAAATTTCATGCTCCCTATGTTCAATTAACGCTATGATGTCACTTGAAATGTTCTCTATTATTATTACGGCCCATATGCCATCCATGTATGGCCTGGGCAATACCACAGATAATTCAGTTTTGTTTCTAAAGAATGTTGCATTAATCTGTTTTTTTGGTCCTTTTTCTGATATTTTCTATTTTCCATCTAACATTTAGGTCATATCATTCAATACTGACATTTAAGGCTGTCTTGACTTGTGACATTGCAGCTCTTCAGATTTCATACTGAATTCTATGAACGCTGGGTAATTATGATGCTTTTTTGTTGAACTATTTTACTTATACTTTTTAAAAAAAATCTTTTAAAATAGTCTTTTAAAAAAATCAATGATTGATTAGTGGCAGAAATCAACAACAAATAGTCCCTGATCAGACTGCTCCTGATCTGGGACTATTTGGTTTGCACATCAGTTTTTCTCTCTTGGTAATATGGCTCTGGTGCACAGAGTTAACAGATGTGCACTGAGAATTGGTTGTGAACTGAGTGCTGGTTAACCTATTTGATACAGTCCAAACTAGTAAAAGTATGTTTGTCAGGTCAACTGGTCACCTGGACACAAACATAGCTGTTGACTGGGACAGTAAAACATCAAACCAACTAAGGCTCAGTTAAAGGCCTTATTGACCTTTATACATGGACCACTACCTCTTTGCATGCCTTTTTGTCTTCGGCTGACTTTTTCAAAATTATTTTTTTCCAAAAGTTCTTTCAGTTATACCATTAGAGTGTCAAACTGTTTGGAACTATATCGGCCCAACAATATGTTGGGCCTGATTTGGGTCCAAACTTTTGCAAATGTTCTCAGCAGTCAACAGTTGCAGACAAAGGGTTAAATGGCAGCAAGAGACCATATTGCCCTTTCATTAACTTACATATGAGCCGTGACATGTGATTTCCAATAATGTGGCATTTAGACATGTGTAGACTTGGACGAGCCTCTGCAGCCTCCTTTCAGCTTTGAAACTCAAAATGGTGTTCAGTCAGTAGCTTAACAATCATATGATACTCAAGCGACTAGCAAAGGCTCTGATCAGACTGTGCGTAGGCGCAGGCTGATCTGAGGCTTTGCTGGTCGCACATACCACATTGTTGGAAATCTTATGCACTGGCTCATATCTCATGCATTTATTGCATTTTAAATATTCAACACTTAAAATCCCATGAATATTAATGAGGCTTGTTGAACTTCTTAAGCAAATAAAATAAAATAAAAATATACTAACCTTTAACCCCTTTATGTGATTTTTTACATTTGGATCTTTATGGGAATGTAATTCAGCTACACTCTAACTCTTTGCCTGCTGGGCAATTTTTGATGCTTTTGTTGTCTGCTGATTTTTTTTCAAAATCACTTTTTTCCAAAAGTTCTTTCAGGAATACTATCAGCATGTCAAACGGTTTGGATCCAGATCAGGACCGTCCCGATCTGGGTCAAAACTGTAGGCAGATGTTATCAGCAAAAAATGTTGCCATTAGCAAGGAAAGATTTAATCATGCATGCAAGTATATAGAAATCATGCTCTCCCATAGCCCTGCACATATGTCCCATGCTGGCATATCCAGACTGGCTAGAGGTCTAATCTTTTGTCTGAGTCTTCATCTATATCCATGCTTTGTGAACATGAGCAACAAAGGCTCTGGTAAGTCTGAACCCAAGCCTTTGATGCTCGATGATGGGACTTTACATAAACTTTGTGTCCTGGACCATATATGGTACAATTTTTCGTCATGCATGGCTAAATATATATCATGCAACATACTATGCATGGATGAAAGTTCAAAATTTCCAAAATCCTGAACTTTAGAAATTCAAATTTTAAAACTTGCAGGATGCCTACAAAAATGAATAATTTCAAGTTTAAATGATTAATTGTGTTTAGATCTGAAAACTAATCAGAGAAGCTATTAAAATATCCCTAATTCAGCATTTTGAAGCTGACTTTCCATGGAAAGTCAGCCTCAAAATCCTGAATTCAGGATCAATCCTGAAAACTTTCAACCATGCATGTGGGTTGGTGATGACTGTAGCTTACATCAATAAGGAAAATAATCAACATGTTCTTTACTGATAGACTTTTCAATCAAGTTTTATACAATAAAGGTTGGATGATCCACTATATATAATCAGGGTCATATGTTAGAATTTCCAACTCCAGCTTGGTAATTTTAAATGCTTTTTTATCATCTGCAGATTCATTTCTAAATAAGCTATTAAAAAATATTCTTTCAGTAATACTATCAGTGTGTCAAACATTTTGGATCCAGATCAAGCCCGATATCTTGTCTGCCTGATATGTGACCAAGCTGTTTGCAAAGGTTATCATATTCTTTCATGAATACCATCAGCCTGTTAAACATTTTGGATCAAGATCAAGCCCAACATCTTGTCGGGACTGATCTGGGTCCAAGCTGTTTGCAAAGGTTATCATATTTTTTCAGGAATACCATCAGTGTGTCAAACATTTTGGATCCAGATTAAGCCCGACACCTTTTCGGGCCTGATCTGGGTCCAAGCTGTTTGCAAAGGTTATCAACAGACAACAAAAGTTGCCACTAGCATGGTAAGAGTTAGAATTTTTCTAAAGCGCTTTACCTGATTAGCTGTGCATAGCAAATGGGGCGCCTTGCATTTGCACACTTTTTGCAATTAGCAGTGATTATCTTTTGCACACTTTTTGAGATTTCAATTGCACATGATTTTCACACCCTAATCAAGAGCATAATAGTGATTAGTGGCCATGAAACGATGACTTGTACATGTGAGATGCGTGCTTAAATGTATAGTTTTTGATGACTACACATTTTGTCTATCATAAACTTTAAAAAGTTGCATTTTACATTGGAGATTTGCAGCTTTAAAAATCATGTAAATAAGCTTTAAAACAGATTCTGAAAGCACAGAAATCGAAGAAGTGAAAGGAATCGGACAAAAGGAAGGCTGAACCCTTCACAGCCAAGTCCCTCTCCTTATCCTTATATAGGGAAAAAAAGAAAGAGTTCCCTAAACTAGCAAAGTCCAAAATGCTCTATGCACCTTTAAAAACGAGTTTTAATAGCTAGATATAAAGACTTTTAACTACCTTAGTAACCCCTAATTAATCTTCAATGAGGTGTGAAAAAGTGTGCAAATGATAAGCAGAATCATGCGCAAATGAACAAATCAAAGTATGCAAAAGAAATACTGAAGTGCGCAAATGAAAAGAGCCGAGCAAATGAGGCCCATACCAAGTGACAGCTAAATTTAACCCTTTACCTTATAGAGACGCCTTTTAATGCTTTTTCAAACAGAGCAGACCCAGATCAGGCAGCTCTTGTAAGAGCTGCTTGATCAGGGTCTACTCTGTTTGCTTATGGAAATATGATATATCTGATCCTATACTAGTGGACCTGACAAGTAATTTCTTTGTTCTATTTACCAACATTTATTTATTCATAGTGGGTGGAGCCTGCATGAATATTCATGAAGGAAAGGGTTAAGCAAGAGTAGAATTAACCAATGAGCAGGGGAGACAAGGCAAGCTTTGCATTTTATCTTTTTATCTCAACTTGTTTAATAAATTCAATGTAGCATGATCACTCATGTAAGATCCTCTGTTTAATGTAAATTGTCGACAGACAGACAAACATACAGATGGAAATTTATACTCCAATGGTCCACCCTGCTATTCTAATTCTTCTAGCAACGTGGGACAAAAGGGAATTCAAAAAAGGAACTCTGTTTATATAGGTAATCTCTGTTCATCTACTACTCTGAACTTTTTTCCAAAATGTGTCATAATTTTTTTTTTTAAAAGTAAGGTAAATCTGTATATATAAATCATCTCTAAAAAGGGTAGTAACTCTTTTTTAGCATCAAACCTTACTTTTAAAAGGCATAAACTCTTTGCATGCTGGGTATTTTTTTTAAGAAAACTTTGTTTGCTGAATTTTTCAAAATTATTTTTTCAAAAAATTATTTCAGGAACACCATCAGTGTCAAACAGTTTGGATCCAGATACAGCGTCTGGCATGATCTGGGTCCAACTGTTTGCACAGACTATCAGCATTTTCACATTTAGTTCAATCACTATTATGTACATGTAGTATATAAGTTTTAACTCTTTGCTTAATACTAGTGTAGTCTGGTGGTAAACTTTGCAAACAGTTTGGACCCAGATCAGGCCCGACAAAATCTGGATTCAAACTGTTTGACACTCTGATGGTATTCCTGAAAGAATTTATCGAAATAGTTGATTTTGAAAAAACACCAGCAGATGCTAAACTAGAGGACCTGAAGGTCCTGAGGCGCTCACCTGATCTCCTTAATAATGTTAAAATAGGTCAAGGTCAACTACAGCTTATAATGGAACAAATTTTGTTATACCATATATGGGGGCTGCAGACATTTTGGTAAAGTGACTTAAACAATCTAATGAATAATCCATCAAACAGCCCAGTGATTTTTTAGAAACAGATGCTTAGATAGGTGTGTGGCAGTCCAAATGAGTGGCCTTGGATAAAAGGTCACAGGTCAGCTTGGCTTTTGGTACTTAATACAAGATTTTTCCCAAATAAATGCATTAGGAATCAAATTTGACCTTGCCATAAAGTAGATCAAGGTCAACCAAGATTAATCATTTGTGCAAATCTGGTAGGGCCCACATCCCCAATGCTACATACCAAGTCCCAAGGCCATTGGCCTTTTGGTTCCAGAGATGAAGACATTTAAAGAGTTTTTACCATATATGGGCGTGGTGGCCATCTTGGTCATGTGACCAGTACACTTGGTATAAATTTTGGCTAACCTATCATAAGGAGTCTTCATGTGAAATTTGAGTTCAAATGGCCTAGTGGTTTTTGAGGAAACTATGTTTTGATGTGTTGATGGGACTCCAATATGAGCGCCCTTGGCTGAAAAGTTAAAGGTCAACCTTGACCTTTGAAACTTATTTATAGCCATTGTCTCATTTTGGTTCAACATATCAAGTGAGAATAATGACTTTGGCCTCAACAGTTTTCAAAAAATGAAATTTTCAAAAAAAAAATCCCATTTAAATGCATTAGGAAGCAAATATGACCTTGACGTTAAGTAGGTCAAGGTCAACTGAGGTTCATCATTTGAACAAACTTGGTAGGCCCCACATCCCAAATGCTACATACCAAGTTCCAAGGTCATCGGCCTTCTGGTTCTGGAGAAGAAGATTTTTTAATGGTTTTTACCATGTATGGGTGTGGCAGCCATCTTGATCATGTGACCAAAATATTTTGCATAAATTTTGGCTTACTTATCATAAGGAGTCCTCACATGACATTTTAGTTCAGTTGGGCCAATGGTTTGTGAGAAAACTATGTTTTAATATATTGATGGGACTCCAATATGAGCGACCTAAGCTGAAAGGTCAAAGGTCAACCTTGACCTTTTGAACTTATTTATAGCCATTGTCTCATTAGGTTAAACATATCAAGTGAGAATAATGACTAAAGCTTCCACAGTTTTCAAAAAAATCAACTTTTCTGAAATTTTCCCATTTAAATGCAGTAGGAAGCAAATTTGACCTTGACGTTAAGTAGGTCAAGGTCAACCTAGGATCATCATTTGAACAAACTTGGTAGGCCCCACAACCCCAATGCTACATACCAAGTCCCGAGATCATCGGCCTTCTGGTTCTGGAGAAGAAGATTTTTTTAGGGTTTTTACCATATATGGGCGTGGCGGCCATCTTGGTCATGTGACCAAGACCATTTGAACAAACTTTCGTTCCCCCATCCTAAGCTCCATATGAAATATGAGTTCAATTGGCCCAGTAGTTTCAGAGGAGAAGATGTTTGAAAATGTTGACGGACGACGGACGACGTACGACGGACGACGGACGGACGGACGACGGACGCCGGAGTCACTGGTATACTATTAGCTCACCAATGAGCCTTCGGCTCAGGTGAGCTAAAAAGCATGAACAATTATCCAGTAGGCAAATGAGTTATAGCCATTTTCACACTTGGCTCAACCACTATTATGTAGTATAATTTGATGCTAAAATAAGTTGAATCATGCAATATGAGACAGCAGAATAAATAGAATGAGCAATTCATGAAAAATATCTTGTCCCCATGGCAACCAATTGGCCATGCCAAAACAACAGATTTGTTAAAATTATAAGTTAACATAGATCAATAATGACCACTTAACATATACAAAACCCATTTTTTCAATATGACAAATAATTAGACAATAATTTTATATTGAGATATTTTTATGGTATCTTACTGAAATTTTCAGATGAATTATTTATAAATGTGCAAATATTTTTTCTTATAATTCAAAGCTAAAGACATTCTAATGGCCAATATCAAGATACTTGGCAAATAAAGAAAATTTACCCATTTGCAATATTAAAGATATTATAGCCAATAAAAAATGGCCAATTATTAGACACTTGGCCCATATAAAACTTGGCAAATATAAAGGAACTTTGGTTATATTAAGAAACTTGACCAATATTAAATAACTTAGTCTATATTTAGAAACTTGGCTAATGTAGAAAACTTAGCCAATATGACTAATAATGGCTAGATTTTTGTAAATGTCTAGTACCGAAAACTCAGCCAAAACAATGACTCACATTGGCTATGCTGTAATGGCCATGTAAAACGTTTTGTTGTAAGTCTAGTAAAACTGTCTATAATCAAGCAAATCCATATATGCCCTATTAGAGTCCATGATCTGCAGTTTCATATTGGACTAAACTAGGGGTCCTTGCCCGTGGAATTTGGCTCAATCCCCGAAGTCAGTATCTCAAGAATTTTTTTTCATGATAGAGCTCATATTGGAAGTTCTTACCCCATATGAGATACTACAACGTAGAGAATAAACAAATTAAAGCAAAAGTCCATGCTTTTACATTTCAAATAAACAAATTAAGCATAAAATTCATGCTTTTACATTTTAAATAAATTAAAGCAAAAATCCATGCTTTTACTTTTGAAATAAACATATTAACCCTTAAAGCGCCAAGAAAAAATGCATCTGAAAAATGACATCTGCTGAAGATGCTGCTGAAATAGTTGCCTAACATTACTGACTAATTTAAGTATAGAAGCAAACAGGGTGGACCCAGATCAGACTGATCATAGGAGCAGTCTGATCTGGGTCCACACTGTTTACCATTGAGGCTTCTTAAACATTTCAGCAGACAAGAAAAGCAGAGGACAATTGTTGTGATTGGCGCATTAAGGGCTAAACCATACAATCCATGCTTTTACATTTAAGATTAACAAATTAAAGCATAAAATACATGCTTTTATATTTTAAATAAACAATTTAAAGCAAATATCCATGCTTTTACATTTAAAACATGCAATTCTCGAGCCTCCAGATAAGAGTGCCTAATTTATTATTTTTTTTACTTCTCTACCAATGAGACCCAAAGTAAATGATTACGATGAAAAATTTTACTTATCTAGACCTATGGTTCTGTAGGATTTTATTTGGCAACATTCAAAAAAGGTTGACCTCAAAAACACAAAAATCTATGCACCTTATGCACACCGAGTAGGCGGCAATCAAAAACTTTATCAACAGACGATGAATGTGGATCAAAAATCGATAGAAACAGTGTTTTCGATAGCCATTTGTCGCCAGTGTGGCGAAAATGTCAATCAAAAACTCTGTTTCTAACGTTTTTTTATCTACTTTCCTCAATAGTATTGGCGTTTTTGATTGCCGCCTACCCGGTGTGTTATGCTTAAAGATGCATCCATTGAGTACCCACAATATGTTATTTTTTAAAAATAGGAATAATGTGGATAATTTTTTATATACTACTCTCATCAGGAGCTATAAATAAATACAATACAACAGAAGCTGATATAATGCGAAGCATACCACTGGTCACATAGCTTCTCAATGACATCATGGTGATGTCATAAACTTGCATCAAAGTTGATATGTCATTTTGAGATCATGCACTTGGTGGGACAAGAAGAATATTATGCAATATGAACAAATAAAATACCTAATTTTTTCAAGTCAGAAAAAAATGCAAGTCATGCCACTGGTCACATGACTTCTCAATGACATCATGATGATGTCAGAAAGTTGCATCAAAGTTGATTTTATGTCATTTTGATGTCAAAACAAAATCTAATCATAATGATGTCATAACAACACAATTACATGGGTGAAAGTTCCAAATTCCCAAAATCCTGAACTTTAGAAAATCAGAATTTAAAACTTGCTGTATGCCTCCAAATTGATAAAAATTCCAAGTTAAATGGTCAAATACCTTTAGATAAACTAAAACTAAATCAGAAAAGCTATTATTAGGCCAAAAGAAAAATATGCCTCATTTCCAGTTACATGTCCAAAAATTTTAGGGTTGGTAGGTAGGCAAACTTTTTTTTTATGAAAACTTTTTTGTATGTAAAAAGTATGAATATCCTTAAAAACAGTCTAAAAATAGACTTTTATTTCCCAAAAGTCCTCAAAAAAGTTTGAGTAGGCCCCAAAAAATTAGGGTTGGTAGGGTAACCGGAAACAAGACATTTTCTTTTTTTGGCCTTATCTGCTGAATTCAGCATTTTGAGGCTGACTTCCTATGGAAAGTTAGCCTCAAAATCCTGAATTCAGGAACAATCCTGAAATCTTTCGCCCATGCAATTATATCATTGTTTTGACAGCATGTACTCACTGGGTTAATATCATTTCCTCCATCACCTCCCCTATCCCCGCCCCATCTCTCCCAACCACACCCCCTTACACACACTATCATTATATTCAATTCTTATGACTACCCATCTTCTATGGTTTGGTAACAAAGAAAATCATCAATTAAAATATTATGCTTAATTCTTTGGCTAACTGAAGCTACATGTTACTATATGATTATGTATTTTCATCATCCTATATGGTGACTAAGATTTTCATCTAACGTGAAACAATTGGCAACCGGAGATTCAATAAATATAATTACAATGTATCATGAAAAATATTAATATTAGCTATATAAATATGTTGATATGTTGATTCCCCCTTACCCCCCCCCCCCTTAAACCCAATGGAATGCCAAATCATGATGTGGATACTGATCACACAGCTTCTAAAGAAGTGGACTGATCAGCGATGACAATGAATAATTTTGTTTTGTTTGATTTGATTCTTTACGTCCCACCAACAATCTTTCAGTTAAAAAGGGACGGGTCTTCCTGGGTTGAACCAGTACTAAGCTAGGATAAATGTGTCTTGCTCAAGGACCACAACGCAGTGACGACGGTGAGGCTCTAACCCGCGGCCCCTCGATCTCGAGTCAAGCACTCTACCACTGAGCCACTGCGCTCCCATGACAATGAATAAATAAAAGAAAATCCACACATTCACCTTACCCTATGGTCCTAATAAAGGCCAAAACTCAATGAGTTTTGGTCTTTATTAGGACCATAGTGTCAAACACTCGCACACATACACAATCATCATACTCCATTGTGAGCATTATTTTCCCCATTTAATAAATTCTTCCGGCCCCAATACTCCTCATCATCATGTAAATGTGGGTAAAGACCATCACCTGACTCGGAGTAATTTGGTGGTGGCGCAGACTCCCGGTGAAAGCCATTAGCAGGGTACTTTGTTGCCTCAGAGTTGTAGTCCAGCTTTTGAAGAACAATTCCATTTGATGACAGATCTGTGAAAGCACCAGATGAACGTGGGTCTTTGTCGAAAAGTGACGATCCGGTCAAAGGATTTGGTAGCGGTGACTTCAATGAATTGCAGAATTTCTGGGAAAAAAAAAGCATGTTTAATTATATAGATAATTATTTTCACTCAATATTACAGCCAAAAGTTGACTAGTTCAAATATTTCCTTCAAGCATATGACCACTGAAAGTGATTTTTTAAGCATGTTTACTTTGTTTACTTGATATATAGATCATGTGTATTCAGTCATCTTTGCTTATTAGTGTCGTCTGCTGATAAGCTTTGCAAACAGCTTGGACCAAGCCCTATAAAATGAAAATGGCTGGCATGTTCTGGATTCAAACTGTTTGACACAGTCACCCTGATGGTATTCCTGAAAGAATTTTTCGAAAAAAATGATTTTGGAAAAAAATCAGATGACAAAAAAACAAGAAAAATTTCCCTGCATGCAGAGTTAATATTGATACAAAAAACGTTTTTTTTTTCATGATCTTTTTTCATCAGAGACCTTATTGGATAGCTTTATATGTTTTGCAATATAGTTGGTCATATAAAAAATTGGCATGGCCTTACCTGCCAGAGTGACTTCCCTTCAGCTGTAGCAATAGCATGTACCGCTCCTGCTGGTATACACACAATAGACAGAATAGCTATAAACCAGCCTAAAACTAAGGCCCATATTGGGTATTCATAACCAGCCACTGAAAATGGCGTATACTGGACTAGACTGAACACCCATATTCCCTGAAAAGTAAAAAAAAGGTGAACTTGTCAAAAATGAATATGGCTTTATGATATACAGTCAAATCTCGTAAATTTGAACGTAAGTAAGGGTGCAAAGATCAGGAATCGATACAATCAAGTACCACACCTGAACCAGGATACCAATGGGAAAGTGACAAACTCACATTTAGACACTACAAACTAGAGCCAAGAGGTCAGCCCTTTCCCAGCAGGTGACCATAAAGCACATATAAACAGACGCGCACAAAGACATAGCAAACACAAGACAAAACAAAAACATAAAAGATCCACAAAAGAAGTACCGCCTTGGAACGGTCAGTAAAATATATTACTGGAGGGCTTAAACCAGTTTAACGGCGCCAACCTCACCCTTAATTCAGATGTGGATCTAGACACATAGATATTTGGTTTGCATGAAAGACCTCTAACTTATCAATGCATCATCTCCTAAAACATAAATCAAGATATAACAAGGAGATAAAGCAAAGATAAGGACTCAACAGTAAATAAAACTGAATACCTCTGGACTTGAGGTTTTAATTCGATTTATCAGTTGTTCGAATAGGTAAGTAGACATTAATGTGTATATAACCCCCAAAAATGATTTTTCATCATTATTTTTTCCTTTCATATCCATTTAGTCCCAAATTTATTTCGAATTAGCAAGTATTTTTAACAAGCAGAGTTCAAAATTTCCAGGTTTTACTGTATATAAAGGAGCAAAACCAACATAATGGACAGTACCTACATCTAAAGAGACTAACTATTTAGTCGATTCCAGACAATTCTAATCCCTTTTCACCTGCTTATCCAATCCATGTGACATAACTTAATAACAATTTAGCCTATTAATTGAGCAATTTATGCTGAAAATTATGTTGAAATATCAACATGACAATATTGTGTAGGCTCTACAATTTTTCATCATTCAATGATGACATCACTAAAAATGGTTGACAAAGTAACAAGTGTTACTGATGCTTTTTAATTGGCACACAATGTCTTTGCCAACAGTTTCTGATATTTCAAACCCTAGTTAAAACATAACTGATGCTTGAAATGCTATTCTTACATAAAATTTGTTACCCAAAGCTGTTTGAAGCCATTGTCAAGTGAACAAAAATCCATGTTCAAATCATGACATTCACATGCTGTTTGAACATGGATTTTAATTTGAAAATACTTAAATGAGCCCCGATTTGTTTGTTTGACAATACACGGAAAGCGTTGCAGACTGGACTGATATGTTTTTGTTCGCGAAAATGTTGCACGGTTTATGAATTTGATTGTGACAACGTAATGATGTTTGGAAGTTTAACGCTGATGCCACTTTGTTTGGAGAAAATCAGTGTAACAAAAATGGTAATTTAAGGTTTTAGTGGTGTTTTCAGTGGGCTTTTGGTTGGAATCAGGTAAAATATGCAAGAATAAGGATCATTCATGTTTGTTTCATTCCTAAAATTCCTTAAAACTCGCAAAGCAGGTAAGAAAATGTATCCATCATTATACATTGTTGTGGGGCAAGTAAATTCCACCCTCAGACCTGAATACCTTTGTCAGAAATGAGGTAGGGGAGAAAAATGTTCTGATCCCTGGGTAGAATTTCTTTGTCCCACACCAGTGCATATGAAGTATACTCTTCTTTCAGTGAAATTTTCTTTAAATCTTAGTACCACAATATATCATATTCTATCCATTCGATTATTCTTTAAATCTCAGTACCATAATATATCATATTCTATCCATGAGATTGTTCTTGATATTTAAGGAACAACACTATATCATATTCTATCTGTGAGATTGTTCTTTATACTTAAGGAACAACAATATATCATATTCTATCCATGCGATTATCTTTATATTTAAGGAACAACAATATATCATATTCTATCCATGCGATTGTTCTTTATATTTAAGGAACAACAATATATCACATTCTATCTGTGAGAGTGTTCTTTATATTTAAGAACCCAAAATATATCATATTCTATCTGTGAGATTGTTCTTTATATTTAAGGACCCACAATATATCACATTCTATCTGTGAGATTGTTCTTTATATTTAAGGACCCACAATACATCACATTCTATCAGTGAGATTATTCGTTATATATGTGAGATTGTTCTTTATATATTTAAGAACCCACAATATATCATATTCTAACCATGAAATTATTCTATATATCTAAGGACCCACAATATATCATATTCTATCCATGAGATTATTCTTTATATCTAAGGACCAACAATATATCGTATTATAAGTGTGAGATTATTCTTTAGATCTAAGGACCCACAATATATCATATTCTATCCAATGAGATTGTTCTTTATAGTTAAGGACCCACAATATATCATATTCTTCCCGTGAGATTGTTCTTTACAGTTAAGGACCCACAATATTTCATATTCTTCCATGAGATTGTTCTTTATATCTGTGGGATTGTTCTTTATATATAAAGACCCACAATGTATCATATTCTATCTGTGAGATTGTTCTTTTTATATGTGGGATTGTTCTTTATATATTTAAGGACACACACTATATCATATTCTGTCCATGAGGTTGTTCTGTTCTTTATATTTAAGGACCAACAATATATCATATTCTAACCCTGAAATTATTCTTTATATCTAAGGACCCACAATATGTCATATTCTATCCGTGAGATTTTTCTTTATATCTAAGGACCCACAATATATCATATTCTTCCAGTGAGATTGTTCTTTATATTTAAGGACCCACAATATATCATATTCTATCCGTGAGATTATCCTCTTAAACACCCACATCATATCATTTCTATGTAAGACCATCTAACCAAATCAAGAAGTATCAATTAACCCTTAAAGCACCAATCACGTCTGCAGCAGAAAACAAATTTTGCGACATCTTTCATAATTTTCGAAAGAACGAAGGAATGATATTTCATGAGAATCGTCTGCCAGCAGAGGATTCTCATGAAATATCATGCCTTATTTGTTATTTTTGAAAAAGCGACAAAATTTGAAATTGTCGTCTGCTGCAAATTATAGGTGGCCCTTAAAGGGTTAAATTACCAAAACAAGAAGTATGAACTTACCAAAATAAGAAGGGGTGAGATACCATACCAACATATTACAAAAAACAAGGGTGGTTTACTACCCGTCATATCTTCTATATTTTTACTCAACCTTCTAGCACCTATAAATAGAAAATCAAAGTATTAGAATAAAAGAATTTTGGAATTTCAGGTTAGTAAAGGTTAATATTTAAGAAATGAATTCGATTTTTGGAAGGTTCATGGAATCATGAATACTTTGGGTCTTTTGTAAAGTTAACATGAAGCCCTTTCCAAAAATTGAATTTATTGCTTAGATTTACATTTTATTATAAATATCTAAAATATAGAAATTATTCATGATTTAGGGAAAAAAAACAGCTTTGTATTTAATATGTAATCGTATTAATGGTTTTGGAAATGCGGAACAGCCAGTGTGAACACAGACAGCCAATGGCCCAAACAAGAAGCTTCTTTTGCACTTGCAACTCAGGTGTGGCTCGCTGTCAATCACAACACCAGTGTCACATCTGGCGAATGAATTCTATGGTCAAAGCGAATTGCACGGGCAAGTGAGCTTGGCAACTGTCAATCAAACTCGTGTAATTCATGAGGCTATGAACGGTTGCAAAAATCTAAAGATTCATTGAAGGATTTCTTCGAAAATGTGAAAAGCAGTGGTACTTTTAGTGAAAGTTTGGGAATCAGAAGCTACCCAAAAATACTATTTGTGCCAAAACTGGCATCTGGAAGTCAATCAAGTCCAGTTTTAGACAGCTTTCATTTTTTTTAAAAACATTCAAAATGGCTAAACAAAAATAATTTCAAGATTAAATATTCTTAAATGTATTTAGATAATCTGAATAAAATCTGCTAAGCTATTATAATCTGCCTAATTCAATATTTTTTCAGCAGACTTCCTATGGAGCGTCAGCCTCAAAATCCTGAATTCAAGAATAATCCTGAATGATCACCAATGCATTTAGTGCAGGTACACATCTAAGGTTGCTAAGAAGATTACAGTAACCATTAAGTATACATGTGTAGTTAGTGTGTACACAGGGTTAATACAGGCAAGTATGTGTAAAATTCAAGGACTTTTCAAGGACTTCTAATAAGCCTCTCCAACAGTTTTCAATGCCTTAAAGTTAATGAAAACTACTGATTTGAAGTGTTAAAATTATTCTTCAGAAAAGCTAGACTGAGATAATGGAGACATTAGTACTAGAAAATTAGTATAAAATTGTTAAGCCTTTATTTGGTGCAGCATATGCTGCACCAAATATAGGCACAACAATTTTATAATGATAAAGTTCTCTATCTACAGTGCTACAGTTCTACAGAAAATAGTAGAATTCAAGGACTTTTCAAGGCTTTTGAGTGATTTTCCAATTCTTTTCAAGGCAGATTTAATTTTCAAGGACTTAAGAAAGCCCTCTAGATTCAAGTACTTTTCAAGCCTGTGCGAACCCTGGTACAACATAAAAAGAATAACAAAATGACAAAGTATACAAGATATATATACCATAGAACCAGGTTACTGCTATCACTTCAAAGAAGGCTAGGTACATCAGTGACAATGCTGCAGCGTAGTAATCTATCAGTTGAAAAAAGTAGATCCCTCCCTGTAGAAATAAAAGTTTTAGAACAGTATGATTTGCAAATTGCAAACACTTTTCTCTTGTTTTCAACTTCAATTTTAGTTAATACACATAGACTGTACAATATATTTTGTGTTTTGGGGTTTGGGCAAAAATATTTGGAAGATCACAAATTAATGATACTACTGTCCTGCCAGCCAAAAGTGACAGTGACGTCATGTTTTGTTTACAAAGTTATCAGGGGACTTAGAATCAATAGATCACTTGTGTATTAATCCTAACCACAGGATAGGATTAATACATAAGTGATCTATCGATTCCCATTAGCTCAAGTGGAGTGTACAAGTTAGTGTTTTACTTAACAATTGTTAACAAAACACGACGTCAGGACAGTAAGCAAACATTAATCACTCAATTTTGTTTCTTTTGTTTGTTTGATTTGATTCTTTACGTCCCATCAACAGTATTTCAGTTAAATAGGGACGGGTCTTCCTGGGTTGAACCAGTACTAAGCTAGGATAAATGTGTCTTGCTCAAGGACCCAAACGCAGTGAGGCCTGTTAGGCTCGAACCTGCGGCCCCTCGGTCATGAGTCAAGCACTCTACCTTTGAGCCACTTCATAATTAATTTCTTCTCTCAGATTTTCTTTACTTGTTGCAGGAAATGATTGACCCACTTTGAGATACAATGTAATGCCTCATATATGGCACATATCTATACATGTGCATGCACAGGTTTAGATAAACTAAAATTTTCGGCGTAAAATTGTAAATATTTCCTTACCCATAATTTTTAGCATATGTTTTGGGTGCTCAAAAGAACCCTCTCATCGATACGGTTCTTTTGAGTACCCACAACATATGTTTTGTTTTAGAAATAAGAAAATTATTTTTCTGTTACATACTCTTAACTAAAGGCCTGACATGTATCAAAATCCACAGCTTTCATATAAAAGTATACAGATTGATACTACATGTATTCCTATTTAAAAGAATTAAAATTTTATTTTTCAACGTTTATGATGTGATGAAGACATTGGGCAGAGCTAAAATTCCATGAAGCTCAATTCTTATATTTTCACTTCGACGTGAATTAAGCTATGTGGCGCAGAAATGTTATTTTTTTACTTCTTCGGCCATGAGGTTCAACAGCTGTCACCATGACATAACATCAATCAATTATTATGTTGAAAAATCATGATACTTTTTTATTTGCGATGCCGCTAGATAATGCCTTTCAAACAGGCGACTATCTTCATCTGCAAATGAAGACAGTTGCTCAATAAAAGTTCATTAAATGATAGACAGCGGCAAGTGTAAATATTTCTCGGTAAAAAAATTTTGTTGTGTGTGTTCATCTGATGTTTCTCATTGAGCAGCTTCAATAGAGAGAAGCACCCAAACATAGAGAATACTAGGTGAGTGTCTTTTGATATCAAGTTTACCCGGGAAGGCTTGAGAATGCTTGTTGTCATTGTGGGGCTTGCCGAGATATAGAGAATGCTAGGTGAATGTCGTTTGATATCAATTTTACCAGGCAAGTTTTTGAGAACGCTTGTTGACATCGCGAGGCTTGCCGAGAGATTCAACATGGGTTCGCAAAGCCTTGCCTGGTAAACTTAATATCAAAAGACGCAAACCTGGTATTCTCTTTATCAGTTTACTCATTGTTTCACTCTTCAAACAAGCGATTATGACGTAATTTTCCATTTTTGTGTTGATACAGCGTCATTAGCGACATCATTCAAAAAATGCACCGTCATCATGACCTTATCAGGTCACACAACATTTATCAGGCAAAGTACAACAATTCAATTAATATGAGAGGTAACTGATAAAAATGTTTGTACGTTGCATTATCTTCAATTGTTAGTTGTTTCTTTGTCGCAAAAAAACTTTTTCATCATAAGCTATGAACTTTTACCTGTGTTATATTTGGAAGCCCACATAAAAATGATACTAAACAAACAATCACGACTAGAATTTCTTTTCTCTTCAAGTATTTCTTCACTTGTGGAGAGAAGTGGTCTGAGATTGTGGTGACGATCACCTCAACAGAAGCAAACTGAAACAAATAACAGCAATAAGTAAGAAAAAGGCTGAATTGGGTGTGGCAAGTGAAAGGACAAAGGCCAAGGTCACCAATTGGCATGCATTGTCTGTATATCAACTGTCATATGTACAGATACTGTAAATATTCTCCGCATCAAATTTGGACATTTTAAAAAGCTGACATATTGGCGGTTTCTCAAATTTAAAGTCCTTTAAATGTCCTATGAGAGTATCTATTCTGATAGGGGCTACTATAAAAGGAAAGAATATGCTCCCCAGAGGAGTACATAAAAAGTAGCCCCTTTCTTTCCTTTAAAAGTAGTCCCTTTTAAAACATGGTTTCCTCAATGTTTAAACATACTATTAGTTGAATTTTGTCAATACGGATATCAACATACTAAGGGTGTGTGTCCATTTAATGCTTATTGTGTAACTAAATTGTGGTCTCATATTTTGGCAATTATTGTTTTTTCTGCAAATAGTGCCAAATAAAAATACCTGCAACCGGTTGTCCAAAAGAAATGTCTCAAGGAGTTGGCTTTTTTGAGTACCCACAACATAAGTTTTGATCGAGAAATTATAAAACTAAGTTTTGATTATACACACTTATAAGAAGCTTGACTATATTCTATGTCAGACTTTAAAAATGCAACACTGGGGTAGAAACTAAATTTTCTTTTTCAAAGAGAGTTTCGTAAAAGAGACAAAAACTTAATTTTATTGCATGATAAAAACTCATTAGTTGTTTTAATATAAACATCTAACAAGAAAGTTTTTGTGACTATTCAGATGCCAGGGACCAAGCTTACCTTTTGTCAGTAAATGTCAAAAGTATTTCATCTTTGTATTGAAAAATCATTGATATTTTGATATTTACATCCAACTCGATAAAATATTTTTGATATTCACCTCAAACAAATTAATATTGTCTTTAACGAAAATCTGGACAAGTTCAATGATATTGCAAATAGTGTAGACCCTATCTAGATATTTAGTACTTGTAAGGCCAGAATTTTTTTATTAGTTGATTTACGGGAATTGTTTTTTCAGATTTAGGGTCGGGGGGTGGGGGGGGGGAAACAAAAAGCTCTGAAAATGACTGGTCATTTTCAGAGCTTTTTTTTCAGAGCTTTTTTTTTAATATCTACAGTAAGGTAAACCAAAAGTCTGTATTATTTAAATATTTCATCATTTTTCTAAAAATCTGGGCAGGACAATCACTTTTAACAGAGTCACTCTCAAAAATACACAGACAGAACCTCAAATATATATTAATATTTTCAATGAAACAAATAATATTTAGAGACGGCGGATAAAATAAAAAATATTTTCCAGAAAATTACAGTAGGAGAGCTTGTAAATCGACTAATAAAAAAATTCTGGCCTAAATATTCTAGTGTGAAAACATTGTTGTGAGAAGCTTCCTTTGAATAAAGACAAGACTATGTGTATGCTTTGGTTGAATGGCATACTAAGTATCAATTTTATTAACTAAATTGCTGTTGTCTTCTGTTAATAAAAAGTTCAAACAGTTTGGACCCAGATCTGTCGAGCCTGATCTGGATCCAAACTGCTTGGCATTAGCAGCTAAAGAGCTAAACTTGGAGTATAAAAGTATTAAAGCCTTATCCTGCCTGTAATTTTATTTTGGCTAAAAATGAAAATGTCGTCTGTTAATTGTGTCTGCAGCCAGTGAACTCTCAGACTGCATCTGGAAGGGGAGCAGACTGTATAAACTCAGATCTAAATGTTTGCAATATAGTCTACCAAAGAACATTCATCAGATAAGTGAGCATATGACAACAATTGTGGTGTTCAAAAGGCAGGTAAAAATTTTAGGGTTTTTATGATACCTCACTATCTATTCCCAGACAGATCAACATGAAGAAAAATAGCACCGAGAAGAGTTGTGATACTGGCATTGTAGTGAAGGCTTCTGGGTAGATCACAAACACTAGACCAGGTCCTGAAATCAGAAAGATATAATAGAAAAATCATTAACTCTGCCAGGTAATTTTGATGATTTTTTCAAAATCAACTTTTTCCAAAAATCATTTTGGGATCAAACAGTTTGGATCCAGATCAGCCCTGAAATTTTTTTTCGGGCCTCATCTGGGTTCAAACTGTTTGCTTAGATTATCAGCAGACAACACTAGTCGGCAGAGTATACAACATATTTTGCTTTCAATTACTTGTCTTCATTTTCAAGCACAGTTAACAGGGCATTTTCTGCCCTTCTCTAGGGGTCGAATTTCGGCCCTATTCCCATTCGAAAATAGCCACTTTTTCCCAATACCATGTATGTTTTTTCCAATTAAAAAAAAAATAAACAAAAAAAATTTTTTTTTAGAGACCCCTACTACTTATGAGAAACAATGACCCATATCAGAATGATACTTAAACACTTGTGCTTAAGTGGTATGGTTGGCATTATACAATCTACAATAACTTGATTTTGAGGATATATTTTGCTACCCTTGATATGTTCTATCTTGTTAATTTCTCCCAATTTTGCTGTTAAGTCGATATTTTTTCTCAAATGTGGCCAGGGGCCTTTTCCCACAATTGCTGGAAAAAGCCCTGGTGAAAACTCAATAATTCAAACTTAGATAGTTCAAAATACCTGCTAATTTGAATATATTTTGGGATGCATTGAGCTTACAGAATAGGATGTATTCATAAACTATCTCAATTATTTCGATTCAAAACATGTTTTGTGAGCGTACAAGAAACGTCTCACTGAGACTTTTCTAACCGAGACGTTTCTTTTAAGCACCCAGAACATATGCTTTGTTAGGAAGTACTGAAAATAATCAGGTTTTTGGGGCTAAATGTCACTTAATGACTAGAACTTTATAAATTTTTTTGTTTGATTTGATTCTTTACGTCCCATCAACAATTTTTCAGTTATAAAGTGACGGGTCTTCCTGGGATGAACCAGTACTAAGCTAGGATTAATATGTCTTGCTCAAGGACACAACGCAGTGACGCCAGTGAGGCTCGAACCCGCAGCCCCTAGGTCTCGAGTCAAGCACTCTACCACTGAGCCACTGTGCTCCCCTTTTTAATTTATTACCTGCTAATGTTGTCTGCTTTTTTAACAGAAAACCTTTATTACTCTCAAGTCATACAAACATGACGCATGAGGATAACCTTTGAAAACAGTTTGGATCCAGATCAGGCCCAACAAAATGTTGGGCCTGATCTGAATCCAAACTGTTTGATACTCTGACTGTATTCCTGAAATAAATTTTGAAAGACAATAATTTTGAAAAAATGACACCAAACAACCAAAGGGCATGCAAAATTTCCCAGCATGCAAAGAATTAATTGAAAACTACTGATAAGCCAGCACAAAAACTCTTGTCCTGTCAGCATCAAAGCAATGTATTCACATGGCTGTTGAAAACCATGAAACTTCAATTCTTTGCTTTCTGGGTAATTTTTCATGCTTTTGTTGTATGCTGAGTTTTTTTTCAAATTTAAGTTTTTCAAAAATTCTTTCAAGAACACCAGGGGCATAGCTACGTATATGCAAAAATGCATTTGCGTACACATTAGGACCAAAAATATGGGATACGGATTCTTGCCGTGATGGTATGTGTACAAAATGTGTGCCTAGAACCAATCTTAATCTTTGACAAAATTTGTGATGTTGGTATCTGTCCTCAGAGGGCCTGATCGTATACAATTTTTATAATCTACCATAAACAAGAGTTTTTTTCTTGGCAAATAAGGCAGATCCTGATTAGACGTCACATTTTGCAGCGTCTCATCTGGGTCTACCCTGTTTGTATATGTTCCTTTTTTGCATGCATTCAGCATGTTCCACAAGTGCGTACTTTGAATTTTAAACTAGCTACGCCCCTGAACATTATCAAAGTGTCAAATGATTTGGGTCCAGATCGCAGGACCAACATTCTGTCGGTTCTTATCAAGGGTCCAAACCCTTTGCAAAGGTTATCAGCTTACGATAGACATCATCTTTAGTAAGGAAAGAATTAATGCTAATTTGAATGTAGATTTCAAACATACCTTCTTTAACGACATCATCGACATCCATGTCTTGGGTGTGAGCCAAGTAGCCAAGTGTTGAGAATATAGCAAAACCAGCAAGAAGGCATGTGAGAGCATCAACGACACTTAAGATAAGTACATCTCTGAAAAGAACACATACATGGACTTTCATTTAGATTTGACCCTTCAATGATTTTATTTGACCATTTTTAATGCCTTATATGGGAGTCATTCTCAATCCAAAAATGGCCTTTATTTTCCCAATTTCATGTATTTTAGTACTTATTTCCCATTTCTTATGATATATTTTCCCAAATTATAAGGAAAAGGTAGCTTCCCAAAATTCCAAATAAAATCACTGCGGCGCCTTTACATTCATCATAAGATAATTTATTAATATAGAATATAGGGAACACACATGTTTTTTCATGCGTTAACATGCAATGCACACAAATTTTAGTTTAGTTGGTTTTATCAAAAACTGCCTACAATATTGATTTTTTATAATACAAGCAAGTGCATGAGATTTCCAACAATGTAGTATGTGCGACCAGCAAACCTCAGATCAGCCTGCGCATACGCACAGTCTGAGCCTTTGCTAGTCGCTTGAGTATTCTATGATTGTCAAGCTACTGACTGAACACAATTTGGAGTTTCTGAGCTTAAAAGGACGCTGTACAGGGTTGTCCGAGTCTATTCATGTCAAATGCCACATTGTTGAAAATCAAATGTCATGGCTCAATTACTACAGTGAACAAACTAACAAGAAAGTCTTGCTAAAGGATACAACACAGAGTCACCAGCTAGTTCAAGACTCATAGGAGGCACTGTGTTGTGTCCTTGAGAAAGACACTTTGTCCTCTGCTTAGTACTGTAAATTTGGAAAATTTTCGTGAGGGTTTTATTTTCGCGAAACTTCGCGTATGCAGAGTTTCACGAAAATAAAACCCTCGCCAAATGGCAAAAAAATCTTTTTCCTTTACTGATGTAGGTAAATCATGCCAAAGTCGCGAATTTTAACGTGGCAAATATGTCTTTTAACGCCATTCGCAAAAATAAAATTCTCACAAAAATTTCCAAATTTACAGTACTATTCAAGGCTCAACTCAGGAAGACGGGAAAATGTCCAGAAATTACTGAATAAATGTTCACTGGGACATAAAGCATCAACACCAACGAACAGACAGCTTGCTAAATAAAACCACCAGTTGAGCTATGTTGGGGCCAGCTAAAACTAAACATCAGGCTCCAACCCTGCACTGATGGAAGTTTTAGCTCGGGGTCAACATTCAGTCTGAGGCCTGACTCACTGCCGTGCAATTAAAGAGGGAAAACCCCTGATCGCATAATATCCAAGTTATAGCCTTCTCTTTATAATATTTGAGCCGCAACATGAGATTTCCAACAATGTGGTATGTGCAACCAGCAAAGTCTCAGATAAACCTGCGCATTCGCACAGTCTGATCAGACCTTTTGCTAGTCACTTGAATATTCTATGAGTGTTAAGCTACTGGGGGAACATCATTTGGAGTTCCTAAGCTTAAAAGGAGGCTGCACAGGCTGGTATGAGTCTACACTTGTAATATACAGCAAATGTTCTAAAATTTTGAAGACTGGTTGCCTGAAAAACTGGCCTAGACCAACAACACATGCTCAGATATAAGACTGTTTCTGAAGAAGCAGCCTGATCAGGGTCTTTCCTGTTAGGTGTTCTGACAAGGATAATATACTAGCTATGAAAAATCAAAATTTTATTTGAGAACATATAGAGAAAAGTTATTAAATTTCTAGAAAACAGTAAAACCGTCTGAAGCGGCCACTCAACAATAGAAATAAACAAAGATCTAAATGATGAATGGTAGCTAAATGAAGGTCGAAAGTATTGCAGAATGCTCTCCCTTGGAGCATTCTGCAATACTTTTGACCTGCATTAAGCGATAATTGGGCTTGAAAACCATTTTTGGGTGTTTTTGAGAGTGGCCCTTATAGACAGGTTTTACTGCATTTACCATAGTATCTCCTCTAAAACTTACTTAACTATCTTGTTACTTCTTTTATTATAACTAGACATGGTGATTATTCCCCCAAACGCAATCCCAAGGGAGTTGAAGGTCTGAGCAGCTGCATTCACCCATACCTGTAAAACACATGAAAACAAAGAGATAGAATCTGACAACTGCCATGTACACCTTATGGAGCACTATGGTTCAGTTGTAACATGTCAGATTTGAGATTAACCCCTTTCAGACCAATGGAATTTTCAATAAAGAATATGATACATAAAATATAGTCAAAATGGTCCATTTTTGAGGGGTCACAGTTTATAATTTTCCCTGAATTATAGCATTTCTTTCTCTGTAGATCAATTTTTTCTCAGCAAACAGTGCAGACCCTGATGAAATGCTGCATTATGCAGCATTTCATCAGGGTCTTCAGTGTTTGCCAAAGTACCCGTTTTGGGGTTAACTGTCTACAAAGGATTCATTACTATGTATGCTAAAGTATATGTCTGCATAATGCTTTTGTTGGACTTCATTCTGATTAGAATACTTCCTGCATTGGCGGACCCAGAGGGGCTTCAGGGGTATCGATCTAACCCTCTTCCCCATCCCCGTTTGTAAATATCCTATGAAAATGAAATAAGGTCTCAGTGAGACCAAATTATTTCATTTTCATGGGATATTTAAGAAAAATGAGATTAAATCAGCAAAGCGCCTTTATACGTATGAACCCCATTTCCGGAAATCCTGGATCGGCCCCTGTTCCTGGACTCATGAAGTAATGAAAAAACTGAAATACTTAGCAAAGCAAAGACTGTGATCAGACTTTGTGTAAATCCAGGCTGATCTAGCCTTCACTGGGCATGAACTCATATCAAGCAAGCTTATTACAGTAAAACCTGCCTTAAGCGGCCACTCAAAAAGAAGACCAAAAATTGGTTTTAAAGACCGATTATGGCTTAATGCAGGTGAAAAGTATTGCAGAATGCTCCAATATTTTCGACCTTCATTAAGCTACCATTTGTCTTTAAGACCTTTGTTTTTTCTATTATTGAGTGGCCGCTTAAGACAGGTTTTACTGTAGTCAGTCATTGGTTTACAAAATAAATCTGAGTACACTTACATTTGCATCCATAAGTTTTTCCCATTTTGGCACAATAAAGTAGAGTACACCATCAACAGCACCTGGTAGTGTCAGTCCCCGAACGAGCAGGATTGACAGAACAACGTAGGGAAATGTTGCTGTGAAATACACAACCTAGAAATATGAGGTAAGTATGAAACAAAAGAAAATGCCTTGTTTTTGTGATCATTAAGGTAAGGCTTTTCTGAAATACACAACCTGGAAGTATACGGTAAAGATGAAACAAAAGAAAATGCCTTGTTTTTGTGATGAATATAGGGATCACACATGTTTTTTCATGCATTAACATTTGCCGGGTCCCAAGGAAGCTGTTTGAACACGAGGCCGTCAGGCCGAGTGTTCAAACATCGTCCAAGGGACCCGGCAAGTGTTAATGCAATGAAACAAACATGTGTGATTGCTATTCTTGCATATTTTACCTGATTTCAGTATAAACCACGCTCAAAACGTCGCTTAAACATTAAATATCCCTTTTTTTACACTTGATTTCTCAAACAAAATGGCGTAAACGTCAAACTTTCAAACGACATTAAGTCGCCACAACGTCATATATACGCATGCAACGCTTTTGGGAACGAAAGCATTGGCGAAATTATCAATCACAGCAGAAACGCTTTCCAGTGTCACGTCATGCGTGCAAATCAGGGCCCAGTTTAGGCATTTTCAAGTAATAGCCATGTTCAAACAGCACATGAATCTCATGATTTGAACATGGATTTTGCTGCTTCAAACAGCTTCACGTAACGAATTCCCATGCAAGAATAAAGTAATTAGGCTTGTCTGAATACACAACCTAGGAAATATAGGATAAGTACAGGTATGAAACAAAAGAAAATGCCTTGTTTTTGCGTTATCATTAATATAAGGCTTTTCTGAAAAACACAACCAAGAAATATGAGGTAAGACTGTAACAATGCAGGGCTTTTTCCAGAAGTTTTGGGGAAAAGGCCCCTGGCCAAAATTGGAAAAAAATGATCGACTTAACAGCATAAATTGGGAGAAATAAACGACATTGAACATAACAAGGGTAGCAAAATATATCCTCAAAATCAAGTTATTTTAGATTGTATAATGCCAACCATACCACTTAAGCACAAGTGTTTAAGTATCATTCTGATATGGGTCATTGTTTCTCATAAGTAGTAGTGACCTCTAAAAAAAGTAAAAAAAATAATAAAAACATTTTTTTTTACTTTTCTTAATTGGGAAAAACAGACATGTTTGGTAATGGGAAAAAATGTGGCTATTTTCGATTGGGAATAGGGTCAAAATTCGGCCCCTAGACAATGTTTGTGATCAATAAGGTTAAGACTGAAGAAATTAGAATAGAAAGGAGAATAATTTATTTTCAAAAATGTTTTAGAGAGCTAAATCACATTCTCTGTTCATTTCATCGTTAGAACAATGGAGGACTTAATTAATTTGTGTATGAAATTTTCACACCTTACCATGATATTAACAGGAAACTACTAAATGTAAAGACAGAGCAGTTTATAAAATACAGACAGCTCTAAATAATGTGGGACACACATTAAAAATGACATTAAAATAAATCTATTGGGGGAAACGGGCACTGATCCAGAAAGTTTTGTCAGGGGGGGGGGGGGGGTTAACTTTTACGTTTTGTGTTTTTTATGAGGGAAGAGAGGATCCAAATACCACTATAAGCAGGCCATCATCAGTCCACCAGCAAAATGCCATTTAAATGGCATTTCGCTGGTGTGTCGATGTTGGCCCAACACTGACAGCTGGATTGGTAGCTTTGTGACTTTTCAGGGGTCCGGACCAATATTGCTTAGAAGCCCTATATTTTTGTGATTTTTCAGGGGGGTCCGGACCCCCCGATGGATCTGCGCATGGGAAAAAACTAAACTATGAATGATCCACTGAAAAAATGGACATCATGGGACACCCGCAGAAAAAATAATGGTAGCCATGGCACGACAGCATTATATGATTTATATTGATCATCATTTTATATCGATCAGCAATATATTGATGCTCCAGTGTATTCAGAATAGATATTTTCATGTAAGTATAGTAAGACCTGTCTTAAGTGGCCACTCAAAAATAGACAAAACAAAGGTCTTAATGGAAAATGGTAGCTTAATGAAGGTCGAAAGTATTGCAGAATGCTCCCCTTGGAGCATTCTGCAATACTTTTGACCTGCATTAAGCGATAATCTGTATTGAACCCCAATTTTTGTGTTCTTTTTGAGTGGCCGCTTAAGACAGGTTTTACTGCAAATAATACGCACTCTGATCAGACTGCTACAACTTTTAGGGAGCAGTCTGATTTGGGTCCATATTATTTGCAATGAAGGCTACCTATGAACATAAGCTGACGAGAGGAGCAGACAAATTAAGAAGTGACTGGCGGGCTAAGTGTTAATAATGGAGGATACTTTATTTCACCTTGCCAGTTGACTTTGGCCCCTTCCAGATGCAGAAATAGACTATAATCCAGCACGCGAGTAGTATCAGGGTCAAGTCCCACTGTAATACACCAGGCTCATCGATTCCTGAAGTCTTCTCTAGAACTTGTCGTCTGAAAAAAGGGAGATCAGCTCATAGGTTTAGATAAACAAAAGTTTTTAGTGTAAAATTGTAAATATTTTCTTACCCATCAGTTTAAACATATGTTTTGGGTGCTCAAAAGAACACTCTCATTGAGACGGTTCTTTTGAGTACCCACAACATATGTTTAAGTTGAGAAATAAGAAAATTAAATTTTTGACACGCACCCTTAACCCTGTGGGTCCATTTTGTTTCTTGAGTTGATGCTTTATACATCCCAGTCAACAATTTTTCGGTCATGTTGAGAAATTTTCCCGTCTTCCTGGGTTGAACCAGTACTAAGCAGAGGATAAAGAACCTTGCTCAAGGACACATACAGTGTCTCCGGTGAATCTCACTCAAGCAACCCTTCAATATCAAGCCTAACACTCGACCACTGAGTCCCTGTCAGGACTTTAGTTAAGAGTGTATAACAGAAAAATATTGTTCTTATTTCTCAACTAAAACATAGGTTGTGGGTACTCAAAAGAACCGTCTCAATGAGAGGGTTCTTTTTGAGCAGCCAAAACATATGAACCAGTGCATGTGATTTTTAACAATGTGGCATTTTGACATGTGTAGACTCGGACGAGTCTCTGTAGCCTCCTTTTAAGCTTAGAAACTCGATGTGGTGTTCAGTCAGTAGCTTAACAATCATGGAATACTCAAGCGACTAGCAAAGGCTCTGATCAGACTGCGCGTATGAGGCTTTGCTTGTCGCACATACCACATAGTTGGAAATCTCATGCACTGGCTCATATGTTAAAACTGATGGCTAAGAAAATATTTACAATTTTACGCACAAAAATTTTGTTTAACTAAACCTATGTTATATACTGCACATTTTTGAAGTGACTCATGAGCTCGCCTATATATTTATGCATAAATTTTGTCCTTAACATTGTAACCCTTACAGTGCTAATTACAACAAACATCATCTGCTTTTGTCATCTGCTGATATGTTTTGAGAAGCCTCTTGGTCAAACAGTGTAGATCCAGACCAGACTGCTCTTGTATAATCTGGGACCACACTGTTTGTATGTATACTTACATTAACCAGAAATGTTAGTGATGACCTAAGAAGATGACATTTTGAAATGCAATAATTGCAGGCGCTTTAAGGGTTAATATCACTGTGGTCATACTACTACAGCAATTTGGGGTTTGTCATCCACTTCGATGTGATAGTAAAATTACCTTCGAATAAAGGCTAACAAAATGAGAACTTTCCAATATATTTGCTTCGAGATTGCATCGTCTAGTTAATAACCTCTGTGTTGTTTTGCCAAATGGAGATAAAATCAGATTTTAAATGTGTTTTTTTACAGTTATATTGAAAAATTGTCGATTACGGTTTGGTCATAATTATACGGTTTTGTCATTGATTAGTTATCTATGATGACAAAACCATAATTATTATTTCATGCCTAGACATCAAACGTTAAAGCTATCATATAATTTTAAAGCTAAAAGTTAGAATGTGAATTTGATGAACAAAAATCATTCGGAACCCAAGCATTATGGGGCGTATTTTGGGGCGTTTATCTGCGATTGAATGAAGAAATTGAACATGATAAGAAAGTTACCTTAATATCGGAATGAGTGACAAAACCCAAATTGCCGTAGTGCTATGACGACAGTGAATATGATGTTATTAAAAAGGCAGTTTCTTACTCATAAAAATCTTCTGTTGGTGATAAACTTCCATTAGGTTTTTTCAGTACTATGGTTTTATTGGTGACAGGGTCCACGATCGTTGCCTTGTTAGTGTCCCAACATTGATTGGAGTTCCAGTCATTACTGCAATCTGTCCAGGGTAGCGCTGACGTGAACGAACTGAACACGTAGTAGAATGCCCACGTAATGATCACATTGTAATACGTCGTGAATAGGAACGAGATGACAACTGTTGCTAGGCCAGCACCTGAAATCATAGCAGAGTGAAGTCCCTTTATAACACATCTGATTATTACATGGATTTGGATATAACACGGTCTGGTTCATGGTGGCTCCTCAATTTTTTAACAATGGAATTTCACAAAGCAATTGTAGGAACAGTGGTGCAATTTCATTCTTGATTTGGATTCATCATGTGTATGTAAAATTGTGATTATTTTCTTATCTATCAGTTTAAACATGAGTTTTAGGTGCTCAAATGAAACATCTTATTGAGACAGTTCTTTTGAGTACCAAAGACACATGTCTTGATCGAGGAACAAGAAAAAATAATTTTCACACTGTGACAATGTTATCAAGAGGCCTGGTATGTACTGCATAGATCAGCGGTTTAGATAAACAACAATTTTCAGCGTAAAATTTTAAATATTTTCTTACCCATAATTTTCATCATATATTGTGGGTGCTCAAAAGAACCGTCTCATTGAGACAGTTCTTTTGAGCATCCACAACATATGTTTTGGTAGAGAATTAAGAAAAATATTTTTCAGTTACGCCCTCTTATCTAAAGGCATGGCATAGATACTAAGCTGGTGTCATTGCCCTACCCTCCATATCAATGGGCAATGTTTGCATGCACTGCACTGACGAGATGAGTCAACCCCCGAATTTCCTTTGTTCAGCATAATGCATGCCACAGTTACTGATTTAAAAACTATTCATATATTTTTTTTAAGTCTACAATTGTAAGTATTTATAGAAAATGATAAGGTCTTCCAGTGAAGACTCAGGTCATCCTGCATATTTGCCCAGGCTGATTATAGTCTCCATTGTCTGCATGAACAAATTTTAATCTCTTGGATACCCTTTCAGTGCTTAAGAGTAACTGGAAATTGGCCCAGTCTGATCAAAATACCATTCATTCAAATAATCTGGCATAACACCTTAAATTTGGACAATATTTTGTTTTCCCTTCTCTTGCAAATGATAACAAAACCTTCTGTTATTTTGTCTACGGATTTATTTATTTAAAAACTCTCTGAAACAACCAGAGAAGACCCAGATAAGACTGCTCCTTGAGGATCACTCTGATCAGGGTCAACACTAGTTGACTGTTTACTGAAATGAGCTGTGACATGTGATTTCCAACAATGCATTTTGACGTGTGTAGACTCGGGGACGAACCTCTGCAGCCTCCTGTTAAGCTTAGAAACTCCAAATGGTGTTCAGTCAGTAGCTTAACAATCATACAATACTCAAGCAACTAGCAAAGGCTCTGATCAGACTGCACATATGCGCAGGCTGATCTGAGGCTTTGCTGGTCGCACATACCACATTGTTGGAAATCTCATGCACTGGCTCAAGTTATTGTGTGGTGTTAGCAACCTGATGCATTAAGCTACCTTTAAGCTGCATTAATATTTCTAGCACGAGAAGGGTTTAAGACCATATACGAGGGTCATTTTTTATGTTCGTAGAGAGGTAGATTTAATGAAAACGGCGAAAGTAAATGCATACATCATGCATATATTTGGAAAGACTGAGCTTTTATCTATACATGCAACCTAAAATTATTTCAAAATGCATTACTTTAATGTCTTCTACGGGTCAAAGACATGCCTATATAACGCACACTGGAAATACTGTAGAAATATGACATTTATGGACTTAGTCTCTGATAGAACGTTTGTAATAATTGCATGAAAATGGGTCCATAGCCATACACAGCTTCTGAAAATTTGGCTGCAGATCAAGGACACCACGTGCTACAATATTATATAAATATTATAGCAAATACGCAGCAATTATTGGATATGGAAGATTTGTTTAGAACCTCAGCAAATTGAACAGTAGGCATGTGAACTTTATTATAAAAAGTTGACTCAAGTGGAAGTTGGATACGGGCTTTTGAATGTGGCTTAATATGTTAGCTGCATAGTAGTATTATATTTTTTCTTGTTTATATGGTAGATGGAAGTGTTATGGTAACTTTCATCCCAAAACAAAGTTAATGCTTTTGTTTTATTAGAAATTAACTGCAAAATAAATAGCCTAGGGGGGTGCTAAAATCCCTCATTTTGTACATAAATGACGTCATGGAGCGTTATTATATTTAGAAAAATACATAAAAACTGTTTTTGTGCCTCTAAGCAGGTGTTGAACTCACTGCAATAAGAAAATTATGCAGATCCGATTGTTATTGTGTTTTCTACGCGGGTCTGATTTACCCCACCCACTTTTTATTATATGGGGGTATGCCAGTACCGGAAGTTGCCCGTTACAGTCCTAAATCGATACATCAATATAACTGCTGACGAATGATTGAGTATATCATGTGCTATGCAAAACCAGAAGAAATTTTAAAATTTGTTCATAATCGTAATTTTAACAGATATAATAACTAGCACTTGACTGTGATTATTTTGGTATATTGATGGGTGTTTTAAAATTGTTATAGAAGAGCAAACAACATGCTTAAAGTTTTGCTGCACTTGTCTACAATTAGCGTTGGGATAATTAATTTTGATGGTGCAATAGAAAAATCAGCTTGAAAAATGCTTATATCACCATAGCGAATGGAACTTAGCAGCATCTAATTTCCTGATTGTTGCGTGGTTAAAATGGCATGGATTTTGACCAGTGTCATTTTCTATGCCTATTCAAAGCTATATATCTTGACCGAACTAAGTGCTAATGATGTAAAATTTACATCAGTTGATAGACAAAAGCTAGACCTTTCAATATATATTACTTATTGTACCGTAAATCCTATATTTGTAGAGATACAGCCTAATTCTACGAACATAAAAAATGACCCTCGTATATACAATGTAAGTTTACCATTCTAATGAATGACACTTCATTTTTGAATTAATTTTTTAACAGACTTTATCCCAAGAAAATTATGCTTACCTTTCAAAATAGGGCACAGTTTGGCCAAAGCCCCTATAGGTCCTTGCTGTGTGAATTGACCAACAGCCATCTCCATGTAGAGAAGAGGGACACCACAAAGGATCAGCATGATGAAGAAGGGGATCAAGAAAGCTCCTGAAAGATGATAAGCAGTGTTGGAACTTCACTTATTATGGAAGTCCTTTCTTGACGGAGTAGCATATTGTTAAAGAGAATGATGTTGGTTGTTGGTTTTGTTGCTTTACGTCCCAAGTCAACAGCTATGGTCATTGCGGGACGGTCAGTTCACCTATCCACACTTTTTCCTGGGCAGGCTTGAACAAGCGGTTAACCAGTAATTTGTGCACATACTTCGCTTGTAACTGACAACAACCCTTCTTGAATGAATCAGCGGAAGGGAGGAGAATGACCGTAGAAATTATTTCATGATCAATCTCCACGAAAGTATGGGACCGGGCTGGAGAATGATGTGATGTTAATTTTACAAAATATACAAAATAGAAATATGATGCTTCATTAAGGCATGTATGGAAGTATACTTAGTGTCAGTGAAAAGTTACCAGTATCTAAATTTCAATATTTTGGAAAATATATAATACAGCTCTATGGCTACCCCTGCGAAATTTTGTTCTACAAATTGGAGGTGTTCTAGAACAGTTCTAGAACATTTAGAACTGTTCTAGAACTGTTCTAAACAGGTAAATATGTTCGTTCTAGAACTCATGTTCTACAACTGTTCTAGAACATTGTTATAGAACAAATCAAACACATTCTAGAACTGATTTCCATTCTATAAGCGTTCTTGAAATATTCTAGAACATTTTTAGAACAAATCAAGAACCAGTTAGTTCTACAAATGTTCTAATTATATTCTAGAACATTTTTAGAACTTTTCAAGAGCAAAATAAGTTGACAGAAACTTCTAGAAAATGATTCAAATTAAGTTCTAGAACATTTGTCTTACTTTTTAGAACTAGTTAATTCTACAAATATACTAATAAATTCTAGAACATTTTTGGAACTTCTCAAGAGCAGAAAGTATCAGGTAGCTCAGTGGTTGGGCACTTGCCTCTGGTTCTAGAGGTCCCAGGTTCAATCCCTGCTTGTGGTGAGGAAATTTGCAGGGATGACAATAGATAAGTGCATGGTCCTTTAGATCGGGACGTTAACTGGCTGTCCCCTTTGAAGGGAAGGTCACCCCTTGTGCAGGTTAAAGAACCCTACAGTAATTTAGATATGGTTAATTACTTGTAGGCTTTCATCCTGCAACCTGGAGTGTACAAAGAATTCTTGCCGATAATACTTGCAAGCGAGGGTCTGGCAGTTACAATATAGAGAAAGAAAGAAAAAAAGGGCAAAACAATTAAGTTAAAGAAAAATCGAATTAAGTTCTAGAACTCATTTAGTACTTTTATAGAACCAGTAAGTTCTAGAAATGTTCTAAAAAGTTCTAGAACATTTTTAGAACCTTTAAAGAGGAAACATGTCATAACCAGATGGATGATGGGAAAAACATGGCTGCAAGAATTGGAGGGAAAATGTGGAGGCTCTTCAAAAACATTTGTTTTGGAATTTCTAGATGGCAAACATGATAGTAGTTTTGCCTTAGACAGTGAGTAGACCTGAGAAACAGTTTCTCTAAGGTTTTCAATGTTGATTAATGGTGGGGTTGTTGTTTTTAAGTTTTTTTAGCAAATGCAAGACAATGTTTTGAAATGGGTGGGGTACGTAATACAGGGAGGCATGTTACCACAATGAGAAGATGATCATGGCTTTAAATTATTATAAACAGAGGTTGAGCAGTTAACATCCAATAAGTTTTCAAAAAACTACAATGTTACAGTTTTGCAATAAATGTTATTTATTTTTCAATTCACTGATAATTCGGGAGAAATATTTTACTGAAATTTACTGAACCAGCAAGTTCTACAAATTTTCTTGTTAAAAAATGTTCTAGAACATTTTTAGAACAGTTCTAGAACAAGCATGTCATTATCATTAATTTAACCAGATTGATGTTGGGAAAAACATGGCTGCGATAATTGGAGGGATTATGAAGGCTGAGCCCAAAAAGCACTTGTGGCAGTTTCTAGATGGCAAATTGACAGTATTATAGTCTGGGACAGTGAGTAGGCTTGAGACACAATTTCTTAAGTTTTAATGTTAATTGTTGCTGTTTTTTCATGGTCAAATGCATGACAATGTTTTGAAATGGGTGGGGTAACAGGGTGGCAATAACTAACAACATTTAGGCTAACTTAGGGCCCCTATAATAATTCTCCTCCAGTTGATGTTTATTTATTTATTGTTTGATTACTTATTGGGGTTTTAAACCAATGTCAACAGTTTTCCAGATATATAAAGGTAGCATTCGATGGAATCTTATTTCCAAACCCTATATGGGACATTTTTGGGGAGGTGTTCAACAACTGTTTAAAAAAAAATTCAGTTGTATTAGAACATTTGCAGAACAAACCACTAGAACATTCCTGAAATTGTTCTTAAACTCAATTCTAAAATGCTCTAAATAAATTCAGGGGCATTAATAGAATGTTTTTATGACATGATTTTTGAAGAGTTGTTCTACAGTTGTTCCAGAAAATTTCTAAAGGTTTGTTCTGGATCAGTTCTAGAAGGAGCCAAGGTTTATTCTAGAACAGTTCTAGAACAAACCATGAGAATATTTCTGGAATTGTTCTGGAACCATTCTAAAAATGTTCTAGAATGATTCAGACATTTATAAAACGTTAAATGAGACATTTTAGCGGTGTTCTACAATTGTTCCAGAAAAATTCTAAAGGTTTGTTCTAGATCAGTTCTAGAACTAACCAAGGTTAGTTCTAGAACAGTTCTTGAACAAACCATTAAAACATTTCTGGAATAGTTCTGGAACCATTCTACAGATGTTCTAGAACTATTCAGAGACATTTATAGAACGTTAAATGGGACATTTTTTAGGGTTGTTCTACAATTGTTCCAGAAAAATTCTAAAGGTTTGTTCCAGATCAGTTCTAGAACAAACCAAGGTTAATTCTAGAACAGTTCTAGAACAAACCACAAGAACATTTCTGGAATAGTTCTGGAACCATTCTACAGATGTTCTAGAACTATTCCGAGACATTTATAGAACGTTAAATGGGACATTTTATGAGGTGTGTTCTACAATTGTTCCATAAAAGTTCTAAAGATTTGTTCTGGAACTGTTCTAGAACAAACTTGATTTGTTCTAAAACTGTTCTAGGAAAAACTTTTAGAATTTTCTGGAACTTTTCTAGAACAAATCTTCTGACCTTGGCTAGAACATTTGTAGAACAAACAATTGTCCCATTTAACGTTCTACATCTGTCCTATAAACATTCTAGAACATATCTAGAACAGTTCTAGAACATAGTTCTAGAAAATTCTAGAACTCTTCTAGAATGGTTCTAGACCATTTCGCAGGGGTATACTTTTACATTCATGTTTCTGGTCAACGGCAGACTGGTTTGGAGAGCTAACACAATTCCACTAGCCCTGGAACTATGGTGCACTGGATGCACATGCCTTTTATGTTTTTCCCAGTTATTAAGAATTTGAAAATATTATTTTCAGAAGACAACATGCCAGTGCATGCCCTAAACGTTTTCATTGAAAACGCCACCAAAATGGTTTGAATTATCCCAGGGACCAAGCTAGGGGCGACTAGGGCGAAATGGTCGCCCTGGGGGCCGAAATTTCACCCTAAATGGGACCCAGGGAGAAGTGGGAGTCTCCCTAAAAAAAAAAAAAAAAAAAAATTTTTCTTTTTTTTTTTTAGGGAGACTCATTTTCATTCTGTCACCACACAAATGCAAGCTGTGGTGACATTATCAGACAATCTACTACCACTGCATCGTGTTTCTCCTTCCATTAAATGGCAATAGTATGTGTAATGGCTGATTTGCTTCTAAATTGACAGAAAATGTCGTATACTAGTTTTGTGCTATAATTTCTCCCTATCAGACTGTCACTTCTCCCTAATTTGCCTGCAGGGAGAAGTCACTTCTCCCTAAAATTCTGTGCCAGCTTGGTCCCTGTATCCCATTCAGCACAAAAAAGGAGGCTAAAACTGTAAGGTAGCACCAAAACTTTGCATTTTTCTAAACAATGCAATGGAAACTACTGGGGTCCATCAAAGAGTGGTACTAATGCATTCGGATGCGATGGATACCGTTTTCCATAGTGGTGAAGCATAGAACTCCATGCCATAAAATTGAGTGCTGAAGTGTCCCCAGTTCTTCATTCAGAATTAACTAAATATTGTCCTATGTTAAGTGTATGGGATTTACTGGTAACTTTTCATTGACGCTTAGTATATTAAAGAATATGGCAGTAAAACTACTTTAGGGCCTCATTGAGCATAACTAGGCACTGAAAATTTATTAAGGTATGTATGGTAGTGATAGACTAAACTGAGAACATCAAGGCATGTACCGGTATGATAATTATAGAAAATACGGTATTTTGTTGTCACAACTGGATTAAGACCACTCAATTGAATTGGTCACAGTCTGAGTCTATTGTGGTGCTTTGTAACATATTATGTTCTATTTTATGTCTACCCTGATTTCTGGTTTAGCCTTTAAGACCCATTCACCTTTTTTACATGTCTGGACAGAGAACACATGGGTCAGTAGAAAAAGAAAATGTTAAGCGTAAAAATGTTAATATTTTCCTATACATAAGTTTTAATACATGTTTTTGGTGCTCAAAAGAACCAGCTCATAGAGGTGGTTCTTTTGAATACTCACAACATATGTTTCGGTTGAGAAATAAGAAAAATAACTTTGAATTAGACGCTCCTATACCTATAACATGAGCCGAGTCATGAGAAAAACTTTTTTTGTTGTATGTCAACAACAAAAGTGCTGGCCAGACTGCACATCTGTGCAGTCTGATCAGCTCCTTTATTATTTCTTTTTGAGAAGGTATGATAGCTACACTTGCTCTATACCAATTTCAAAATTCTGGCTAGTCTGAGTAGCTGAGCAGTCTTAACCCAGAAGCCAGGTTTTCTCTCGACCAGGTCCATATATTTGTAACTGCAAGTCAGAGTGTCCAGTCAAAGCATGTCCCAATACTATCCTGTTTGGATTAGTACCATAAAGCTACAAAAGATTGGAATACTTTTAACAGCCAAAGACCTTAAGAGGCCAGGTGACCAGGCAATTTGGTTAAAAGCAGCCCATTCTTATTAAAATATGAATTTTTACAGTCACACATAATTTTAAACAAATTGGTATAGGTCTATAAATATGTTAATATTTTCTTATCTATCAGTTTAAACACATGCTTTTTGGGAGCGCAGTGGACTGTGGCTCAGTGGTAGAGTGCTTGACTCGAGACCGAAGGGTAGCGGGTTCGAGCCTCACCGGCGTCACTGCGTTGTGGCCCTTGAGCAAGACACATTTATCCTAGCTTAGTACTGGTTAAACCCAGGAAGAACCGTCCCGCATAACTGAAAGATTGTTGAGTGGACGTAAAGAAACAAATCAAACAAACAAACAAAAGACACATGCTTTGGGTGCATATTCATTGAGACGGTTATTTTGAGCACCCCCAACATACATGTACGTTTGAGTCGAGAAATAAGAAAATTATTTTTTGATTATGCACCCTTATCTAAAGGCCCCGAGGTTATAAAAAAAAAATCATGCTCAACTCAACTGAGCACGAAATTTCAACTGCTCATAAATACTTAAATACTGACAAATGAAGCAGTTTCTTGCATTAAGTCTCTCAGATGTTGTATTTATCATACTAATAAATGTTAAAAAGCCTACAATTGTTGGCATTTTAACATTTATGAGCAGGATAAATTTCGTGCTCAGCTGAGTTGAGCATGGGAAAAGTTTTATAACCTCGAGGCCTGATATATGTATACAATTTCAGTCACATTTTGGAGAGAAAAAATGCGAAGACCAGCAAAGCATATTTTATGTTTTCATGGTACCTTTTACAAGGAACAACAAAAAATACTTTCAACAAAGATATACATCATAGCAGTTTCTATGAATAATTAATCCAGTAATTCAACTTATTTAATATGAAAATGGACAATACTTGATTTCAGTTTGATACATGTGTTGTAAGTTCATGATGCTCTCAGAATTTTGTCCTGATTCTTGGGCATTGGTCCCGGCTTTTATTCACGACTCCGGCAAAATGAGCGCAATGGCTCAGTGGTAGAGTGCTTGACTCAAACCGAAGGGCCGTGGGTTCGAGCCTCACTGGCGTCACTGTGTTGTGGTCCTTGAGCAAGACACATTTATCCTAGCTTAGTGCTGGTTCAACCCCGTCCCTGTTTAACTGAAAGATTGTTGATGGGACGTAAAGAATCAAATCAAACAAACAAAACGACTCCTGCAATTAGTGTGGTATAATATAGCTGCATTATGAAGCAATGACAGATCCCAATGAGGGATTTATTATTATTACTTGTTTATAAGTGCAGCATGGCAAAAGTGCATGATCTTATGTCCTGGACAGTTTTTTTTTGCAAAAATTTTATGTATATTATCCGATTGGTAGATTGTGTTTTGTCTTAAGTGATCTTAATAATAATTGTCTTCGACAGCCTTAATGTTACAGCAATACCAACAGGAAGGAACTTAGAACTATTATTACCTCAAACAGGACCAAGAAATATTTAAAAAGTTTGAGATATTGGATTCTTCTAAGGAGTTGTGGCCGAGCATTGGCGAGCAATATTGTGAGGATCATACCATTAATCTAAATTGCATACGGTAACCCCATATTAAGTATATCAAACAAGCCTCAAAGGTGTACAAGGCACTGAATTCCTTTTATAGTTAAATATCACAATACAGTATCAATAATATTTATATTTATACGGTCAACAATGTCTGTTATTAAAACAAACTTATGGTAATGTGGGCCACATGAAATGAGATTTGAGCCGCGGCATGAGATTTCCAACAATTTGACATTTTGACACGTGTAAGACTCGGATGAGCCTCTGCAGCCTCCTTCTCCAAATGATGTTCAGTCAGTAGCTCAAAAATCATAGAATACTCAAGCGACTAGCAAAGGCTCTGATCAGACTGCGCGTATGCGCAGGCTGATCTGAGGCTTTGCTGGTCGCACATACCACATTGTTGAAAATCTCTTGCACTGGCTCAAATTTTTATTATGCCTGCTAGTGTCATCTGCCCATACCCTTTGCAAACAGATTGGACCCAAATAAGGCCCAACACACTCAGCTGGATGGTATCCCAAAAAGAATTTTCGAAAAAGTTGATTTTGAACAAAATCTGACGACAAAAAAGCATGATAAATTTTCCAGCGGGCAAATATTTAAAAGTAGAAAGTTTTTAAAATTGTGGTCCCTGATGCATGTGGGAGGATTAGTGTACCATAAACTTTGGAACTCAAAATTGTGTCTCAATACTGGCCTTTAAAGTGTACTGAACAGTTTGGACTCAGACCAGACCCAACAAAATGTCAAGCCTGATCTGGATCCAGACTGTTAAACACTTTGACGATATTCTTGAAAGATTTTTCACATGTACAACATAGGGAGCGCAGTGGCTCAGTGGTAGAGTGTCAGGGCTCTCGATCACACGATTTTGGGGTTGAATTTCGGCCCCATTCCCAATGCCAAAAAGTATGTTTTTCCCCAATTCCAGGCCAAAAATTCCCAAATCGACAAAAAAAATAACAAATGATTTTTTTTTTGGTTCTCCATCTTCATTTCATATAATATAAATACAGAACATATTGTTACATAGAATAATTGAATATGATAACACTTGCTTCTTTCTCTCCCTTTTCTCATAGTACACTAAGGGGAATCAATCTCGCAATTGAAACGTCATACATAAGACGATGTCAAATTTTCCAATTTTAGTCAAAACGCCGCTAATTTTCCCATTTCCATGGACCCCGGCCCCATTCCCAAAAGGGTGTGAGAGCCCTGAGTGTTTGACTCGAGACCGACGGGCCGCAGGTTCGAGCCTCACCAGCGTCACTGCGTTGTGGTCCTTGAGCAAGACAAATTTATCCTAGCTTAGTACTGGTTCAACCCAGGAAGACCCGTCCCTATATAACTGAAAGATTGTTGATGGGACGTAAAGAATCAAATCAAACAATCAAACATGTACAACATTACAGGATAGGATCTGACATTAAGCTGTGAGGCTTATTGTTGTCATCTCCATGAAACGGTGGAGTTTTCAGTATTTACGAATGGTTGGACTAGTCTAAATACTATTATTAGACAGACAGACAGGACAGGGAGAGAGGCAGGCCGAGATACAGATAGGTAGGTAGGTAGGTAGGTAGGTAGGTAGGTAGGTAGGTAGGTAGGTAGGTAGGTAGGTAGGTAGGTAGGTAGGTAGGTAGGTAGGTAGGTAGGTAGGTAGGTAGGTAGGTAGGTAGGTAGGTAGGTAGGTAGGTAGGTAGGTAGGTAGGTAGGTAGGTAGGTAGGTAGGTAGGTAGGTAGGTAGGTAGGTAGGTAGGTAGGTAGGTAGGTAGGTAGGTAGGTAGGTAGGTAGGTAGGTAGGTAGGTAGGTAGGTAGGTAGGTAGGTAGGTAGGTAGGTAGGTAGGTAGGTAGGTAGGTAGGTAGGTAGGTAGGTAGGTAGGTAGGTAGGTAGGTAGGTAGGTAGGTAGGTAGGTAGGTAGGTAGGTAGGTAGGTAGGTAGGTAGGTAGGTAGGTAGGTAGGTAGGTAGGTAGGTAGGTAGGTAGGTAGGTAGGTAGGTAGGTAGGTAGGTAGGTAGGTAGGTAGGTAGGTAGGTAGGTAGGTAGGTAGGTAGGTAGGTAGGTAGGTAGGTAGGTAGGTAGGTAGGTAGGTAGGTAGGTAGGTGGTGGTGGGTGGGTGGGTGGGTGGGGCGGGCGGGCGGACGGGCGGGTGTTTGGGTTTTGGGTGGGTGGGTAGGTAGGTAGGTAGGTAGGTAGGTAGGTAGGTAGGTAGGTAGGTAGGTAGGTAGGTAGGTAGGTAGGGGGTCTTTTTTGAGTTTGGTACTTTTCACAGTCAAACAATGAGAACTCAAGCAAGCCAGTGAGTGCACATATGTGCAGAATTGCTAACTTATAATGCCTTCACATACAAAAAGTACGAATTAAGAATTTGATGAAGTATCACACCAAAAGTTAGACCTCTGGGCAGGCATTTTGCATATACATGTATGCACTTGGGACAGCACACAAAATTTTGGAACTTAAAGTTTCAGATTTTGGAACTTAAAGTTCCAAAATCAGATCTTGAAGATCCAAAATATTGTGTGCTGTCCCATATTTATATTTACTTTTCTCAGTATTAAAATAATATAATGTCACTTTTGGATGTAAATAGCAAAATTATTGACAGATAAAGGTGATACTTCAACCTTTTCAAGTGGTTCAAATATTTACAGTCAACAAATGATAAATATTTGAAGGCTTTTACCCAGATTAAAAGGGGCATGACTTTTCGGCCAGTTTTTCAAAGAAAAACGATTGTCGTTAACAGTCAACACTTTTGTAATAATAACATGACCGAGAAATCCAACATAAGTTACCCATAACCCTTTAAAGAAGCATTTTCTTCAATAGAAAAAAGAATCCATGGAACTATGATGATAGAAGAATTTTATTAAAATAACAACTTCATTTTCATTGATGAATAAGAAGTTGAAGCAATATACAAATGTAGTTAAATACGTACTGAACTGGGTTTTCACTGATTTAATTCTTAAAGAATATTCTATCCTGAATAACTTGAAAAAAAAATTATTTGAAACTCTGTATAACTTCTGACTAAACCCAGGCCTATATCTACAGTGCACAATTGAAAGTTATTTTTCTTACTTCTCAACTAAAATATGTGTTTTCTTTTTCTTGTGCACCAAAGTTCAAACTTTTGAATAAGAAATTACCAGCAATTTTACGCTCAATTATCTTTGTTTCAGGGAGCGCAGTGGCTCAGTGGTAGAGTGCTTGACTCGAGACCGAAGGGCCGCGGGTTCGAGCCTCACCGGCGTCACTGCGTTGTGTCCTTGAGCAAGACACATTTATCCTAGCTTAGTACTGGTTCAACCCAGGAAGACCCGTCCCGCATAACTGAAAGATTGTTGAGTGGACGTAAAGAATCAAATCAAACAAAACAAAAATCTTTGTTTCAAGTTTGTCCAGTCAAATTAACTTAAAATGTATTTTTTTTTTACATAGGTCTCAAATAATTCATTGTGTCAACCATTGAGATAATTTATGATGTAGATGTATGCACAGCTTAATATGCTCAACCCTTGTCCTGCTGAACCCATATTTATCCTTTTTGAAAAGCCTGTAGATCCAGATCAACAGGCTTATGATTAAGCCATAGGATCAGGAGGCACTTTTATCCATATACGCTTACACCTGGAATGCTGCCTGTTAACAGGATAAAATTTGGGGAGGAGTGTAGTACATGACGATGGTTAAGCACAATGAAATTATTCAAGGTTATTACATGTATTAGAAGAATTATATTAGCAACAAAAACTATGGATACATCCAGAAATACAAAAACTATGGATAGATCTACATCAGCGAGTGGCTGGACCTTTAGTATTATGTGGTATATTTATGTTGAGTGCGGTAATCGTAAAAAAGCAGTTACCAACCTCCTCCGCTTCTGAAACACAGGTACGGGAATCTCCAGACATTTCCAAGGCCAACTGCATATCCAATGGTTGCCAGCAAATACTCCACTTTTCTGCTCCAAGTCTCTCTTTCTTCCCCACGTACCGCCATGCCGAAAATTCTCAATTAAAATATTGTAAATCCGCAATCCGACCGGCTTAAATTGTGGATTTTGTCTGTTTAATCCATGCTTTTCGCGTAAAAAGCTGGTACTCGATACTAGTCTCAAGCCGTTCGGTTATGAACGACATCGAATGGTATGAGAAATTTAGACCGAGAACCAAGTGTTCCAATTTCTTACCTGAGTCATTTGTCCATTCTGATTGGCTGGAAAATTATGAATGAAAAAAACGAGCGTAAACTGTTCAGAAAAGTTAAGGGACAGTTGCTTAAAAATTCTGCTCCCAGGGGCGCGCTTTCCTAGGTTGAACTTGTACTACGTAGGCATTGAGGATAAAGTGCATGGGCGGATCCAGAGGGGGGACAGGGGGTCCAGACCCCACTGGAAAATCACAAAAATATATAGGGTTTTTTGCAATACTGGTCCGGATCCCCTTGAAAATCAGAAAGCTACCAAGCCAGCATTCCATGACGGGCCATTATCGGGTCGCCAACGAAACGCTATTTACACAGAGTTTCGTTAGCGGGCCAATAATGGCCCCCGCTTTTAGTGGTATTTAGATCCTCTGTAAAAAAAAAAAAAAAAAAGTTTTAATAGTTGAGTTGGACCCCCTCTGACCAAAACTTTCTGGATCCGCGCAGGAAGCGCCCTGCTCGAGGGCCAAACACCACGTCGACGACGGCGGCATTACCGGTCACTAGTCTTGCACTCTGTTGATCCAAAAATGGGCCATTCAGCCGAATTTAAGGGTCACGTTTTGGGCGGTTTTATTCAAATTTTAATAGAACATTCTTTAAGCAAACAGTGGAGACCCTGATCAGACGTTCTGCGGCGTCTGATATGTCTGCACTGTTTGCCTATGTCCAACAAAAAGGACGGTTGTTGTTATTGGCTCGCGACAATTACTCTTTTGGTATTGTCCGCCTCCTCAGTAAACCCCATACGTTTGAGAATCATTGTCCAAACAGAAGTGGCGGAAAACAGTTCTGGTCATTTGTCATGCAAAATCGGGCCACTATCTCGAGATGGGATGCTGACAGAGTAAAGAACAATGAGTTCGGGATCAATTCATTCTGCAGAATTTTACCAAATTCGGCAAATCCGATTTCAGCTTAGCAATCCAAGTCTTTCAAATACGAAGCATATTTTAAGCTCTAGAACTGCGGTCGCCTTTCTCTAAAACTAAGCAGTGGTAGAATACAGCTGGGAGAACTGGCCCGAGGTTATAAAACCTTCTTCATGCTCAACTGAACTGAGTACGAAATTTCAACTGCTCATATAGACTAAAATATCCACAAATGACGAAGATTCTTGCTTTAAGTCACTCAGATGTTATATTTATCATGCTAATAAATGTTAAAATGCCAACAATTGTATTTTAACATTTATGAGCATGATAAATTTCGTGCTCAGCTGAGTTGAGCATGGAAAAAGTTTTAATAACCTCGGGGCCTGGTCCTGCTCAACAAATGTGATCTTGCTTACAATTGCTCAACTAAACAAACAGGGACATTCAAAATTGCAGTCAACAGCATGCGAGGATCCAGAAAGTTTTGCCAGAGGGGGTTCAACACTGACAAAGTTTTTTTAGTTGATTGGATGGAGAGAGGATCGAAACGCCACTAAAATTGGGCCATCATCGGCCCACCATTGAAATGGCGTTTCGCTGGCGTGCCGATAATGGCCCACCATTGAATACTGGCTTGTTAGTTTTGTGATTTTTAGGGGATCCGGATAAATATTGCTAGGAAACCCTGTAGTTTTGTGATTTTCAGGACCCCCTGTCCCCCTCTGGATCCGCCCATGAACAGTTCAATTACTCGACACATAAGGCTGCAAAGAGGCAGAGGTCTACGTTAGAGTAACTGTGCGGATCCAGTTTAAAATCGAGTACCCTCAGCACCAAACTGGCAGGAAGGATACCACCACATGTTTAGTCTTGGACCTTCCAATAAATGCTGGAGTGGATGGACAATTGTATACTTGTACTTAAAATGATAACTTCCAAACAACATGAATTTCTTCCTCGGCAAACATAGTAGACCCCGAGGAAATGTCGCGGTTATGTATGTAATCATTAAACAAATAAAATCAAGAAGAGAGAGAGAGAGAGAGAGAGAGAGAGAGAGAGAGAGAGACCAAGCAGCATTATCATAGCTAATGCTCCCTAAACTATCAGACATGCTTGTGGGTACAGACAATATTGCTGGTCCTGTTCTACAAACTATTCCTGTCCACTCGATAAAAAGAATAGACACTGCCAATTTTAAACTTTTTAGCAACGGCGATCAACCTACATGACCAAACACAAGCAGCTCCCATCTCTATTCAACGAAAACATCAGTTTGTGCAACATCATATTAAGTGTGTGTGTGTGTGTGTGTGTGCGTGTGCGTGCGCGTGTGCGTGGGGGGTTACAATAAGCTAAGTCAAACCAGCCAGGCTGGAGGTCCTAGGTTGATTAGATGCGTGTATGGCAAGCTGAGAAGTACTGAGCCTGAAGGTTCCAAACCAGCCATCAGTCCATTGACATGATCAGAGAGCGCTACAGGCGAGCAGGACTGTTAAAGGATATGCAACGCTTGAGTCGACTGAAAGTTACCAGTGCTGAAGAACGTTGTTGCGTTGACTGGACCAGAAAATCGACGACTTTTGCTGCTAGTGGTCGGGATGCTCTGCCTGTATCAATTTTGCGGAGGCAGCTTCAAGTCAAGGGTACCTGCAAAGAAGCCCGCCATATTGTATAAACCAGCCCCACACTACGCAATGCGTGCATCCAATAGAGTAGTACATGGGCCTCTTTAGATGCAAATCAAACAGATATCAATATACCTTGGGCGACTTAGTAACTATTTATAGTAATTCTTTTTTGCATATATATACAATGTATATACGGAATTTATGCATTTTGGATGGCATCATAATTGTGTGGTCATGTCTAGACGTATGTTGGAGTAATAAAGTTTGGTGCCTTCACTAATCATATTGATATGGTAGGGCGTCTAGCATGGCCCAATGGGGTGGAACACGTGATATGTGACGTGTTTTGTGACGCCATTGTACAACATTGTGGCCGCTGTCATCTAGCAGCTTATATTTAGTTATAGATAATACAATTTCTATCCGCTCTGCGTCTGTTTAAGAGGTAAGCCGGCTATGATAAGTACACGAGTCATATTTTTTGCAGTTGTGTTGGTAATAAATGCGTTGTATGCTTTGTAATATGGGTAAAGCAAACAATTAGACACAAATAAATACCGTTTTGGCACAATGACCTAATTAAAACTGTGTGTTGAAGTAAAAAAGGATAAACGAGTAGCGTGTGATCACAAAAGGAACATATTTAAATTACATGAGCTGTGGGCTAGCTCACGAACTAGTTGCTTGCTTTTACAACTTTTGTGGTATGGAGAAAAATGCAAAAGAACTTGCCACCAATGGGTATAATTTCCAATATAGCTGCTTCCATTCTGTAGCAAATGTGACATCACAAGTCGTTACGTGTTTCCCTACCTTGTGGCCTATATACATAGCTGAGTGATTTGTCAGGTACTTCAACACACCCATTATCCAGAGAAAACAAACAGGACACGCCATTATAAACGCTGCCAGAGTTTATAGCATAAGAAACGGATATACCTCATAGAAAGCAGCTATTTTTGATATTTTTTATGACATTAGCCATTTCTGTGATATTGTAGGATCAAAGAATAATGCATTCTCTATGCTACCTCCAAAAATAGTAAGTATGATCAGGAAATACCACAATCATAAACTGCAGACTAACCCATGGCACCGCGAGGAAGAGCCACACAACAATCACAAGACACCAGGAAGACAAACTAAGCAAAGCAACCATCTCTCTCTTCCCCACCAAGATGATTGTAAAAGTAGAAGGGGCATAAAGAAACGTACAACAAAACATAGAACAATCACAGAATCCTACAATGGGAGTAACAATAAACAACAAGGCAACAACAACAGAACCACCGCCTTAGAACGGACAGCAGCCTAAGCCACCAGGTGGCTTAAATGCATTTAACTGGTACCAAATCTTCGCCCCAGATTCTGCTGTTGTTGAAGTACAAAAAATGTTCAGCTCGCATGCACGCCTTCTAACTATTGCAATGTATCATCATGGAGAAACACGCTTATCAAATGAACAAAAACTGGTATCTGAAACAGTCAGATAAAGGAATGTGAAGCTGTAAAAGCTTGATAATACTGCAGCAAATGGAACTTCTTGCTTCAGGGCACTGTTAATTATGAGCAATCAACACAAGCATATGAAAATGTAGGTTTTTGTAGTCACTAGGGGTAGAGGTAAATATGCTATTTGTAAGAAACCATGAAACCTTGAGGAATTCCAATGATATGCATTTTATCTTAGGCTGTGTCCTTCAAAGGAGGCGGCTTCCTAGCCTATGCAAAGTATTCATTACAAGGAAACGATCAAATCAAATATTCATATAAGTTCAACAGAATTGAGTACAATTTTAGGGCGCAGATTTAGCCAGTATGCGTTCTTAATTTTTCTATGGTTTTGCAAATGTCTAAAATATGATTAAATAACAATCGAGTGTGACCAGATTATGCCACAGTCACAGACTACAGACTAACCCACACTACCTTAAGAAACAGAAAACACAGATACCCACATAACATCAAGAACACAATCAAAGTTAAAGCAGCCAGCTCTCTCTTCCTCAGCAATGTTAACATGTTTTGAGATTCTTTTAGCAGCTATGCAATATCTGATTATCTATTTTTCATTTTATAATGAATCTTCCCTGGACACATTTTGGATAATCATCAAAATCTCATGAGCTGGTGCCATGGGTTTGTCTGCAGTTTGTGATTGTGGTATTTCCTGATCATACTCACTATTTTATATATATTTTATATCTTTCATGACTATGGCCTCATCTTTTTATCCAAACTCAAAAAAGCATGACTGACAGACGTAGTCGTAGAAAGTTAGTCAAACTCAAAACAATTGAAATTTTCATCTAGTTGAGAAAACCTGAACCAGTTGGGTTCTTTTTTTTAACCTTTTGGAGAAGTTGGTGGAGATCTTCCTCTATAGCTGAGTCTGTTGTTTACAAATTTTGTAGATTCTCTCCATTCCTGAAGGATTATTTGTAGCTGTGTGTACTTTTTTCATTATTCAAAGCAACAGTTAACAAGAGGCTCAATGAGCCTATACCGCTTACCTGCGATTTTGACATCATGGTTTCAGAGATTTTTATACCCATTTTTTTCTTTAGAAAAAAGGGTATATTAATTTCGTACCAAAGTTGGTCCATCATCTGTCTGTCTGTCCGAGCACACAGGAGAGATAATAGGTAAGGTGGTTGGAAATTTGAACATTTTCCATTAAGGTAGTCAGTTGTGAGTTCAAATATGATTTATTACGTAAAAGTGACATTTAGGTGATTAAAATTACTCTTAAGTGGATAGCCTCTTAAGAGAGTTTTGCCACCTATAAGAGTATATTTAGCTTCTTATGTCCAAACGGTGAGGACGTGCGTCCATCATTATTTTGTGTAAATGCATCTCCTCCTAAATTGTTGGATATAGCAGCTTCAAAATTTGCAGGTGCATAGGTCACATGATGTAGAGCGTACTGGGCAACATTTCTTGTGGCCTTGACCGAAGGTCAAATAATGTGTTCTCTTCTAAATGCACCTTCTTCTAAACTGTTGGACATAATAGCTTCAAACTTTGAAGCTGCATAGGTCATATGTACTTGGCAATGTTTTGTGTGAACTTGACTCCAAGGTCAAGGGGTAGCACAGTGGCTCAATAGTAGAGAGCTCGACTCGAGATCGAGGGGCCGGGGTTTTGAGCTTCACCGGCGTCACTGCGTTGTGGTCTTTGAGCAAGACACATTTATCCTAGCTTAGTACTAGTTCAACCCAGGAAGACCCATCCCTACATAACTGAAAGATTGTTGATCGGACGTAAAGAATCAAATCAAACAAACAAACCAAGGTGAAGGGTCAAATATTTTGTCTAGTAAACGCATCTACTCCTAAACCGTTGGATGCAGCAACTTCAAACATTACTGGTGCATAGATCACATGATGTACAGGTTAGGTGTGATTTTGAACCAAAGGGCAATGTCAAATAATGCATTTTCTTATAAATTCATCTCTTCCTTAACCGTTAGACATAACAACTTTAAATTCTGCAGGTGCACAGGTCATTTGTTGTAGTGGGTACTGAGCAACATTTTGTGTGGCCTTGGCTCTCAAGTTCAAGGTCAAATAATGTATTTTCCTGTAAATGCATCTTCTCCTAAACTGTTGGACCAAACAACTTAAAACTATGCATGTGCATAAGTCACACGATGTAGAGGGTACTGGGCAAAATTTCATGTGACATTGACCCAAAGGTCAAGTTCAAATAATATATTTTCTTGTAAATACATTTCCAAAACTGTTGGAGACAGCAACTTCAAACTTTGCATGTGATGTACATGATATAAAGGGTACTGGACTACGTTTAGTGTGACCTTGTGTATGACCTTGACCAAACGTAAATGTCAAAGATAAACAAGAGGGCCATAGTGGCCCTGAATTGCTCACCTGCACTACATGTATGTGCACCAGTCATATAAGCTTATTTGACCCCTGGGAAGGCCAAGTTTGGCCCCAGGGGCATTATTTGAACAAACTTATTAGTGGTCCACTAGGTGATGCTACATACCAAATATCAAGGTTTTAGCCCTTGTGATTTCGTGCATATAGATTTTATCATGTGTTCCCTATATAAGCCTATGTAAAGCATGTGATCCCCGTGGAAGGTCCAATTTAAGTTCCAAAGGCATGATTTGAACAAACATGATAGTGGTCTACTAGGTGATGCTACGTACTTAATATCAAGGCGTTTGTCCTTGTTATTTCAGACAAGAAGAATTTATTTTTTTCTGATGTAAGCCTATGTAAAATATGTGACCCCAGGGGCAGACCCATTTTTAGCCTCAGGGGTATAATTTAAATAAACTTGGTAGAAGTTCATAAGGTGATGCTACATGCCAAATATAAAGGCTCTAGGCCCTGTGGTTTCAGACAAGAAGATTGTTTCATGTTTTCCCTATATAAGTCTATACAAAACATGTGACTCCGGGGTGGGCCCATTTTTGGTCCAATGGGTATAATTTGAACAAACTTGGTCCACTAGGTGATGCTACATACCAAATATCAAGGTTCAAGGCCTTGTGGTTTCAGGCAAGATTTTTTCATATTTCCCTATATAAGTCTAAGCAAAACATGTGACCCCCAGGCGGGCCCATTTTTAGCCCCAGGGGCATAACTTGAACAAAGAGGTCCACTAGATGATGCTTCATACCAAATATTAATGCTCTGGGCCCTGTGGTTTCAGACAAGATTTTTTCATGTTTTCTCTATATAAGCCTATGTAAACCTGTGACCCCCTTGGGCAGGCCCATTTTTGGCCCCAGGGGAATTATTTGGACTTTTTTAGTAGAGGTCCACTAGGTGATGCTAGATAACAAATATCAAGGCTCTAGGCCTTGTGGTTTCAGACAAGAAGATTATTAAAGTTTTCATCTTGAAAATCTATTTTTAGCCTGTGTGACCTAGATATGCAACGGACCGGAACCCTTTGAGCAATTATTAAAGAGGGCCATATAAGGATCATTCCTGCCAAGTTTGGTCAAAATCCAACCTGTAGCTGTGGGTTGGTCTGCAGTGTTTGATTTCGATCATTTAAGTCAATAGTTAACGGACGACTAGGATGGTGGACGACGGACAAAGACCAATCACAAAAGCTCACCTTGTCACTATGTGACAGGTGAGCTAAAAAGCGGGTATTTGTGATGGTGTACCTTTGACTGCAGTCTAGTTTTTAGGAGTCTGAGTAAATGGCTCCAAGGTGTGGCCAATAGGGACCCCAGGGATTTATGTAGGGCTAGTTACATACTAAACAAAAACTTGGGCCTCAAGGTTTTAGAGAAGATTTTTGAAAGTTTTTTAAGCTACATACCAAAGTCCAGGATCATTGACCCCTTGGTTATGGAGAGTCATTACCATGTATGGATATGGTAGCCATTTTGTCATGTGACCTGGATGACACAGTCATTTTTACATTGTCTCATACAGATGCTTTAAATTAATTTTAATTGAATTGGCCAAGCTTGTGGTTACTGAGAAAATATATCTAAATTTGTTTATGGGGATTCAAATTGGGCAACCTTGGTTTAAAGGTCAACCTTGACCTTAGATACTTACTTATAGTCATTGTCTCATTCAGTTATTTTGTTTGTGTTAATGGTTTACATTCAAGTCAACAATGTTCAGTCATCTGGACGTTTTTATGTCTTTCTGGGTTGACTACTACTGAGTTGTCTATACTTTTAACTTCTTGCCCGACTGTGATTAAAAAGCATTTACAAGATATTGTGAATCAGTTTTATGAGAGATTAGTAAAAATCTAACTTAGTCTATTAAAAACTGCGCTGAGATTCTTGATAAATTAAAACCTAAAGGTTTTCTAGCCTCTGGTTTGTCTATACATATGATTTCTTCACTAATAATGCATTGCTAATCAAAGAAAAACTACTCTATTTATTGAAAGTAAGAAAGAGGGCAAAGATCAGGAATCAATACAATCAAGCACCATACCTGACCCAGGATACCAATGGGAAAGTGACAATGTCACAATTAGACATCACAAATCAGAGCCAAGAGGTCAGCCCTTTCCCAGCAGGTGACCACAAGGCATAAACAAACAGATGTGCATGAAAGCATAACAAAACAAGACAGAAATAACATAAATGATCCACAAAAGAAGCACTGCCTTAGAATGGTCAGTAAAAATATTTTACTGGAGGGCTTATACACACCTTTAACAGAGAGGGATCACTTTATTTGACTTGTATGACAAACACGCTTTTTCACTTCTGAACAACCTAAAAGATATAATTTGAGATCATGCCAGAAAATTTGTGATGCTCTCCCATTATCTTTTGGACAATATATTTATTTGTGACTCTTCCTCACTGTGCCGTGGGTTGAACTGCAGTGTGTGATTGTGGTATTTCCTGATAATACTCACTTACTTTTTTGAACCAGTACTAAGCAGAGGATAAAGGTCTTGCTCAAGGACAGACAATACAGAGCCTCGGGAGAGTTTTGAACTTGTGACACTTTGATTCCAAGTCCAACACTTAACCAACCGAGCCCCGAGGTTATAAAACTTTTTTCATGCTCAACTCAACTGAGCACGAAATATATCCTGCTCATAAATGTTAAAATGCCAACAACATTTATTAGCATGATAAATACAACATCTGAGGGACTTAAAGCAAGAGACTTCTTTATTTGTCGGTATTTTAGTTTTTATGAGCAGTTGAAATTCTGTGCTCAGTTGAGTTGAGCATGAAAAAAGTTTTAAAACCTCTGAGCCGAGTAACAGTACTCCTCTCTATAATGACATTGGCTTCAACGGTATTTTTGAGAGTGACACTGTTAAAAGTGATAGTCCTGTCCATATGTTTAGGAAAATTATGAAATATTTAAAGATTTAATCCAGACAGTTGGTTTGCCTTACTAGTTACCTCAGAGCTTTTTTTCTGCCCCCCCCCCCTCCCCCGAACCCTAAGTCTGATTTTTTCCCTGTAAATCAACTACTAAAAACATTCTGGCCTATGCATTAGAAAACAAATGGCCTTGCAAGTCTCGCATATGAAATTTGAGTTCAATTGGCCCAATCGTTTCAGAGAAGATGTTTGGAAATGTTGATGGATTGTTGGACTGTAGGCTAAGGTGAGCTAAAGATAAAGCAGAAGCCCTCACTATGATGTCCCCAGCACCTCGTCTTGTACTTCATACAGGCAAGCTAAAAGCAACACAATTTTCATCTATCAGATCTAAGACTTTTAATCCAATAAATACAGCACAATAAGAACATAATTATACAGGGTACTGTATATTCAAAATGTTAAAAAATTTGGAACACTTTTCTTGTTCTGTTATCAAATAAAATGTTGGTTATCAAGGCCTGAATTCGCAAAATACTTGTCATAATAGAAAACAGGGAACCCTGATCAGACTGCTTCTGAACTGATCTGGGTCTGCACTGTTTGTTAGGCCTTTTTGGTAGGCAAGTGAAACTCCAGCTGTTATGTTTTTAGAACTATTTTTTTGCGGTATCTTTTTTACCTTCAGTTTTAGCAAAATGTGTTCACAATGAAAGCTGTAGAGGAGACTTTCCACCAACTTCTGCAAATCCTGGTCCTGGTCCATTGATCATGTAAATTGTTAAATATTTGTATGTATATTAAAGAAATAAAATATTGTTTAAACCAACTTCTGCAAAACGTAAGTTGTATGTGGTGCAAACAGATTTTTGTGTACATAGATGAAAATTTTGTGGTAAATTTAATTCATCCAAATTTCTAAGTCTTTTATTAACAGGTAAAATTTGTAGAGACCTGGACAGTAAGGGATATTCTCAAAAAGTATTCATAAGCGGTGAATATCTTCTTATTCAAAGGTTGTGTAAATTAACATAAAACTGCCAATGGAACACTCAGAATTTACCTTGCATATGCAAAATCAACTTTTCGATTATATTTAAACAAGCCACCCATCGCTTTAGTAAGTGAATTGGGGCGGTGCAATGTAACTTTATGACTGTCACCTTTGACTTGGTTTATTTGTACTTTGGTTTGTGTTGCTTTACGTCCCAAGTCAGTTCACCTGACCACACTTTTTCCTGGGCAAGCTTGAACAAGCAGTTAACCAGTACTTCCTGCACATACTTTCGCTTGTAACTGACAACAACCCTTCTTGAATGATTCAGCGGAAGGGAGGAGAATGACCGTAGAAATTATTTCATGATCAATCTCCACGAAAGTATGGGACCGGGCCGGGATCGAACTCGCGACCCCTGGATCTGCAGTCAGACTTGCATCTGTTGCCAGACACGTTACCGACTGCGCTACGCGGCCCGGTGGATTTGTACTTAGGTGAAAATGTTCAAAAGGCCCATCTATGTACAGAAGTAACTGCAACACCTTGGATATTGGGACCGTTTGGAAAAAATGGTGGTGATGTTCCTGAATACTTTTCATCGGGGAAAAGGTGTTCGAAAAATGACGCGGTAAAAAGCTATCGCGGAAAAAAAGTTCTAAAAACTTTACAGCTGGGGTTTAGTGTTTGAAATTTTAGAACATTTACCATAGTCGCTAACGTTTTGTTATAAATTTTTGGTACGTATCACATAGTCTACCAGACAAGGCTCAGACAGAGCCTCCACTGCTTGCATACACAAAGTATGGAAGTAGAAGAAGGCTCAAGCCTCTAGCCCAACTAGATAGCTGTGCATGCATGTTTAAACAATTATCTAGTAGGAATACCTGATGGAAATTCACAGTATAAATGTACATACATGTATTGAGACCAAAAGAAACTGGACGGATAAATTCATGAAATATAATTAATATGAGACCATTTCAGGAAATGATTTTTAACTAAATGATTTCACACCAGATAGGTGGTAAAACCTTCACTGTTTTAACCCTTTTCATTCTGAATATCAGTAAACAGGTACTTTGGCAAACAGCGAAGACCCAGATCATGAATAAGGCGGCATTTCATCGGGGTCTCTACTGTTTGCTAAGATAAAAATAATCTTTAGATTTTTTGATCTGTGATCCCTTAAAACACAAAATGGACTATCCCATACTTTTTGTATCAATATGGTTCGTAAAATCCATCAGAATGAAGGGGGTCAAGATTTGATCAACGGGTCCATTATAATAAAACCTATAAAACAGCATTTTTGATTACATAGTGGCCATAGTGACAAGCTATGTAAAATGCTGTTGCTAAGCCTGATAACTCTGCTGATTTTTTTTTCTAAATTAACATTTCTAAATTATTTTTAGGAAATATCATCAATGTCAAATAAATTGGATCCAGATCAGGTAGGACATTTTGTCAGACCTGATCTGGGTTCAAACTGTTGGCAAAGGTTATCAGCAAACAACAAAAGATGTCATAAATAAACTCAAATATATATTCAATTAATATATCACAAATTGCCTTCCACTTATTCTGATCATGAGGTACTTTGAGATATCAGAATTTGAGTTATTTAGTTTCATAACCGTAACTGAGTTATCTTGAGTAAGAGATGATATCACATTATCGATGGTTCATGATACTGAGTTCTTCTTGTTCTCTCTTGTCAGACATAGCGACAGTTAGTTTGGCCAGAAACTGGCTGAATTCATTCCGCACTGCTTCGCCGTCCTCCTCTATATTAGTGTGCACTACAGGAATGTTACTAAAACACGGTGCTGAAATATAAAGGCAAAAACTATTACTGCAAATCATGGGCGGATCCAGAGTGGGGGGAGGGGGTCTGGACCCCCCCCCTCCCACCTGAAAAATCACAAAAATATAGGGTTTCTTAGCAATGCTCGTCCGGATCCCCTGAAAATCTCAAAGCTTTCAAGTAAGCATTCAATGTTGGGCCATCATTTGCACGCCATCGAAATGCCATTTAAATGGTGCTTCGCTGGGGACCGATGATGGCCCGCTTATTGTGGTGTTTGGATCCTCCCTCTGCTAATCAACTAAACAAAATGCTGACAAAGTTAAACCCCCTCTGACAAAACTCTCTGGATCCGCGCATGCATATCATCATTATGTTTTAAAATTTTGAACACTTCTCTCTCTCTCTGCGTTCACTAATAAGTGATGGCTATCAAAGCTGGAATTCACAAAATGCTTGTCAGAATAGCAAACAGGGAAAAACCCTGATCAGTCTGATCTGGGTCTGGGCTGTTTGTCTATGCCTTTAAAGTTAACGACTTATTGTGTTTGTGTGTCTAGCTTAGTGTACCCAAATATCAACAGAAGGAATTTTATATTTTTCTGCTGAAACCAAAAGATGACAAAAAATGTTTGCAGAATTTAAGATTAGCACGTTATGGATCCACCTTCGAAATGGTGCCAAAAAAATGCAGCTGACACATTGGTCCAGATAAGGAAATTTTATTTGCGTAAATTTTAATTATTTTCTTACACATTAATTTTTAACATGTGTTTTGGGTGCTGAAAAGAACCGTCTCATTGAGACGGTTCTTTTGAGTATTCATAACAGATGTTTTGGATGAGAAATAAAGAAAAAAATTTCCAGTACACACTCCTATACCTGGGGGCCTGTCAAACAACATTTTCATCTTTTTTCACAGCTTTACAAAACAAAATAGAACTTGGTATTTCTTGTGAATCATCTACTGATAGATATTTCACATGAAAAGTCAAGTCATTTTCCGAGAAATCAAGTGAAGTATCTCGAAATACATGTATTGTCTGCTCTGTGATTCAGTGTATGGCATGCAAAGGTTATTATGGTATTCATGGCCACAGCAAAATCAATTGTTTTCAATCAATAAAATGTCCTATATTTCAACACCAAATGGTGCAGGTTGCAGATTTATTTCACATGAATGAATGTTCTGTTTTGTACCCTGGCCTGGATTTTCTAGTTTCCACGCGGATCAGGCTTGACCTTCTTCTTACCATTCGCTACTTTTATTGTCTGCTCTCTCATCTGCTTATGTACTATTCCACAAACAGTTTATGTTAGTGCATGTGTGGATCCAGCGGAGGTGGGGACAGGGGGTCCAGACCCCCCCCCACCCTGGAAAATTACAAAAATATAGGGTTCCTTAGCAATACTGGTCCGGATCCCTCACAAAGCTGCCAAGCCAGCATTCAATGTTGGACCATCATCGACCCACCAGCGAAACACCATTTAAATGAGATTTCACCGCAAATAGTGGTATTTGGATCCTTTCTCCCCTTATCAAATTAAAAAAAAAACAAAAAAAAAAAAAAAAAAACGTCAAAGTTGTACCCCCTCTGACAAAACTTTCTGGTTCCGCACATGTATTCCCCAAACAATTTATGCTAGTGACGTAAGGTAAATCCTCAAACTTTCAATAACTGTATTAGATCTACTGATAACTTAAAATGGTACGTGCATTAAGAGGCTATTTTGGCCCCCTATGAGGTCAAAATATAAAAGCTGCTCCCCACAAGTTTCTTCTTATTAGTTTATAAGAACAAAAGCCAAAGTGTAAAGGTCTGGTATTGATTTCGACTTTTACGGTTGCTAAGGTAACAAAAATGGCTGCCAAAATAGGCTGAAAATAGGAAAATGACCATTTTGGAGCAAATTTGAGACATGCAACAGAGGAATTAATATAGAGCACAAGCAAATACCAACTAGAATTGTTTTTCTACAAAAAAACAACAACAGATGTCCCCCCCCCCCCCCCCCCCCCCCCCTTTTGATGTCAAAAGCATGAGTCATTAAATACAATTTCAAACAGAAACATTAAATACAATTTCTAACGGAAATTCTAGTCATTTCATGCAGACAATCAGCTCGTATCTAGTAAAGATATCTGTCAATGTAGTTAACTATTGCACAATCATAACCTGGTATAAAATAGTCATAGATAATTGTTTTTGTGATGGACAAAGTTCAAAGGGAAATAACTCAAAGAGTATAAATTACAGAGTTACTATTCTTGCACTCTGCATGTCAACTCATGTTGGTTGATACTTGTATAAAGTTTCATGAATATAGCTTAAGCGGTTTTCAAGTTATAGAGCAGACATGGTTTTTGTGATGGACAAAGTTCCAAGGAAAATAACTCAAAAAGTATAAAAGGCAGAGTTACCATTCTTGCACTCTGCACGTAGACTACTGTTGGTTGATATTTGTAAAAAGTTTGGTGAATATAGCTTAAGCGGTTTTCAAGTTATAGAGCGGACACAATTTTTGTGATGCACAAAGTTCTAAGGGAAATAACTCAAAAAGTATAAAAGGCAGAGTTACCATTCTTGCACTCTACACGTCATATGCTGATTGATATTTGTATAAGTTTCGTGAGTTTAGCTTAAGTGGTTTTCAAGTTATAGAGTGGACACGATTTTTGTGATGCACAAAATTCAAAGGGGAATAACTCAAAAGTTTAAAAGGCAGAGTTACCATTCTTGCACTCTGCACGTCATCACATGCTGATTGATATTTGTATAAAGTTTCGTGAATATAGCTTGAGTGGTTTTCAAGTTATAGAGCGGACACAATTTTTGTAATGCACAAAGTTCAAAGGGAAATAACTAAAAAAAGTATAAAAGGCAGAGTTACCATTCTTGCATTCTGCACTTCATCTCATGCTGATTGATATTTGTATAAAGTTTCGTGAATATAGCTTAAGCAGTTATCAAGTTATAGAGCGGTCACCATTTGTGACAGACAGACGGACAGACAGACGGACGTCTGGGGAAAAACAATATGTCTCCCGACCCTGAAGGGGGGAGACATAAATAAATATTTTAACAGATGATGAGAATTATCACGGCACATCATTGCTTGTGCTGATATCCAATTCTTAAGAAATTGGTCTCCAAAAGCCTCAAATTTGGCCTAAAATGGCAATATCTCTATTTTAAGCCTATTTTGTCAGCCATTTTGGTTACCATAGCAACCGGTAAAAGTTAAATAAATGCCATAATTTTACACTTGGGCTATTCTTCTAATTAACCAATAAGATGAAATTGGTGAAGCAACTTTCAGTTTTTGGCTCTATAGGGGGCCAAAATAGCCCCTTAATGCACGTACCCCTTTAGTACCAAAACATATCATGACCTGATTTTGTTGATCTGGCTCCAAACTGCAAAGATTATCAATCCCTACCAAAAAGTATTAAAAGTGTTGAGTTTTTTGTCAGCATACTTGACCAAATATAAAAATAATTTTGTTTCCACTTATAATTAACTTTTTGCCTACTAGAGTCATCTGCTCATAACCTTTGCAAACAGACAGGACCCAGATCAGACCAGATAAAAGATAGGACCTGATCTGGATCCAATCTGTTTGACACTCAAATGGCATTCCTGAAAGAATTTTTCTGTTTTCATATTTTTCCCCTCAAATCTTTGCCCCTGGGTAATTTGTCGTCTGCTAATTTTTTTCAAAATCAACTTTTTAAAAAAAAATCAGTGTCTAACAGTTAGGATAGAGATCAGGTCCAATGTTTTGTTGGGCCTAGTCTGGGTCCAAACTGTTTGCAAAGTTTATCAGCAGATGACACTAGAAGGCAAAAAGTTAAATAAACCATATGTAAAAGAAATTGTGACCAACCAAGTAATGTGAGATATGTAATTATTAAATGAAAAAGAAAACAGTGCTACTTCTTTTTGGATTATTCAATACCAAATGAAAAGCTTCCCCATTCTTTAGAAAGGGTATTCACCTCAAACTCAATTGCAATTTTTCTCTTTAAAATCAGAAAAGCAAAAAGTTCACTGACTCTCTATTCAATTATTGTCTCCAATGTATCCTGTACAAAAAAGTATGAGAACCCAGAAGACTATACAGGCCCTCAGACTTATTTCTCAACCTAAACTTATGTTGTAGGTACTCAAAAGAACCGTCTCAATATGACATTTTTTGAGCACCTAAAACATGTATAAACTGATAGATAAGGAAAAAATGTTATATTTTATTGTTTGCAATTATTGAAGCTCTTCAGTGTACTCTAAGCAGCATCTGGCAACATCGAAACAATGAGAAAAAATTTATAAGCCAGCATTGAGATTTGATACTTTTCGCATTGTCAAGCAATGAAGAATGAGGCCAGTCTTGGCAAATGCGCAGATTCACCTAAAGCTTCCATGCTTGCATACACATTGTATGGATGTAGATAAAGAATCAGACCAAAATTTAGATCTCTCGCGCCACTGGATACCTTAGCATGGGTGTTTGAACTCTATGCCTACTAATGTCGTCTGCTCATAGCCTTCGCAAACAGACTGGACCCAGATCAGGACCGACAATTTGTCAGGCCTGATCTGGATCCAATCTATTTGACACTCAGATAGTATTCCTGAAAGAATTTTTTGAAAAAGTTGATTTTGAAAAAAAATCAGCAGACGACAAAAAAGCATCAAAAATTTCCCATGGGGCAAAGAGTTAGAGGAGGTTTTGGCGCATATACGCGATAAGTATCAGCATCCCATGTGCTAGTACATATGAGCCACGACATGTAATTTCCAACAATGTGGTATGTGCAACCAGAAAAGCCTCAGATCAGCCTGCACATACATGCAGTCTGATCAGAGCCTTTGCTAGTCGCTTGAATATTCTATGACTGTTAAGCTACTGACTGAACTTCATTTGGAGTTTCTAAGCTTAAAAGGGGGCTGCATAGGCTCATCTGAGTCTATACTTGTCAAAATTACACATTGTTGGAAATCACATCATATATGTTGCAAACTTTGCATAACATTGATAAGAAAACAATTATATAATCAAACTACATCCAATAATGAAACAAATCACAACTAAACAAAACAATAAGAAAAACTGATTATTAAAACCATGTGACATACAATTCTCAAACCCTTAAAATATGAATTTATAAACAAGGCCCTAGATCCCTCACCCTGGTTCTGTTTCATCGGATGTTTAAAAAATCTCTCTATAGCTTTAGCAGCATTTTTTTTTCTTTAAAACAAACTTTTGGTGCAATTTCGGTAGAGCCTAGAGGGCATCATGAGAAATGCTTGTGTGAAATTACTTTATATTTGGACCAGTGACAGGAGGATATGTTTAAGAAAATGTTTATGCGGAATGGACGACACACGCCAAATGAAACCAAATTATAAAAGCTCACCTTTGGGCACTCTCTGCTCACAAAAGCTCACCTTTGCACACTTCGTGCTCAGGTGAGCTAAAAAACTTATGTTAAGTAACTTTCTTTGGTATTTTTGGTCTAAGATTTATAATCTGGGTGGCTGAGGGTTTATGATCAGGATTTCAGATCAGGTTAGCCAATAATTTATGATCAGAGTGGCCCACATTTTATAATAAGGAACGTCTATTTTTTATGATCAGGATGGCCAATGTTTTATTACCAGGTTGGCCAATGTTTTATGATCAGGGTGACCCATGTTTTATAATCAGGTTGAACAATGATTTATGATCAGGACGGCTAATGTTTTATTATCAGAATGGCCTATGTCCTATGATCAGGATGACTCATATTTTATGATAAGGAATGTCCATGTTTTATGATCAGGATTGTCCATGTTTTATGATCAGGATTGTCCATATTTTATGATCAGGATGGTATATGTTTAATGGTCAGCATGTTCCATGTTTAATGATCAGGATGTTCCATGTTTTATGATCAGGATGGTATATATTTATGATCACGGTGGCCCCATAATGTTTTGTGATCACAATTGCCCATGTTTTATTATCAGGATGGTGCATGTTTGATGATCAGGAGGGCACATGTATATTTTGTGATCACAATGGCCCATGTTTTATGATGGTGCATGTGTTATGATCAGGATGACCCATATTTTACAATCAGGAAATCCCAAGTGTATTAATCGTGAAGGCCCAATTTTCTATGGTGAGTGTGATCAGAATTCTATGATCAGAATGGTACATGCTTTCCCATTGGTATCCTGGGTCAGGTGTGGTACTTGTTTGTTTGTTTGTTTGTTTGTTTTGATTCTTTACGTCCCATCAACAATCTTTCAGTTAAACAGGGATGGGTCTTCCTGGGTTGAACCAGTACTAAGCTAGGATAAATGTGTCTTGCTCAAGGACTACAACGCAGTGACGCCAGTGAGGCTCGAACCCGCGGCCCTTCGGTCTCGAGTAGGTACTTGTTTGTATCGATTCCTGATCTTTTCACCCTTACCTACCTATTATGATCATGATGGCCCATGTATTATAGAGACTATGATCAAGATTGGCTCAAGTTTTATAATTGGGATCTCCCATGTTTTATGCTACAATTGGCCCAAGTTTTATAATCAGGATGGCTTATGTTTTATAATCAGGATAGCCCATGTTTTATAATCAGGATAGTCCATGTTTTATTATCAGGATAGTCCATGTTCTATAGTCAATATAGTCCATGTTTAATAATCAGGATAGTCCATGTTTTATAATCAGGATAGTCCATGTTTTACGATCAGGATGGCCCTTGTTTTATTATCAGGATATTCCATGTTTTATAATCAGGATGGCCCATGTTTTATAATCAGGATGGTCCATGTTTTATAATCAGGATAGTCCTTGTTTTATTATCAGGTAAGCCTGTGTTTTATAATCAAGACAGTCCATGTTTTATAATCAGGATAGGCCTAGTTTTAGGATCAGGATGGCCCATGTTTTATAATCAGGATAGTCCATGTTTTATTATCAGGATAGTCCATGTTTTATAATCAGGATGACCCATGTTTTATAATCAGGATAGTCCATGTTTTATAATCAGGATAGTCCATGTTTTATAATCAGGATAGTTCATGTTTTATAATCAGGATAGTCCATGTTTTGTAATCAGGATAGTCCATGTTTTCAGATCAGGATGGCCCATGTTTTATTATCAGGATAGTCCATGTTTTATAATCAGGATAGTCCATGTTTTATAATCAGGATGACCCATGTTTTATGATCAGGATAGCCCATGTTTTATAATCAGGATGGTCCATGTTTTATAATCAGGATAGTCCATGTTTTTTTTGTGATCAGGATGGCCAATGTTTTATGATCAGGATGGTCCATGTTTTATTATCAGGATAGTCTATGTTTTATAATCAGGATGGCCCATGTTTATAATCAGGATGGTCCATGTTTTATAATCAGGATAGCCAAAGTTTTATAATCAGGATGGCCCAGGTTTTATAATTAGGATAGCCAAAGTTTTATAATCAGGATGGCCCAGGTTTTATAATTAGGATAGCCAATGTTTTATAATCAGGATGGCCCATGTTTATAATCAGGATGGTCCATGTTTTATAATCAGGAAAGCCAAAGTTTTATAATCAGGATGGCCCAGGTTTTATAATTAGGATAGCCAAAGTTTTATAATCAGGATGGCCCAGGTTTTATAATTAGGATAGCCAATGTTTTATAATCAGAATGGCCCATGTTTATAATCAGGATGGTCCATGTTTTATAATCAGGATAGCCCAGGTTTTATAATTAGGATAGCCAATGCTTTATAATCAGGATAGGCCAAGTTTTACGATCAGGATGGCCCATGTTTTATTATCAGGATGGTTCATATTTTATAATCACGATAGCCTGTGTTTTATAATCAGGACAGTCCATGTTTTATAATCAGGATAGTCTATGTTTTAAGATCAGAATGGCCCATGTTTTATAATCAGGATAGTCCATGTTTTATAATCAGGATAGTCTATGTTTTATAATCAGGATAGTCCATGTTTTATAACCAGGATAGTCCATGTTTTATAATCAGGATGGTCCATGTTTCATAACCAGGATAGTCTATGTTTCATAATCAGGATAGTCTATGTTTAAAGATCAAGATGGTCCATGTTTTATGATCAGGATAGTCCATGTTTTATGATCAGGATGATCCATGTTTTATAATCAGGATGGCCAATGTCTTGTGATCGGGATGGCCAATGTTTTATGATCAGGATGGTCCACGTTTTGTGATCAGGGTGACAAATCTTTTATAATCAGGATGACCAATACTTTGTGATCAGGATGACTAATGTTTTATGATCAGGATGGTCAATGGTTTATGATCAGGATGACATATTCTTTATAATGAGGATGGCCAAAATGTTTTATGATCAGGATTAGTCCATGTTTTATGATCAGGATGATCCATGTTTTATAATCAGGATGGCCAATGTCTTGTGATCATGATGGCCAATGCTTTATGATCAGGATGATCCATGTTTTATAATCAAGATGACCAATGTTTTATGATCAGGATGACTAATGTTTTATGATCAGGATGGTCCATGGTTTATGATCAGGATGACCCATGTTTTATTATCAGGGTGACCCATGTATAATGATGAGGATGGCCAATGTTTATGATCAGGATGGCCCATGTTTATAATCAGGATGGTCCATGTTTTATAATCAGGATAGCCAAAGTTTTATAATCAGGATAGCCAATGTTTATGATCAGAATGGCCAATGTTTATGGTCAGGATGGTCCATGTTTTATGATCAGGATGGTCCATGTTTTATGATCAGGATGGTCCATGTTTTATGATCAGGGTGGTCCATGTTTTGGTGACCCATATTTCATGATGAGGATAGTCCATATTTATTATCAGGGTGACCCATGTTTTATGATGAGGATGGCCAATGTTTATGATTAAGTAGCCAATGTTTTGTGATCAGGATGGCCAATGTTTTATGATCACGATGACCAATGTTTTATTATCAAGATGGCCAATGTTTTATGATCACGATGGTCCCATGTTTTGGTGACACATGTTTTATGATGAGGATAGTCCATGTTTTATGATCAGGATGGCCAACGCTTTATGATCAGAAATGTCAGAGTGTAATGGTCAGAATGGCCCATGTTTTATGGTTGTGTGATCCAAATTATATGATCAGGATGGCACTAGCTTGATGATCAGGATGGCTCAAGCAATTTTAAGGTAATTTTAAGAACATAACCCTAGTTTATGATCAGATTAGTCAGTTTTATGGTCAGGAGTGTTCAAGGTTCAAGATCAGGATAGCTCCGATTCAGGGTTTATGATCAAATTTGTCCAGGTTTTATGATCAAAATGATATTGTTTCATAAACAGGATGGTCCAAGTTTAATGATCAGAGCTGTCCATGTTTAGTTATCATGATAACAAATGCTTTAATGATCAAAGCAATCTTAACATTATTATATTGGTGACCCAAGCTTAAAGATCAGGGTGGCCTACGTTTTATGGGCAAAAATTCAAGGCAATTTTATGATCATATGTTGGCTCAATTTTTTTTGTTTTCAGTAAAGGTGGATCAATTTTCATATGATCAAGGTTGCCCAACATTTATGATCAGAATGATACATGTTATGGTGTGCCATGTTTCATGATCAGTGTATCTGAAGTTTTATCATCAGATGTTAAATAAGGACGGTATCAGAAAGCCAATGTTTTAGGATGAGAATGGACCATGTTTTACAAAATTAAGGTAGTCTAAAGTTCAGTGAACAGAGTGACCCTAGTTTTATGATCACTTCAGTCCAAGTTTTTTTTTATCAGGGTGGGCAAATTTTATGGTCTGGGTAGCCCACATTTTATTATCAGGACGGCCTAAGTTTGATGAGGCATGGACAAAATGGGTGTGGCAATACTATATGGCCATATGGACCTAAAATCTCAGGTAAGATAATAAAATATATGCCATGAAAAGGCATTATATTATGTATAAAATAAATTTAAGGGTTCCCACAGAAATTCAAAAACACAATTCAATGATTTTTCCATGATTTTCCATGATCAACAATGTAATTTCCATGACTATTTAATACAAGGCCTCCAACCTCCTCTTTAAGCAGCATCTTCACCACACCATCTGGCTAATGGTGGTTTCATCAAATTATTTCACAAAAATGCATGATTTTTCCATGATTATTCAGGTGTGTTTTTTCCAAATTCCTTGATTTTTTCATGCATGCAACTTTTTTTGGTGATTTTCTAGGTTTTCCATGATTTCCAGAGCTTGTGGGAACCCTTATAAATTTTTCATCTAAATAACTTGTTTATTTGAAAATAAATAGGGTACAACAATACACATACCATATACAATCTAATAAGCACATATTCTCCTATAAGTGCACACTAATTACTTCACCCATTTAAGCCGAATGGAATTTCCCAATATTATCAATTGGACCAGTCCATTTCCATTTAAGGGCTATTAGGTGGTAATTTTCATTTTTATTCAAATTTTAATAGTACATTTTGTAAGCAAAGAGTGGAGACCCTGATCAGATGACGCATTTTGCAATGTCTGGACTGGGTTTGCATTGTTTGCACATGTCCCACAAAAATGTTTGCACATGTCCCAAAAAAGGATGCTAGGCTTATATGGGTTAAGGGGTTGTTTTCATTATATGAACTTCTGCTTTTCAGTCTATCTACTGTAGTCGGAAGATAAATTAAAAGTGATGTCAGAGCATGTTTTGATTAAAATGGACATTGTTCAATGTTGTAAATGCGTAACTCAGTTTCGTAATAATAGTGTACAGTAAAAACTGTGCAAAACAGCCACTCTCAAAAAGACCGAAAATTGGTTTTCAAGACTAATTATCGCTGAATGCAGCTCTAAGTATTGCAGAATGCTCCAAGAGGAGTATTCTGCAATACTTTCAACCTTTATTAAGCTACCATTTGACATTAAGATCTTTTTTTGTCTATTAATGAGTGGCCGTTTTACACAGGTTTTACTGTATATATTATTCTTTTATCATTAAAACTTGTCCTGGTCGGCTTAGCATAGTGGTATCATGGCATACCCTGTGTTGAAGTTTTGGCGTTACTTTTAACTTATCCTCTGAATGCAGTAGTAGTGACATTTCATCATAAACATATATGTATTCATTGTTTGGATGAATAATCATGTGGATCCTGATCAGCTGGCTTCATCTGAAGCCAGCTGATCAAAACCTTCACTGTTTTAAAATGAGGGTAGAGAATTCTGAAAAAGTTATGTCCTTGGTGCGCTTATTACATCGTATACAGTATCTATAGTTACCATGTGGTCTGGCTGGGGAACTAGCTAAAGTGAGTAAATACAGAATAATGTGAGTAAAAATACATAAGAACTGTGAGGTATTGTATTTACCTGAGATATTCTGACAAACAGAACTCAGCAAATAGTGTAGATCCATATCAGACCGCTCCTAAAGAGCGATCCAGTCAGAGTCTATACTGTTTGCTATTCTGTCTCAAAACTTTTGACACCTCATCAAGAATTCATATCATTGAACAATAACTATCAACAGATCAGAATGTATGCCTTAAACAGCTCATAATAGCCCACTATACTGGACTAAATGATTTTGAATTTTGAGTTATATTAGCCAAATTTAATTTGATCTAGATGACAGAATAACAATGCCCTATGCTCAAGCAGATGACATTTTAGTATAAATACAAAAGAGTCTTAGTGTCAGAATATTTAGGGTAAAACATAAGAATTGTGAGTAAATATATAGGAGAGCTCTGTGAGTAAATGCATAAGAACTGTGAGAAAATGTGTAAGAACTGTGTGTAAATATGTAAGAAATTGTGAGTAAATGCATAAAATAATGGTGAGTTAGCAGATACAACATCCATACTGTGTTATCTGATTTTATTTCATAAAAGTTTATACTTACATACGTAACTGTACGATAGGATTAATCTCCCTTAACTAGTTCGTAACCTGTGAAATCTTGCAAGCGTCTCCATAACTACTAATCACGTGACTGATCTGAGCGCTTGCCCACTCCAACCTGTAAAACCTCAGTTTAATTTCCTGCGACAAACAGTTCGTATCGCAGAATTAATTTGAGAAAATTAATCTCGAAATTTTATTAGATTTCCTTAGTTTATTTTTTCTCTTTCTTCTTGGTAAGCTTTTTTTGGCTGAAGCGACAGTGCGGTCGCAGGCGAGCCCTGAATTGACAATTTCGGAGGATGAAGATTCGTCAATGAATTTATTCCTACAGCCACGTGTAACCGCTTCCGGTATCATGGCGGAGAGCAAACAGAAAGTTTCGCAGACGAAAGATTCTACTTCTAAAACCAAGTCTTCTTCTAAAACTAAGACGTCAGCGAAGCTTGAGGACTTGGTAGTGCTAGAAGGTAAACTTTCGGCGCAGATAGACGCTAAATTTTCGTCTCTGGACAAGAAACTGGATCAACTTCTTGGTTTTTTGCCAATGACAATGTTGGACAATTCTCAAAAATGTGATAATGGCACCGTTGAGCGGGGGCCGATGGGTTTCGTGGATGACGACACTTCGGATGTGTGTAGACCACTGAATAGTTAGAGGAACGCTTCCGAAGGTGGGCGTAGACCTCTCATTTCATTAAATTCGGACCTGAATACTGAATTTGGTATATCCAATCCTTGTTTGGATGATGATATGATATCTCTTCAACCAGGACAAAAAGAACGTAGAAGTTTAGGTCTACTTTCCTCAGAAGAAGAGACGGCATCTCATTTAGAGCAAGATAATTCTGAAAACCTTAACAGTATTCTGTTGGGACTCAAGATAAGGACAATAATGAACCTTTGACCCCTGATTTGTTAGCAGAAATGTTTGGAGAAGATGCTCAGACTAAATCTGCAAAAGTTGAGGGCTTATTTTTGGATAAGACCCAGATTGATATCCTAGAAAGTACTTGGCATTGTAAATTTCCAGATAAATTGTCGGCTTACAGAGAGACAAGTAAACAATCTTTTCCAGCCGGGAAAAGTGCCGAAGATTTTCTTCAAGTACCAAGTCTGGATGAACTAACAGAAAGACTGCTTGTGAAGAAACATGGTCACAAGGCTGGTTTTGGGAATTCTCGGTCACTATTCTCCCAACCTTATAAATCCATAGAGAGAATTGCATACCAAGGACAAGTGGCAGCTAGGCTCGACGTGGTGTCTTTGTGCTATACTCAACAGGCGTTAGGACTGTTACTTTCTAATTTGAAAAGGGAATCCCCTAATTTGGACGAGGCTGTACAAAACGTTAGAGACATTTTTGCCATGTCAACCAAATCACTAGATCAAATGGCACGAAATGGTGCTTTCCATCATCTGATTTGCAGAAAAATTTAGCTACAGTGGCAGATACAGGACTGCACCAATTCAAAGATCTTCAGAAAACAGCTCTCACCGCTCCCCTAGCAGCTGAGGGTGTATTTGGTCCAGAATTTGAAAAGAAATTAAAGGACAGACAAGAGAAGGACAGACAACTCACTGATTTAATGCCTGAGACTAAGAAGTGGAATAAAAGGAAGAATCCTTATTTTCAGGACAATTAGTACAATAGAAATCTAGGTTGTCAGATGACAGGCCGTACAGAACTTCCTCATACCAAGCCTCAACTTACCGTAGACCTACTTCAAGAGGTGGTGGTTATTCAGCCAAGCCCAGAAGTGGCTCCAAGAATTACTCTTCTGTAAGTTCTTTTCGTGCCCAAGGAGCCAGAACAAACCAGTCCTGACTCAATAAGGGGCAGATTTCCGGAGATACCTGTCGGGGGCGGTTCAAAATTTTTCCACAGAGAATGGCAAAAGATTGCTCAAGATCAGTGGGTCCTTTCAACAATAAAAGAAGGGCTAAAACTGGAATTTATAACAAAACCTCCATTTTCAGGCATTCGAAAGACAAATGTCAATGTCCAAAATTCAAATATTTTTCTGTCGGAGGTAGACAAATTACTAGAAAAAGGTGCTATAGAACCTGTCCCACTAGAAAATATGCGGACAGGTTTCTATTCAACATTTTTTCTTGTGCCAAAAAAGTCAGGAGGACTAAGGCCAGTTATAAATTTGAAACCCCTCAACAGGTATCTACGGAAACAGCATTTCAAAATGGATTGTTTAAGCAAAGTCCTGAATCTAGTTCAGAAAGGAGATTGGGCAATTTCAATAGATCTGAGCGATGCTTATTTACACATACCCCTTCATGTAGCTCACAGAAAGTATCTTGGCTTCTTCATTCAAGGGAAAGCGTACCAATTCACATGTCTTTGTTTCGGTCCCTACCAGGCGCCAAGAAATTTCACAAAGATAGTGACGGTCATAGCAGCTTACCTCAGAATGCAGAACCTGAGATTAGCTGTTTATCTGGACGACTGGTTCCTAGTAAACCAGATCAGACAGTTACTTATCAGAGACAAAATAAGAACACTCAATCTCCTCTCCGAACTAGGTTTCTTGATCAATCTGGAGAAATCGGCTCTTTAACCCAGTCAGAACATAACTTACATAGGAGCATTTTTCCTATTAGAAAAGGGCTTAGTGTGTCCAACTCTAGAGAGATTAGTAAAAATATTTCAAGCAATTCAGCTCCTGAAACGGGAACCAACAGCTCAAAATTTTCTATATCTTTTAGGCCTTATGGCTTCATGCATAGAGATAGTACCTCATGCTCGGTTATTCATGAGGCCAGTACAACTCCATCTGTTGCATTACTGGAGACCAATTTCTTGGGATCTCCAGACCAAAATTCCAATCAACAGTTTTCTTGTAGACCATTTAAAATGGTGGAAAAGGAAAGAAAATTTATTAGGGGGAAAGCCAATTGTCCCATTGGAATGCTCAAAAGTACTGACAACAGATGCTTCAAAGACCGGTTTCGGAAGCCATATCAATCAAAATTATCAAGGTCGTTGGTCAGAACAGGAGAAAACTTTGCACATAAACTTTCTAGAGTTGGAAGCCGTCAATACAACATTTTCTTCCACAGCTCATAGGCCAAAATGTGTTGATAAAATCAGACTCAATGACCGTAGTACAGTATATAAACAAACAAGGGGGACTCGCTCTCCACGTCTCTGCTACCAGACATTGAAGTTATGGAACATAGCAATAAAAAACAAAATCTGGTTAAGGGCAGCCCATCTAGCAGGAGTCCGGAACGTTCTGGCAGACCAATTATCGAGAGTGGTAATACGTCTGACAGAATGGTCTTTAGACAATCAGATAGTCCAGAAAATGTTCCGTACATGGGGCACTCCAATGATAGATTTGTTTGCAATAGAACAAAATCGCAAGCTTCAAATGTTTTGTTCATGGCAGCCGAGCCAGTTAGCATTTGCCATCGACGCTCTGTCGATTCAGTGGGAAAGCATGGAAGCATATGCATTTCCACCCATAACACTCATTCCGAAAGTGCTTCAGCATATGAAGAGATTTCATTGCCAACTTATTCTGATTGCTCCACTATGGCCCAGAAGGAGTTGGTATACGGATCTCCTTCAGATGTTGATAGATTTTCCAATGAGGCTACCAATACAGCAGAACTTGCTCAGCCAACCGGGAACCAGGATTTACCATCCAAATCCTCAAGTGTTCAGTCTAGTTGCATGGCTGCTATCAACAGATCATTTGAAAGTAAAGGCTTTTCAGAACAATCTAGAAAACTATTGGCAGCATCCTGGCGGTCAGGCATCCAAAAGGATTATGCTGCCAAGTTCAAAAAGTTCAATAGCTGGTGCAGTGAACGGGAAATTGATCCATATAAAGCCACTTTGAAAGAGTGTGTTGATTTCTTAACATTTTTGTTTCAATCAGGACTGAAATACAGAACAATAGCTGGTTATCGTTCAATGCTATCTGCTTTCTTAAGACCAGTTGACAATTTTTCAGTAGGTCAACATCCAGATGTGGTTAGGTTATTAAAAGGTGTATTCAACTCAAGACCCCCACAAAAGAAATTAGTCCCAAAGTGGGATTTAAAGATAGTATTGGACTTTTTAGCAGGAAACGTTTTTGAGCCATTGTCTAAAGTCCATTTGAAATACTTAACCTGGAAAACTGATTTTCTTATTGCAGTCACGACGTTCAGACGTTGCGGAGACATTCAAGCATTAAGAGTGGATGATGGTTTTATGTCAGTTGTTCCAGAGGGTGTTATTTTTATCAGAGAAGGTCTCACAAAGCAAGACAGACCAAGCCAGGTGGGTACTAAAATTCTTGTTCCTAGTTTCTGTAAATATTGCAAGTTGGATCCTAAAAGGGTTTTACAGATTTACATGAATAGAACTTCCAAGTTAAGAAAGGTCAATAACCTCTTTATTTCATACCAGAAGCCACATGGAAGTGTTTCTTAACAAACTATTAGTTCATGGATTGTGAACGTAGTAAAACAAGCATATGATAATTCAAATTTGAAAATCAATGCACAATCAACAAGAGCCATTGGACCAGCATGGGCTCTTTTTAAACGGGCATCTTTAGCATCAATTCTGGAAGCTGCAGATTGGAGCAAGGACTCTGTATTTAATTTGTTTGTTTTGTTGCTTTACGTCCCAAGTCAACAGCTATGGTCATTGCGGGACGGACTCTGTGTTTAAGAGATTTTATTATAGACAGTTAGATACCAATAATTGGGAGTTCAAAATATATATAAACAGTGTTTAAATATCCGGCGGGTTGCGGATTCAGTTTTCATGTGTAATTACGTGTATATACATTTTTGGGTGAAGGAACCCATGATCGATGAGGATCACCGTTACGTGTAGATATGTACAGATGTATAGACTAATGTATAGATTGGATGAATATGGTTTTTATGTGTACAGTTTCACTGAACAGGATGTAAGAAACTATGGTATCAGCCAAGTGAATATCAAGTCACCAACAACTTCCCACCAACCAGAGGCATTGCTTTGGAATCATCCTATCGTACCATTACGTATGTAAGTATAAACTTTTATGAAATAAAATTATAAAATTTGTAATCAAGTTACAATTTTATGAAGAAAAATTTATACTTACATAGTTACCCTCCCACCTCCCCTTGTTTTAAGTTGGTGACAACTGTTTGACGCGATATTTAACTGAGGTTTTACAGGTTGGAGTGGGCAAGCGCTCAGATCAGTCACGTGATTAGTAGTTATGGAGACGCTTGCAAGATTTCGCGGGTTACGAACTAGTTAAGGGAGATTAATCCTATCGTACAGTTACGTATGTAAGTATAAACTTTTCTTCATAAAATTGTGACTTGATTACAAATTTTATAATTTTACAGGTTTTCAGTCTAACTTTTGTCAGTTGATCTTTCAAAGTTTATCCATTGGAAAGATGAGTCTCATATAAATGATGAAACTAATTGCTTCTTTATACTTGGATCAAAGATCTGATCTAATGATTTTATAGTTGATCAAATCTAGGATCTTACATGAGTGCTTGTGTAATATTGAATTTATTAAACAAGTGGAAACGGGATAAAATGTAAGCTTGGCGAGCATTTTATTGCTTTTTTGCAACAAATTGAATAATTTCAATAATGCAGGAGCATGACTGTTAATTCTATTGCCGGGTAACTATGGTTCAAATATGAATCCTTTCTAATGGGTGGCTACTGCCATATACACCACTTGAGAAACTTTAACAAAAACTTTGTTGTAAATTCCACATAGGAACGAACGAACATTTTGATGGACAAATCAAGACGAAAACTATATTCCTCTCGGCATAAATGCTGGGTATAATTACTATACTCAGGTACCTGAAGATTGTTTTTTATCTTAGCAAACAGTGCAGACTCTGGTGAAATGTCACATTTTGTGACATTTCATCTGGGTCTTCGCTGGTTCGCAAAGTTCTCATTTAAGAGTCACTACTATACCAATACAAGGGGTTCAAACTACAGACCAGTATCTGAAACGTATGAATTCATTTGATCTGAAGGTTCAGGAGATCTTGCCATTTTCAAAATTTAAACCAAATCTCTAAGTCTGTGACATTGACCTACAGGTCATGGATTTTGGCTGTGATGCTACAGAATAAAACCTCAGATCAGTATCTAATATCAGCCAGGTGTGATCAAACTTGTTTGGCCCAGAAATTCAGGAGACATTTCCTTTTAAAAGTTTTTACCAAAATTTTTATTTCTTTACCTGCTTGTAACATGTTTTGACATCTGCTGACAACTTTTGCAAACAGTTTGGACCTAGTTTAGGCCGGACACAATGTCGAACCTAATCTGGATCTAAACTGTTTGACACTCTGGTGGTATTTCTTAAAGAAATTTTATAAAAAGTAAATCACCAGATGGAAAAAAAGCATGAAAAATTACCCAGCAAGCAAAGAGCTAAACCACTAATGCTGAATGCAAAAGCTCTTATATACTCAGCGTCAATGAAAAGTTACAAGTATCGAAATTTCGATTTCGGATAATATTTTATACAGCTCTTTGGCTACTGTTAGGTTCATGTTTCTGGTCAACGACAAGCTAGTTTGGAAGGATAAAACAGTTACACGAACCATCGAACTATGGTGTGCGTGATGCAAGTGCATTTTATGTTTTTCATAGTTTTTAAGAATTTGAAATCATCATTTTCAGAAGACAACATGCCAAAATATGCCCTAGACATTTTCATCGAAAATGCCACCAAAATGGTTTTGGTTATCCCATAAACGCCAAAAATGAGGATCAAACTTTAAGGTAGCACCAAAACTTTGCATTTTCCTATGCAATGGTAACTACAGGGGTCCATCAAGGAATGATTATAATGCATTGGGGTGTGATGGATACCGTTTTCTTGATGCATGGGACTCTGTGCCATATAATTGAGTGTTGAAGTATCCGCAGATCTTCGTTCAGAATGAACTAAATATTGTCCTATGTTAAGTGTATGTGATTTACTGGTAACTTTTCACTGACTGAGTATACTTTATACAGGCAATCTTTTAACTCTTTGCCTGCTGGGTAATTTTGCATGCTTCGTTGTCGTCTGCTAGTTTTTTTTTCAAAAACAGCGTTTTTTAAAAATTCTTTAAGGAATAACATCAGAGTATCAAACAGTTTGGATCCAAATCAGACCCGACAATTGGTCGGTCCTGATTTGGGTCCAAACTTTTTGCCAAGGTTATCAGCAGACGGCCCTAGTAGTCAAAGCTTTAAGCATGGTGAAATGCAAGTATTGAAAGGGAAACAACTGTGTTACTTACATAGCTGAGTTCTCTCCCTGTCTGGAGAGCTAGGTTTATGATGAGCGAACACACAACATGACATTTCTTTAATACCCTGTTCTTCTATAAAACATTTGTACCTAAAGGAAGAATCAAATGAATCATAAGACATGACACTGTCATAGCTGAAAAATTGTGATCACTATATAGCCGAATTTTGTTATTTTGAAATCCTAAAGACCAGTGGTTTTATTTCGAAGTATCGAAAATTAGAATTATAGGGAAGTAGACATAAAATAGATAACCCCCAAAATGATTATTATCATTTTTTCCCTATCAAACATAAGTTTTAGGTGCGTAAAATAAACGTTTGAAGGAGACGTTTCTTTTATGCACCCAAAACATGCTATTATAGACAGTTATTAAAATAGATAATGAATAGGTCCTATTCTCTGAATCCAGTGTGTCCCAATTAACTTTAAACTAGCGAGTATTTCGAAAATTCAGAGTTTGAGGGTTTACTGTATTTCTTTTTTCTAGATGAAAACATATGTTGTGGCACTCAATGGAAGCATCTCAATGTGCTATAGTCAATGAATTTTTTCTAGATGAAAACATAATCAAAGACTTGTTTAACCCAAAAGACAGATTTTTATATGGGCCTCAGGGTTTACAACCAGGTAAGACTCAATCCAGCCTGTTTTGCTACAGAGACTTGCTAGAATATTGAGTTTTGCATGAGGCAAGTTTAGCTATTATACTTACCACAAACAGAATAAATAAGAAATTGATCAGACTGTTTGGATGCACAGGGAAGTATCATGGGTGTAAAATTTCCAAATAAGTTACTCGCCCTTCATGTCCCCAAGTTTTCTCCGAGATGCTGTATATTATAAAAGTACAACAGAAATTGTCAAAACTTACTTGCCCTGAATACATTTTACTCACAAATGCGAGGGGGCAAGTGGAATTTTACACCCCTGGGTATGTGCCTTTGTTGTTTGCAGGCAACAAAATTAGTTTTTCTTGCAACAAGACCCATATCAGGCCTATTGATAAGAGTGCATGATTGAAAATTAATTTTCTTAATTCTCAACCAAAACATATGTTGTGGGTACTCAAAAGAACCGTCTCATTGAGAAGGTTCTTTTGAGCACCCAAAACATATGTTAAAACTTATGGACTAGAAAATATTAATATTTTTACTCATTTCTGTTTTTATCCATACCTATGTAATATCCCAGGACTTACCAGTTCTCTAATTCTTTATCGTGGTTTGTGACATCAGGATTGTAAACAAAAATAATTCCTGTCGTATCTTTTGCCATGGCAGGCCAACATGCTTCAAATCTGCAAGATATAGTCCCTTTATAACACACCTCATTATACCACGGATTTGGATATAACACAGTCATGTTGTGGCTCCCAAATGTTTTTACAATGGAATTTTACAAATAAAAGGAGCTATAGGAAAATGACCGTAATTTCTTTCTAAAATTGTCCCTTATAACACGAGATTCACTTATAAATGGTCCATTCCTACGGACCACAAGTATAGTGTTATAAAGAACTGCACTGTATAAATCAGGACTTTAGTAATAAGAGTATGTAACGAAAATTTAATTTTCTTATTTCTTGTTTCTCAACAGAAACATATGTTGTGCGTACTCAAATGAACCGTCTCAATGAGACAGTTCCTTTGAGCACCCAAAGCATATGTTAAAATGGATGGGTAAGAATTTTATGCTGAATTTTTTTTGTCTATCTAAACCTGTGTACATGGTATGTACTGTATTCAACCAAATATATGCACATGCTCTTATCTTATTTGCACTCACTGATTCATTGTCTGCGTAGGGGCGATACCCAAAGGATCAACCTGTCTGCTATGGGACATCACGACTGAAAAGTCGGGTTTGTGTCAATACGCGGTATGCATTACTCAAAACACCTACATTAAAAAGTAACAAGCAATAAATGAGTATAAATAATCCATCTGTGGAGACATCTAGTCATCTTTGATAGCAAAACCAGAACAATGATAGGTATTACGGTTTTCGGCCATAGACTGATCATATTTTATGAACTAAAACATTTTTGAAAACATTCTTCACATGGCCATTTCAAAGAATTAGGTTCAGTGAGACGTGATCATGGTGATGACGCTGCTTGATAAACAATATTGAACTAACCAATCGGGCGAATCACATGACTTTGTGACGCGTTTGGTAAACAAATATGTCACATGTACCCACAATGCTCAAATCAGACTGGTCAGTATTTGATCAAATGCTTCCTGTCATGACAATGCTCACTGAGTAGTTTGTGGGTTGTTTAGAGTTAAGACTCATTAATATGGATTCATCACGTAGATAAAAAATGAAAGTGTTGATCCAAACTGTTTTTAAAATCCCCTAAAAGTCAACCTAATGTCAATTTTCTTATTTCTCCATGAAAACATTTATTCATGGGTGAAAGTTCAAAATTTCCAAAATCCTGAACTTTTGAAATTCAAATTTTTAACACTTGCAGTATGCCTTCAAAATAGTAATATTTCAAGTTTAAATGGTTAATTGTCTTTAGATAAACTGTAAATATATCAGAAAAGCTATCATAATCTGGCTAATTCAGCATTTTGAGGCAGACTTTCTATGGAAAGTCAGCCTCAAAATCCTGAATTCAGGAATAATCCTGAGAACTTTTACCCATGTTTATTGAAAGTTTCTGCGAAATAAATTAAATTAAAAAATAAATTAAATTTAAATTAAAAACCACAACATATTCTTTCTTGGGGGGAAATAAAAGTATCACTATCTTGATATACAGTCAAAACTCTTTATAATGTCACTCATTATAACAGAATATTCAATATCCGATATAAAATTGCTGGGAAAGGATCTGTTTCCATAAAATTCCCTCTTTATAACAGAATATTCACTGAACGACACCGACAGTAACTTCTGGGAACAGATATACAATATCTATTGAAAATAAATTCATGATAACAGAATTGTTACCATGGGTCAGACAATTTTGTGATCAGAACAAGATCTTTTTGCATGAACAGTTTTATGTCTCACTTGATAACTGGGAAGCTTTGTGCAATTTGATGCAATATGAAATTGGATTGATGTATACATTTGGAATAATAGCATTTTAATTCATATGTACAATATTTTCTTATACCAAATGATCATTATGTTGAAATCTGGAAATGGTCATAATTTCTTTATAACAGCAAATTCACTTTAACGTCAAAGATAGCTTGGAACAAACAGTGTCGTTATAAAGAGGGTTGACTGTAATTAAAAAAAAAACTTATTTATGTTACTAAAAGTGATTTACTAACCTACTGTCTCCACTACAATCCCACAATTCAACTTCTACTGCTGAGTTTCTACCGTGGCCTCCACCTGGGTTCAGGTTTTCAAATTCTAAAATTCTGAAAAATAAAATTACAATCCCACAATTCAACTTCTACTGCTGAGTCTCTACCATGGCCTCCACCTGGGTCAAGGTTTTCAATTTCTAAAATTCTGAAAAAATAAAACTGATTGAAAAAAAGACATTCAATTTCATACTTTTAAAATGATACAATTTTAAAAAACAACAACAACTTCTCTGCTTTAAGAAACCTAGTCAGAATTGGTATTCCTTGCTGCGCTTAATCCTCTTGAGGGGGGATGCAGTATTATAGATAGATAAAACTTCATTGTGACTAGTGAGATATGATTAATCTAAGGATTAGTCCTGAATTCAGAATTTTGCGGCTGACTTTCCACAAAAAGTCAGCCTCAAACCCTGAATTAGGCAGATTCTTATGGCTTCTTGATATAATTTCAGTTTATCTAAAGACAATTGACCATTTATACTTGTAATTGTTGAGATTTATAGGCATACTGCAAGTTTTAAGATTTTATTTTCAAATGTTCAGGATTTTGGAAATTTTGAACTTTTACCCATGTTATTGCATATACAGCCACTCATAATCTTGCATGTCCTGGTATCCAATGGGCTAGTTTATACAGGTATATGCTTCCATACTTTGCTTAACCCTTTCCTTCATGAATATTCATGCTAAGCTTCACCCACTATGAATAATTATATAAACTTTCATATTTGTACATTACTTGTCAGGTTCACTAGTGTAGGATCATATCCTCTCATATTTCCATATGCAAACAGAGTAGACTGATCAGCATGGGTGAAAGTTCAAAATTTCCAAAATCCTGAACTTTCGAAACTCCAATCTAAAAACTTGCAGTATGCCCACTAAATAGTCACAATTTCAAGTTTAAATGGTCAAATGTCTTTAGACAGACTGAATATAAATCAGAAAAGTTATTAAATCCCCATAATTCAGCATTTTGAGGCTGACTACGTTCTGTGGAAAGTCAGCCTCAAAGTCTTGAATTCAGGAATAATCCTGAAAACTTTCACCCATGTGATCAGGCAGCTCTTACAAGAGACAAGAGCTGCCTAATATGGGTCTGCTCTGTTTGTAAAAGTGCTAAAAGGCGTCTCTACGAGGTAAAGGGTTAAGCCAGCAGCGACCGCATGGATATGCAGTAAGTTATGCACACCAACATGTCCCCAATGGCAGTGAATGGCACTACAGAAGATATATTTGTCACAAGATTTTGGTACTTATTGCATCGATAGCAGCTAAGGTTCAGACGAGCATGCACAAAGTATGTATGTAGATGAAGACTCAGGCCAAAATTTAAACCTCTAGTCCAGGCTGTTTGATATGTCAGCATGGGCATTATATGAGGTTTTTGTTTCAGAAAAACCTTCCACCCCTATTTTTTTTTTATTTGCTTATAAAAGAAAAAAAATGTTTGAAAACGCCTGAAAATTTCTGGTGCAATTAATTTTTCTTGCCAGCATTTTTGTAAAAAAAAAATCAAACTGGTTTTATTTACTCAAATCTGACTACTTAATTTAAAGGTATTAAAAGTTTCTTTCAGTACCATTCTGTTCTTTAAAGCAGTCAGAATAATAAAAAAATAAAATAAAAACCTTCCACCCACCCCATTTTTTTTCAAAATTTGGATGAGAATCTAAATATTTATTTGGTGTGGCCTAAGTACCAAAATTTCATAAGCTGTTCCATATATTACATATATACAGTAAAACCTGTCTTAAGCAGCCACACTCAAAAAAGAAAACCAAAAATTGGTTTTCAAGACCGATTATTGCTTAATGCAGGTCAAAAGTATTGCAGAATGCTCCAAGGGGAGCATTCTGCAATACTTTGGACCTTCATTAAGCTACCATATGTCTTTAAGACCTTTGTTTTGTCTATTCTTGAGTGGTCACTTATAATATAACAAATTTCTTAACTTAAGCCATAGTCTGCCACTGGCTGCCAGTCATGACTTGTCTTCAGACTTTCCATCTGCTTATGTTCTTAGTTAGCCTATATTGCAAACAATAATTTTGGACCCAGATCAGCCTGCTAGCTCCTAATGACACTTAGGTGATAAAAATGATAAAACGTTAGTTTATACTGGTAAACATATTTTATTTCAGAAAACAGTAGAACTTTAATGGCTCACACATGCTTGGGAACATGAAAAATAATGCTAGCCAAGGGTAGTTCTAGTCATCCAGGGTGGATTATGCATGAACTTACCTGAAGGGACTCTGTTGATAGTTCCAGCCAGCCAAGGTGAATGAGCCATTGAAGTTCTACAGTATTGTTCAAATATAAATGAGCCAGTGCATGAGATTTCCAACAATGTGGTAAGTGTGACCAGCAAAGGCTCAGACCAGCCTGCGCATACATGCAGTCTGATCAGAGCCTTAACTAGTCGTTTGAATATTCTATGATTGTTAAGCTACTGACTGAACATCATTTGGAGTTTCTAAGCTTAAAAGGAGGCTGCAAGGCTCGTCTGAGTCTACACTTGTCGAAATGCCACATTGTTGGAAATCACATGTCCCGGCTCATATATATATCCATACCTCACAGCCTGAGTAGGGTGGTATTCACCACTTGAGGTCTCTGTAGCATCAGCCAGGAAGTTAGAGAGAGCTGTTTTTCCACTCTAAAAAAACAATTTAAAACCATTTTAGTAAAACAGTTTCTCCAAAGAGGAGAGTGCCAAACAGTGCATACCACGAAGAGTCTGTCATTGGTCCAGATTAGCAAAAATATTTGTGCGTAAAATTATGATTCTAAAGTAAATGGTTTACAGACAATGGATGACTGGCTTCTGATCAGGATCCCCTACAACTGGAACACTGTGCAGGTTAAAAAATGGGGAGCGTAGTAGATAAAAATATTTAGCATGACAATGGTTTTTGTGTTTTAAGCTAAACTTCAAAATAAAGCACTTCATGGCAAAATGTTCAGTCATTATCGACATAATGCTTGTTGCACCTGTCATCGATAGACCATAGCTCCAGATAAGGATTGGAGGCAATTGGGTATTTACCCACCTCTTTTTGGCTTAATAGGGTATTTCAAATTTTAAATTGGGTATTTCAAGTTTTTGTATTGGGTATCCATCTGAAAGCAAATAAGCAATGAAAGCGGGCCTTGTTTCTCCTGATTTTTTTGTTTACTTTCGGTTTCACTTTCAGAAAGCACACTGGCAATATTAGTATATCTGAGATCGCTATTTGCAACTTATTTGGAAAATCCAACGTATCTATCAAGTCACCTTTGATTCTTCGAACCACCAAGTGGTATAAGAGTTAGTTACGATATGATATTATTCAATCCCTCTAGGGCATTTTCGCCCACGTTACGCCATTGTTATTGTAAAGCGAGACGAATGTAGTAATCTTGTAAATATTGGGTATAGCTAAACAGCGATAAGAATATTCCTGGACTGGTTTACAATTTAATTAACTAGATTTGGCGCCACGCCGTGTATAAATTTGTACCGAACAACAGCTTGTGATGCGAAAAACGACAAGCGCTAACTGAATACTATAGCGTCATACGCTACGAAAAAGTTCGGAATTGAGTATCAAGGATTTTTATTGCGTTTTTGTACGCACAGAAATGAATTTAATTGGGTTTTCAGGTCCACGAAATTGCGTAAATATGCAATACGCAGCCTTATCTGGAGCTATGTAGACCTGTCCAAGGTTTGAAAACAAGCAGTCATAGACCATGAAAAACAATGAAAGTATTATAATGACACCTGCTTGATTAATTTTATACGTAATCGTTTAAGCCTTAGTTTAAGGGTTGCTTTGATGGACAATTTAAGCCTTGTCGCGAGAAAATCTGATTTAGTTGCATGGTAACAACAAAGGTGCAGACCAGGAACAGACTAATCAGCGCCTTTTTTATTTGCTCTCTGAAAAGTATAATTGATAAACATGACACAAGCAACTTTTCAGCATTCTAGCTAGTCTCTGTAACAGAGAAGGTTGGTTTTAGTCTTACATGAGGGTCTGGATGGGGGGTCTGGTATTCACTATTCATTAAAAATTTAGCCCATTATTCATCTCATTAATGTTTTTGGCTATTCATTAAAATAAGACCAATTATTCATTAAAAGTAAGAAAGGTGGCAAAGAAATCTAATTATTCACTATTCATTATTTTTTTCTTCAATTCATTTATAAAATAGGATTGAAGGATTATTCATTATTTTAGACTCTCATTAAAAATGTTCATTTCTCTTAGTCTAGATAAAAATTATTGATGATATATGTCCACCGAGGATGAATTTGAATCTGTTCGGGATTCATCTTCCTGTTCTTTTCAGGTTCAGTTGATCATGATTTCAAAGTATATACTTCGATCGAAGTATATACTTAGAAGGAAGTATTGAGATTGAATGGGATTGAATGAGGTTGATGATTATTTTAGTAGGGATACAGAGTTGCAAAATTATACTAAGACAGGGGTGAAGAGGATCATAAACCCTTTTATATTTCAAAATAATTTTCAATTTTCACCCCTGCGTTTTTGCATTTAAAGGAAAAAACATGCATTCAGGATATTTTTGAGGATGTCCCCAATGTCACTGTGAGGAGAAAAATCATCAAGCGTGACATGAGTGTGTATTTCTGTTTTATCTGAGGGGGCATCTCAAAAGAAACCCTTAAGACACTTTTTTTTCAAAATAAAGAAAATGCAAAGGTAGAAATTGAAAATTATTTGGAAATATAAAAGGGGTTTATGATCCTCTTCACCCCTGTCTTAGTATAATTTTGCAACTCTGTATCATTACGAAAATAATCATCAACCTCATTCAATCTCAATACTTCCTTCTGAGTATATACTTCTATCGAAGTATATACTTAGAAATCATGATCAACTGAACCTGCTTTTGTCCTACTTTTGGATGATCCTAGATGATTCCGATATTCAGGTTTTAACAGGGTAGGGAGTAGACCCTCTCGAAATGAAAAGTCTGGTCCAATGTTTAATGTGTCTGTGTCAGTTTCCGCTTTAATCTGTCTCCTGGTTCATATCTCTGGTTCTCATTTGATTGTTGTTGTTGTTGTTGTTGATTCTTCTGCCAATATAACACTGGCTGTATCCTCTTGGTGCTTCTTTGAACTATGCTTTCTCTAGGTGCAAAACTCTAAGTGAAATAGGTCTTCGAGCGAGTTATATTTTTGTTTACTTTTGATAAAATTTAAATTAATTGAATAATATAAAATAAATTCTTATGATTCGTTTCTTTTTTTATATAATTATAGCTGTATGAATTCTAGTTAATGAGTCTTCCTGTAGATCTCAGGAACGTGCCGAATGCTGTCTTTAACTCCAAATTAATAGCCCTGCATATTCCATCTATATTTCCTGTCAAGACTTTAAGGTTGATATCTGTCTGGATTATTGTGTTTCTGGCTTGGTGATTGGTGACTCGCGAAAACCCGTGACAAAGATATAATTCGAAGCTTATTTGCAAAGGAAGCGGTTAAATTAGGCTTATAGTTGAATTAATCATTAAAACTTTTAAGGTAATCACCTCACATGGTCCTAAAACCAGGATTTTTACTTTGAACATCATTTTTAACGCTTAAAATGAACCACAGCAACCAGTTTGTTTGGAATGTGTCAAAAATCCGAATGGCTGCACACTAATCGCCAGTACTACCCGGAAATTTAGACAAACTCCCCAATAGAAATGATTGGAACCTCCGGTGGTTGCGCGCTCCTTTCTGTCTGAGAGTGGTCGGTACTGGGACCATATGAGGAGTCAACGACTAAACGCGATCAGTACTATGGTAAATGGAGTTAAGCAAGAAAAGAAAGAGGGCAAAGATCAGGAATCGATACAATCAAGCACCACACTCGTCCTAGGTAGGATACCAATGGGAAAGTGACACAGTGACCTATATTAGAGTGACTGGACACTTCATTTTTCAGCCATATAGGTATGTCGTGGCATGTGTCACGTGACTAACGCCTGGTGCGCCTTTTATCTTACACACTCAAAATGGCAATGCAGCTTGTGAGACCGCTGCATTTATTGGTACTTTAAAGGGCGTACTTCGTCGTAAATATCGCTTATTGATAAATATTGTTAATAACAATCAAAAAAACATATATGAAATATTGCTGAATGCTATGTTTCTGCAATGTAAAAACTAATCCGATTGAGTTATGACCGTGTAAATATCGGCCAATTTTAAGAAAGTTGCGGAAATTGGCAAAAATGGCTTCAAAAATACCTCTTTCACTCTGACGAATAAAGCTTCAAACATGGCTATATCTGTGTCTCGATTTATCAATATTCATAAACTAAGATGTCCAATGATTCATAATTATTGTTATTATATAATTTGGGTGTTTATAAAGGTGTTGAAAGTTTAGGTAAACAATAGAGAAATTTCGCTTTGTATTCCAAAACAGCGGTAAAAGCCAATCGTGTAGATAAATGATATCGAGTTTCCCTCATTTACCTGTGTAAGATACACCACAGTGTTATTTGAGTTGAGTATTGGAATTTCATTAGAGTTTCTAGTCACTCTTATATAGGTCACTGAGTGACAGCTTCACAAAAAGACACCCATCACAAACGGGAACCAAGGGGTCAGCCTTTTCCCAGCAGGTGACCACAAGGCATCAATAAACAGACACGCACGAAAGCATAACAAAAACAAGACAGAAAAAACATAAATGAACCGCAAAAGAAGCACCACATTGGATCGGTCAGTAAAAATATTTTACTGGAGGGCTTAGCCTTAGATGTTTGGTTTGGATGAAAGACCCCAAACTTATCAATGCATCATCTCCTGGAACATATAAATCAAGATATAAAAAGGAGACAAAGCAAAGATAACGACTCAACGGTAAATAAAGCTGAATGCCGGAGCAAATGAAATCCAACAGGTAAACCCAGTGGGCCTGATAGCAGCCAAAGCATCAGGCCCTTAACATCTCATCAATAGATAAGTCTTTAAGTTGGAACCGTCATAGAGTCTGAAGTCCGACCCACCAGTGTGCAATTAAAGAGGAAAGCAAAGTTGCCAACAGTGATTGGATTGGTCACCAAGCATGCAGTCTGTTGCAATACATTAATGTTATAGCCCATCTTTTTATGATGGGAAATTATTTTAATGAACTGTGCTAAAAAATTATTAGAGCCAACAATCTTCTTCAATCTATACACCAAGTTACCATAGAATTCAGGTTCCGAAAGTCCGTGGCACAAGAGAGACTTTAAGTCTAATTTGGAATTTAGATATCAAATCTTCGTCTAAAAATTTAGAAAAGGTTTTGCGACATTTATGATACTGATAGCCTTGTTTAAGAAGTTTCTGAGTTAACAATTTATTGCGATTGTTGAAGTCAGCAACATGGCTAGATGCTCTAGCAAAACGAATGGGTTGAGAGATATAGACTCCATAGGATGTAAAGCGAGGAACATCACTAACTAAAAATGGGAAATTGACAATTTCAAAATCAAGTTCGTCACGTTTATCATAAATTTTAGTAGAAACAATATCATTAGAAATTGACAAATGCATTTCTAAAAACGCGGCTTTGGTATCAGAGGTATTACTTTATTAAGTTGGAGCTCTGAAGGGTATATTTGACATACCATATTGTTAAAATAAACATTATTAATGTTTAAAATATCGTCCAAATATCTGTTAAGATAGTGTTAAAAGCATCAATAATACCAGCCTGCTTATCATCGGAAAGAGACATCATAACGTTCCTCTCATAACAAAACATGAGGGTGAGGTTGGCGCCGTTAAACCGGTTTAAGCCCTCCAGTAAAATAGTTTACTGACCGTTCCAAGGCGGTACTTCTTTTGTGGATCTTTTATGTTTTTGTTCTGTCTTGTGTTTGCTATGTCTTTGTGCGCGTCTGTTTATATGTGCTTTGTGGTCACCTGCTGGGAAAGGGCTGACCTCTTGGCTCTCGTTTGTGGTGTCTGCTGTGAGTTTGTCACTTTCCCATTGGTATCCTGGGTCAGGTGTGGTACTTGATTGTATTGATTCCTGATCTTTGCACCCTTACTTACTATGAATAAATCGTTAACCAGGGGAGCACAATTAGTGCCCATAGGAATCCCAACTACTTGTCTATACAACTTGGTGCCAAATTTTGATAGTGGCTTGTTTCATGAAAGCAGCGGTGGCAAAAGTCTAACAGCAGTCAAAACTAGGATGATGGAAGTCGACCTTATATATCTATCTGCTAATACTGCAACACCCCCATTGCAGGGATTATGTGCAGGTGTCTGATGTGCTTCAGACAGGGCATCAGTGCAATGAAAGTTAAATTAGTACAGATGGATAAAAACAGTGAGCGTGGAATAAAGATGATAGTGTAATGTATCCTTTGTCTTATAAACTAGTAAATGCTGTGGTCTTATCAAATGATTCATTGTATGTATTTGTCTCAGTATATATTAGCTAGCTTTATGCAAATAAACAGAGTTGACAGAATCGCCCAGCAGATATCGCCTTGTTGTTTATATAGGATACATAACATGGCGTCAGATAAGAGCGAGCCTACGTGTGCACAGATTTTTATAATGTAAAAGGATAAAAAAAAATCTGAATTTCTCTTTTGTCAAAAGAAAGAGACGAGGATTATTTTTAAAGTATGGATGAACACCATTCAAAAAATATCTACGTATGGACTGGGATGCAAAAGACTTGCCTTTAGCGTTTAAATCTTTCAAAGAACACTGTAATCTTATGTTTGGAGGTCTGCTAAAATCTAAATCAGAGGAGGAAAAATGCAATTATGTCATATTGTGGGCTGGAGAAAAAGGGCGCAATATTTATTCTACTTGGACACTGACAAATGAAGAAAGAAAACAACTAGCAAGTCACTATGAAAAAATTGAAAATTACTGTAAACCTCAATCCAACAAAATCTACTCAAGATATATTTTCATGCGAAGAGAGCAAGGTACAGACGAACCATTTGAACAATTTGTGACAGATTTGAAATTACTTTACAAAGAATGCGGATATAATCATGTCGTGGAAGATGAAATGATAAGAGACCATATTGTTTTTGGAATTAAATCCACCAAAGTAAGGGAAAAACTCAATAATGAAGGCAACGATTTGACACTTGAAAAATGTATGGACATATCCAGGACATATGAACTGTCTCAAAAGCAGATAATATCTATGAATTCTGGTGAAGATCCAAATGTTCACGCCATCAGAAGTAAATTTCCTACAAAGCAGAGTCTTGTCAGGAAACAGAAAAAGAAAAGCCCCAGTAAAAAATCTACGTATGAGAAAAGAGCAGTAAAATGCATGAAATGTGGATATACTCATTCTGATAAACAATGTCCAGCAATGGGTAAAAAGTGCAGATTTTGTCATAAACTGAATCACTTAAGTAAAATATGCTTGCTGAGAAAAGGGCAGATGAAAAGGCATCGCAAGGGAATACATTCACTTGATGATTATGATTCTTACAGCAGTGACAATATAGATTATGATTCTTACAGCAGTGACAATACGGATTATAATTATGACAGGTATGACTATGAAGATATTGTTTATGTAAAAATGCTCTCTGAAGAAAAAGACATTCACAGGCTATCAGATGATTGGACAATCAAAAGTATCATCTACGACAATGAAATACAAATGCAAATTGACACAGGTGCAAGATGCAATGTGATAAACCAAAATGTTCTCAAGCAGATGAAAATCAAAATATCTTTAAAAAAGACTGAGTCAAAATTAAGATGATACAGTGGACATACTATCAAACCGCTTGGATCTATAAAGTTACCTTGTTATTTCAACAATAACATCTATGAAATCAAATTCAAGGTGATTGAACAAAATATTACAACAATTTTAGGATCAGAGACTTGCCAGAAGATTGGACTAATTCAGAGAATGTACAATGCTGAAAAATCAGTGGAAAATACAGATGATAGTGACATTGAAAATTAATATTCAGATTTATTTGATGGATTAGAACGCTCACCAGCTCACACCTGTAGTACACCCTCCCAGACGATTACCTATTTCAATGAGAGATAAGGTCAAAGATGAACTGTTACGCATGATGAAAGAAGGAATCATTAAAAGGGTGAAGAAACCTACAAGTTGGGTCCACAGTATGGTAGTGGTAACTAAACCCAATGGCTCCATTAGAATTTGTATAGACCCACGAGACTTTAATAAAGCTGTGAAACGGCAACACTTTCCGCTATTGACAGTTGAGGAAGTGGTATCACGCATACCAAATGCCAAAGTGTTCAGCAAAATAGACTGTACGTCAAGTTTTTGGCAAATAGAGTTAGATTATGAAAGCTCTAAGTTATGTACCTTCAACACACCTTTTGGGAGATATCGATATCTTAGATTACCATTTGGAATCAAATGTGCAAGTGAACTCTATCAATCTATCATGTCAGAAATGATTAAAGATATAGAAGATGCAGAAGTTATAATAGATGGCATATTGGTATGGGGAACTACGATTGAAGAGCATGACCAAAGACTTAAGATAGTTCTTGACAAAGCTAGGAAGTATAATCTGAAGCTATCCCCAAATAAAAAGGAATTTCGTAAGAAACAAATTTGATATGTCGGACATGTACTCAGTTCTGAAGGACTGGGACTGAAACCAGACTACGAGAAACTCAAAGCAGTTGAACAAATGAAAGCACCTCAAAGTAAAAAGGAACTACAACATTTTCTAGGATTTGTGCAATATTTGGCAAAATTTCTACCAAATATGTCAGAGGTATCTAGTACATGCTGTGGTCTTATCAAATGATTCATGTATGTATTTGTCTCAGTATATATTAGCTAGCTTTAAGCAAATAAACAGAGTTGACAGAATCGCCCATCAGATCTCGCCTTGTTGTTTATATAGGATACATAACAGTTAGGTTAAAAATATTAAAAAAGTCTGATGAAGACAAAATGCAAAGATAAAAGGGTAAAAACAATGCTTGCGGTCTAAGGCTTTGAGTGGGTCAGACTGCTGACTGCCAGTCTGAACGAGTCAATATCTGGCAGTAATGCTGTGCTTGGAGGAAGCATATTCCACTTGACAATGTCGAAGGGGAAGAAGGGGAAGCAACTGTGTGGATTGTCTAAATGCTAACAGATGTGATGCTGAATGTCTTGTAAACACCTGAGTATGCACAACATATGGTGGAAGTGGCACTGCAACAAGACCTTGCACAATCTTATAGAACAGACATAATCTGGATTCTGTACGCCTATCCTCAAGAGACCTCCACCTAAGTCCACCCAGCATGTCTGAAACACTATCATAAGAAGAGAAACGACACAGAGTCCAGCGTGCAGCTCTCCTCTGTGCCATCTCTTTTGTATGTATGTGTGGGGGCTCCAAATAGGGGATGAGCACTCAAGGACTGGACGCACTAGTGTTTTATAAGACTTGAGTCTTTTTAGCGGATGCTTCTTCTCAGGAAACCTAAGGTCTTGTCTGAAGAAGTTACGTGTTCTGGATGTGATCATTCCAGGTGAGGTGGTCGTTTAGAGTCACCCTCAGGTAATTTGAACTACTTACTGAATCTAACATATGTCCATATACATGTAGGGTGTACTGTGAGGGGACTATGGATTTGGAGCGAGTTACATGGATAACAGTGCATTTACTGGGGTTAAATTCATGTCCCATTCCAATGACCATTTTGCCAACCTGCCCAGATCTTCTTGGAGTATTTGAGCATGTTCTATGTTTGATATGGCCAGATAAACTGCTGTGTCATCAGCTTCTAAGTTATTTGGACAATATGTCCAATCGTCGCTTCAGTGCTATGGTGTTCTAAGTGACATTTTGGTCAAAATTGACTTGTACCCTTACTTACTTTGTGCATACTGTTGGAAAGGAGATCAAATGTTCTATCTACTGGTAAAGGTTTCATTTGCCTATCTCCTCCCAGTAAGCATAAATTCGCCGTGCTTTTCTGTTGTTTCTACAAAAAGTCAATTTCGTTCAGTGCTATAGTGTTCTAAGTAATTAACATCCAATGAACGATGCTGATTTATATCACGTGACTGAGTGAGTTCAGCGTCATACTGTTCTATCTGCTAAAAGTCACTTCCTTGGAGAAATTGGTACAATTCGCAGTAACCTCCATTACATAAATTTTAATGTCCAAAATTAAAGCGGTTGGTTGGTGTAAAGACAAACTAATAGCTGTATCTGCTACTTTTAGTTCCAAATAATTCCTTCAGTCGAAAATATTACACAAATTGACGCCATGGACAGAAGAATAAGCTGTAGAAACAAATTACCTCCCTTACACATACTTAAACTGCTTAAACTGAAGCAATTCTTAATTGTAATGACAAATTATTGGCTAAATCGGCTACTTTCAGGTCCAAATAATCAGTTCAGTGTAAAATATTATACAAATTGACCCCATGGACAAAAAAATAAACTGTAGAAACAGATTACCTCCCTTACACAAATTTAAACAGCGTAATCTGTGAGGTTTTTGCTGTAATGTCAAACACTTGACTAAATCTGCTACTTTTAGGTACAAATAATCAGTTCTGTTCAGAATATTATACAAATCAACTCCATAAACAGAACAATAACCTGTAGGAAAAGATAGAACACTATAGCACTGAATGCAGAAGGCGATTTTTAGGGCATAATGTTCTATCTACAAACTGAAAAATGCCCTTAGATTCCATAATACTGTGAAATGTTCTTTAAATCAAGTTCATTTACACTGTATAGATATATTTCAACACTCTGGTATGATTCCAAGGTCTGTGATAAATGAGGCATCAAAATCAGGATACTTAAATTTTCAACCTCTTTTTTTCTCAAAACTGGTGCAATGGTAGATAGAACACTATAGCACTGAAGCGACGCAATAAAGTAGTTAAAGGCTGAAATAAGTTTGCAATGGGGTGGCCAGTCACTGTGTTGATTGTCTAAGACATGTCGCTGCAGTGTTAAAGAGGCATTAATGGCGTGAAAACGGATATTATATTGGAGCGATAAGAGGTCAACTTCTTTGTAAGAGGCAAGTATTGGGACAATATGGTAATACCACGTCTGAAAGCACTAGTATCTTGGTAATAAAGGTTACCATGGTAATTTCTGAAAGTGACCAGTACTGAGTCCTGCCATTTGAAAGATGATACAAATGGTAAAATATGGACAGTGAAGTCTGAAAGCGACTACCCACCAAACATCCATATAATATAATGGTCCCATATGGGCTATCTTATATGGGGTTGATCAGAGGAGTCCCACATAACAGCACCATAAAGAAAAAAGGTAATATCAATATATTTTTTAAAACTTATTTTCTTGTTTATAATGTATGACTAACTTTATCTAAACTTCCATTATTTACCTTATTTTATCATATTGTATTTACATGTGGCAGCCCATATGAGACCCATGTGGGGCCCGTTTTTAGTCTCATATAGGTCCCACATGGGTGCACATATAGGTCCCATATGGGTCCCATATAGATTGCTAGCTGGGCAGTTCTGCTTGTCTGAGATATGCAAGCAATGTAATATATATGCATGTACAGGGGATAGTAGTAGCCAGGGGTAGTAGATAGCATCGCATTCTTTAGTATGCGGCCACTAACGAACAAACATGGCATAATCCTTTCAAAATTGGTTATTGTTTGATACATTTACATCATTGGACAGGTCTAGTTCTGTGATAAATTGATACCCTACATGAAATATAAGAGGGGGATTAGAAAGCGTAACATCACCTGATATTGAGTCACATAGTAGCCAATATGACATACTCCCTTGGAATCATGTACATCTATACATATGTTGAATTCAATGGCAACTCGATCTCTAATTTTCTTGAAATAGTCACGCCATTAATATAGCTTGGTACCCTAAATAAAATGAGAGTGGGTAGACAGTGTCATGTTCCCTGAAAGTGGGTCACTCAGGATCAAAAATGAAGATTTCCTTAAAAATATAAATAATCTGGTAAAACGGATCCCTCAGAAACATGGAGAACCTACAATATTAGAAAACAGCAGACTGTTTTATTAAGTCTGTTCATGAGAACTAATGGAAAATGCAACAATTCTCACGCCTCCTAGCACAGGCTTAAGCTGTCTTCTGCTTTCAGTTGGAACCCAATATTCCCGAAGGACCAGAATATGAAAAATATCAGCACTATATTGATGCATGGGGAGAAATTTTAAGTATTTTTTTTGCACCTAGAGGAAGAGCCTGCAATCAGATAAGAAAGCATGACGAACAAGAAACATAAATAAGAAAAATGATCCACAAAAGAAGCACTGCCTTGGAACGGTCAGTAAAATATTTTTATTGGAGAGCTTAATACTTTCGCTGCCAAGTTACTCAACAAACCAATACCTCAGTACCAAGCATGTTTCAAGGACTCCCCGAAATCTAATGACATTACAAATAATTTGGTAAATTCCATTCTGGTACAGAAATTTGCGTAGACGTTCAAATACGATATAATTAAGTCCCTTGAACATTTCTAAATATAGAACAAAGAGTTGCGTCCCATATAACGGTTGTAAATAGACAGCTATCAACTGTGCCTTTAAATTTCGACTGTAGTCGCGTTTGGCAGTGAACGGTAAATTCGACTACAATCGCGTTTGGCTGCGAAAGTGTTAAACTAGTTTCACAGTTCCAACCTCACCCTTAGTTCAGATGTGGATCAAGACACATAGAGATGTTCGGTTTGCATGAAAGATCCCAAACCTATCCATGAATTATCTCCTAGAAGATATAAATCAAGATATAAAAAAGGAGATAAAGCAAAGATAAGGACTCAACAGTTCATAAAACTGAATAGGGAAGCAAAATAAATTCAACAGTTAACCTTATTTTTTGCAATTGTTATGGTTTGAAATGACTTAATACTCTATATGAACAATGAGAAGTACTTTGTGTCCTTTCAAGTTTTGTAATCATCTTACTGGGTAAGAGAGAGCGGGTTGCTTTATTTTTGTTGTGTTCTGAATGTCATGTCACTGTTATCGTTTTTCACTCTTGCTTGCGGTACCATGGGTTGACGTGTGTTATGTGATTGTGGCATTATCTGGTCATATTCTCTTACTTTTTGATTTTGATATAGCTAATTTCATACCGAGTTTTCCCGACATGGTCCGATTTGCTCCGAGCTCTCCCGATTAGAAAAATATCTGGCCAATCAAAAAACTTCCCAACAACGTGATGTATATTTAAATAAGCATTGCAGATACCCAATGTCGACAAGTGAAAACGTGTGAATTTATGTGGTTTTCGGAAATATCAGGAATTTCTATCGCTAGATTGACTTGATAGCTCGATGCCACATTACCAATGATGTTTTTGACGACATTTTGAGTTATTCTTCAAATGGTGAAATGTTTACATAAACACCGACTCAGTCAGTAGCACCGGTGCTGTGACGTACTAAATACTGACGTCATCCGTCTGTAAACAACCACGGGTGCTGTTTAAAAACATAAAATTGGTTTTCGAGGTAACAATAAACATCGAAAGCGGCTCTAAGTGGCCCCTTACAACTAATCCTCACTTCGTATGCAATATATACAAGCCTGTTTGGTTACAAAACAGAATTTCTTTTGTTGTTTTGATGCTGGCCTCGAGCACATGGCTGCTCGGTCTCGTGGTTATGGAACAAATTTCAATTGGCTGAGAAAGTCATGTGATATAAGTACATGTGGCTTGAGTCCCGATGGAAATCAGGAAAAGTACGGAAGGCCTATGAAATCAGCTATTGGATCACTATGAGATCAAATTCACGTATGTAATTGTTCCTTTAAAACTTATGTCATGGGAACGAGATCTTATGTTGTGGGAATGAGATAATAAGTTGTGGGAATGAGATCTTATGTCATGGGAACGAGATAATTATGTCGTGGGAGTGATACAATTATGTCGTGGGAATGAGACCTTATGTCATGGAAATGAGACAATTATGTTGTTGGAACGAGATATTATGTCATGGGGACGAGATAAAAAAAATCACATGTCCCCTCTTTGCTGCCATAGTATGATATGCCTTGTTTTCAAACAAACAATATATTTAATGACCAACTCTGAGTGTCTCTGGTAGAATTTAGATAATACTTTATGAGATATTAATACTGATAGCCTTCTTTTAGTAACTTAGCAGTCAAATAGTAGTTTCTATTGTTGAAGTCACTTAAATTTGAACATACTCTTGTAAAACGAATAAGCTGTATATACTCCGTAAAAAAGGAGCGAGAATATCGCCATCCAGAAATCAACTACTTCATGATTAACTCATCTCGTTTATCGTAAATTTTAGATGGAACTACACCATCAGTTATGAATAAGTCTAAGAAGGGGCTTGAGTACAAAAATAGCTCTATTTAACTAAAGTTCTGTGGAATATATACGATCCAGGGGGCGGGGTTGCTCTGATATTTTCATATATACGTATGCTTGAGGGGGGTTCAAAATTTGTTGGTGTTAAGATATGTAGTATATCTTGCAAGTCTATAACATGCTCAAGTGCTATGCCTCTTAGTCCATGGGCCCGGAGGGGTCACCATGCACCCCCACCCCCTAAGAACCCTCCTGGAATGGTATAATATAGTTCATTTGACCACCCTGATTAAGAATCAAGATGTTAACACTGTTATCTCGGGTCCTACCCGCCATTTTAGATGATTTTCAAAATGGCCACCGTGAAAAAAAGATACAATGGCTACATAGTGTAATATCAACCTCCTACCATCTGTTATGTTTTCTTTTATGAGCAGAACGTCTATTATTTAAGACCCTCAACTTCATTACTAATATTAAAAGTTTGATGTATGGTATTAACATAATATATTCAAGATGGCCGCCACTTGAAGTACATTTTCTGCACGTTTTCGTTAATCTTCAGAAAAAAATCAATGATTTGTTTTGATAGTACAATTTATAGTTACATGTTTGTGTCATTATTTATTTTGGAGATATATTTACTGTCAGCATTTCTAGTTGTGTAATAAGACAGCAGAGATGACTGTCATAAATGACAAATAGGTGCAAAATAGACAAATGACTGTAATAGGTTATCTTTCTAACTTTTGACCAATAACACTTTTAATAAGATTATGATCGAATACTGGTATTAACACATCTCATTGGCAGCTATTAGTGACTTACATTCACAATGTCATTTCAGTCCTCATCACCAGAATCGTCAATTAATCACACAAATTCATCATCTTCATAATATTGGATAGACTGCGTACTAGGTTACCCTACCCTTTTTAATAATTAAACAACTTTTCCTCAAAATAAACATAATATTCTTCTACATGCATCTGTCTTCCTGATATTGGAATGACCTTCAGTTTGCTCTCGTCAGATTCATCATTTGTTGCAGCATACGTTGTTGAAAGTTTTATGCTAAACCCAGCAAAACAGGCATCAGAGCCCAAAATAGACTACATAATCCATATGATGTAGTTTTTTCCAATTGAGTCAATGCTTTGTGTTAACCTAATAGAAAATTGATTTTGTTTTTCACAAACTGCTAAGATTATTTTTCTTTTTTACATAATGTGCCAGTTATTGATCTTTAGACTTGGAAGCACAATGTAAAAATGCATATCAGAAAGGCCACTTCATCAGTAAGTAAAACATGATGGTCTGCTGTAAAATGTAACACAAAAAATGACATACAAGTCTGTTTGTAATTTCTTCAGGCTTAAAAAATTACCAAATAATATTAAGTGCAATCAGCTGAGACGTTTCTCAATATAAGCTATGTGCAAAGAACATATTTGACATACATAACATCAACACAATAATAAACTATCAGCTTGCGTTACCAGTATGGGATTCTTTATCAATTTGAAGAGTTTCTAATAAGTTTTTATAAAGCCATGCCACTGATTAAAAGCAATTGAATGAGACAAGCCAAAATTCACAGTAGTCTAAATACAGTTTTGCTTTATTAAACTTTGGATGAATTTTTATGTTAAAGAATAACTGTACTTACCAAAACTAAGTAATTTATAATATGTTGAAACATTCTGGATGTTTTAAGCTAAAGTATTCGCTTCTACTTCACCCTATGTTAATAGCCCATTTATAAACACGACTTAGATCCCTTTTTAATGTTTTTTTCCTAATTGTGAAATGTGTAACATACAAAACAAAACAGGCAATATTATATAACTTTTGCTTAAATTAGTGTAAAAATATTCTCCTCACAATTAGTTTTAATGATCAAAAAATTTGAATTATCGTTTATGAGTACTATCAATATTTCATACGTTTCAACCTTACACGTGTATTTAGTCCAAACAAAGAAGTAACCAGTATTAATTGATATGAAGTAGTCATTTTTTGTAGCTAGAAATAACCAGATATTCCAAGAAAACTGTATAATTACTTATTTTCTTTTGAAAAGAAGAGACAAATGACAGAAAGCTGTGTACTTAATTCCAAATGAGAGTTGTAGGTTGATTTCCCCTTTCCTGCAATGCTCTTTTCCATTCTACACTACCCTGCAATCACTTCTCCTAGCTTACTCAATCCTACACTAATCTGTCCAATACAACCCACCCTATGGCTGTCCTGCTCTTATCCTTCCTTACACATAATTGTTCTATCCTATGTTTCGTACGCAACCCATTGAACTACCATATCATTACCCATATCATCACCCATCTTACATGATCAACCCCCTCCTTATCTTCTCCAATGATAACTCTACCTTTATTTATATCATATGATAACAAAACCTACCCATACTCACACCCTTTCCTACCCTGTTCCACTCTAACACACATGTACTGTAATCCATCTCACATTACTGTACCACATCGCTACAAACTAAACTCACTATTTACCTAGCTTTATTACTCCTATTAAAACTCTACCCTATTCCAGATAATGCCCTGCTTTGCACTTTCCCTAATATAACCTGCTGCTATAATGTCCAACTAGGTCCTATGCTTTCTTGTGCCTTATATTAATACCCCTATTATATCCTACAAATCCAACTAGCACATATGCCTCCATACTTATACCTATCCCTACTAATATCCAAGGGGTATGAGTGGATGTATGTTTAGATGTGCATATGGGCATAGATTGGGTGAGAGTATAGGTAAAATAGGGTATGAGTATAGTAAGGTAGGCTACTCTACACATATACTTGCCTTACCAAAGTCCCGACCCATACACAAACTTATACTATATCTAAGTATGTAGGGTGCATTCTATATCTAACCCTGCTTATGAACTAACTGGCAGCTACTATTTTCTTTCAATGTATTTGTAGGGGATTCTGCAAGTAGGGGTAGGAGATGATTAGGTAGAAACTTTAGAAACTTATACGGCAATGGCAGAGCCAAAGGTAGGGTAGCCCGTCAATTAGCATTACCATACCTTAACATATACTAATACCCTACCCCTTATAATACTCATAACCTACCCGATCCAGCCATAACTCCTACCCTTGTCTATCCCTATATCCATGCATATCCTCCTTAAACCATAGCGGAAGATGTTATGGCTCCATATAGGTATGGTTTGAGGCTAAGTTGGACACAGATAGCGGTTTCACTCAGTTTAATGTAACATATGTTACACCCTGAACCACCCAAATAACTTTTAACAATGTATGCTGCAAATAAGTGATGATTCTGACGAGTGCAAAATTAAGGTCATCCCAATATCAGTGAGATAAATGTATGTAGAGGTGTATATTTAGGCTTATTTAGAGAAAACATTGTCTACTTATTAAAATGGGTGGGGTGACCTTGTATATAGCCTATCCAATATAATGAAGATGATAACTTTGTGATTAATGGACGATTCTGGTGATGTAAACAGTCTGACTGAAATGACAATATGAATATAACAGCTATACCAATGAGTTGTATCAGTGCCACTATTTGATCATAATCTTATTTAAATCGTTATTGTTCAAAAGTTAGCAAGAGAACTTACTACAGTCGTTTGGCTATATTGGACACATTTGTCGTTTATGACAGCCACCTTTGCTGTCATACTGTATACATAAATATTGCTGTCAGTAAATTTATCTCCAAAATAAATAATGACCCAAACAGGAAACTTTGAAATTGTTTTATAAAAAGAACCATTGAAACTTTTTCTGAAGATTAACGAAAATATGCAAAAATTATACTTAAAAGTGGCGGACATCTTTAATACACTATGTTAAGACCATGCATTCAGCTTTTAATATCAGAAATGAAGTTGAGGGTCTCTGATATATATATGTTCTGCTCATAAAAGTAAGCATAACTGATGGTGGGTGGCTGATATTATACTATATACGCAGTTTGCCTTGTTTTCACGGCGGCCATCTTGAAAACCATCCAAAATGGCGGGTAGGACCCAAGATATCGAGTGTTAACATCTTGATTCTCAATCAGGGGGGTCCAATGAACAATATTATACCACTCCCGGAGGGTCCTTAGGGGGGTGCATGGTGACTCCTCCGGGCCCATGGACTATCTCTGATACCTACAGTTGTTCGATAGATCTTGTTGTATTCATACATATATAAAGTTCTATAACCGATATCATAGTTTTTCTGAGTGTCTCAGCCCACAAATATTACAGTTAGGGGTTTTCAGATAAATGAAATCTTTTGGGGGTATGAAGATTTTTTATTTGGGGGGGGGGGTCATCGAAAAATTGGACACCTTTTAGGGGCCATTTCTATGCATTTAGGTCTTTTCTTAAGGTCAAGGCACATATCAAAATATTTCTTGGTATGCTTGATATTCCTAATATATTGGAGTGTTTGTGTGTGTGTGGGGGGGGGGGGGAGGGTAAACAGTAGATGCTGCGTCAAAGCCTACGTAGCAAGATAAACAATGAGAGAGTACCGTCTGGGATATCTGACTTACCATTTGTTCAAAATAAGGATGATCAACATTCAGGTAGTCATTTAGATAACTTGAAGTAGATGAACGCCTAAATAACACCAGCCTGATTATTGTCAGAAAGAGACAACATGAAGTCGCTCTATCTCATAACAAAACAAAAACAAATCTGCAAAAAGAGGTGCACAATGAGTATCCATTGGAATACCGACACTTTGTCTATACATTTTAGAAACAATAAGTAATTGAGTATGCTGAGGAAATACCACAATCACACACTGCAGGCCAACCCAAGACACTGCGAAGAAGAGACACATACCACTTGGTGGCTGTTAAACAGCCACAAGACATCAGGAAGACAATTAAAGTAAAGCAACTGACACTCTCTCCATCATCAAGATGATTGCAAAACAAGAAACCCATGGCAAGTTGCGTTGGCAGGAGTATAAAATATTAGTATATAAAAGTCTCAAAAGTCTCCCCGCAATTTCATTTAATGCTCTTATAATTCAAATACTCAGGATTGTGTGTATATTCTCCTTCCATTCGTTCCAAGGCGGTACTTCTTTTGTGTATCTTTTCTGTTTTTTTTCTGTCTTGTGTTTGCTATGCCTTTGTGCGCGTCTGTTTATATGTGCCTGGTGGTCATCTGCTGTGAAAGGGCTGGCCTCTTGGCTCTTGTTTGTGGTGTCTAACTGTGAGTTTGTCACTTTCCTATTGGTATCCTGGGTCAGGTGTGGTACTTGATTGTATCGATTCCTGATCGTTGCACCCTTACTTACTTTAACGTAGAATGTATGAGCCTGACGAGATAGATAGATAGACACCCTTCTTCTGGATGTCTTTTCCTTCTATGCAGAAGCACCTCTTGGCAAGTTACATCGGACTAGCCTTTGTGGACACCATTTTTCCTAACTGTTCTGAATTTTACAACTTAAGTTTTCTGACATGAAATTTATGGAAACAGTTTAATACTGTTCTGCAATGGGACATATCAGAGCTGGTATTTCATGGTGATCCAGTTTATAAATTCAAAAGAATCACGAATTGTTGGACAGCCTTATTTCGTGATCCCTTTAGAAAGATAATTAAACGTTATAAAAAGTGAGATACATCATGGATATCAGGCGACAATCTGCGTGCATGGTTGTAACCCAATCATGCTTTATAGCTCAGGTTTCTTCTTTAATTGTACGACGGTGGGTCAGGCCTCAGACTTAATGACGGCTCTGACGTAAAGCTTTCATCCGTTGGTTTGTACCTGGTGTTCAACTTGATGTTTACTTCAGCCCTGACTATTTGTGAGTCGCGAGTCCCTTGTCTTGTTTTATCACAGTGTGTTAATTTGATTAGATTATTTCTCTGTGGTGATGCATTGCATAAGCAGGGCTCCAGATAAGAGGGGGTAAAGGGTATTTCAGCATTATTTCTTTGGAAATCAGCATTTAAAATTAAACTGAAGGGTAAAAGTACCCTTTGCAGTTTGAGGTTTCAGCACTGATATTCAATTAATGTGGTGAAATCTTTTATCCATAGTAAGAAAAACACCTAGTAATATACACCAATTGTATAAATCTTGGAACTTTTCCTAAAAAATGTAGCATGTATTTGATAAATTAATACAATCAACTTTTAAGGCAAATAAAATGGGTCTTTTCTCAAGATATTTAGATGACTTACTTAGTATTAATAATCCTTATTTTGAACCAATGGTAGGTGAGATATATCCCACTGAACTTCAGTTAAATAAGGCGAATTCTTCTGATACTGAAGCTCCGTTTTTGGACTTAAACTTGTCAATAACAAATGGCATAGTATGATAAACGGGATGGTTTTAATTTTGAAATAGTAAATTTCCCCTTCCTTGATGGAGATGTTTCTCGCTCTCCTTCCTATGGTGTTTATAATTCTCAGATCATTCTTTTGCTAGATGTGTTCTAATATTGATGACTTCAACAATAGAAAGTTATTTTTAACTGCTAAGTTATTAAAACAAGGTCATAGATATCATAAAATTCGAAAAGCATTTTCTAAATTCTACCACAGACACTCAGAGTTAATTGTTAAATACAACATTGGGTTAAAAACTCTTCTGCAACAAGGCATATCAGAACCTATATTTTATGGTGATTTAGTTTATAAATTCAAACGAATTGTTGGAAAACCTAATTTTAGCGATCAATTCAAAAAGATAGTAAAACGTTATATAAGGGTTGGATATGACTTGGATATCATGCGACAGTCTGCATGCCTAGTTTTAAACCCAATTACGGTTTATAGCTATGGTTTCCTCTTTAATTGCACGGCGGTGGGTCAGGCCTCAGACTCTATGACGGCTCTGACGTTAAGCTTTAATCGGTGGGTTGGTGCCTGATGCTTATCTGTAGCTGAACCCACCATGGCTCAACTTGAGGTTTTCTTTAGCTCTGACTATCTGTGAGTTGTGAGCCCTTTTCTTTGTTTCATCATGGTGTGTTAATTTGATTAGAGTGTTTCTCCATGATGATACATTGCATTAGTTAGATGGCCTCCATGCGAGCTGAACATTTCTTGTACTTCAACAACAGCAGAATCTAGGGCGAAGATTTGGTACCAGTAAAATGCATTTAAGCCCCCCGGTGGCTTAGGCTGCTGTCCATTCTAAGGCGGTGGTTCTGTTGTTGTTGACTTTTTGTTTATTGTTAATTCCATTGTGGGAGTCTGTAATTGTTCTATGTTTTGTTGTACGTTACTTTATGTCCATTCTAGTATTGCGATCATCTTGATGGGGAAGAGAGAGCTGGTTACTTTGCTTTATTTGTCTTCCTGGTGTCTCGTGATGGTTGAGCGGCTCTTCCTCGCGGCAGTGCCACTGGGTTGTCTGCGGTTTGTGATTGTGGTATTTCCTGATCATACTCACTTACTATTTTTGCAACAGATCTGATGCTTCTAGAACTAAGTTTCTGCAATGTGATATTTTAAGTAGGGAGTAAAATACTCATCAAATTAAAAAGTAGGGGGTGAAATACCTATTGGTCCAAATCCTTAGACCACTAATAAGTTAGGAAACTTCCACGTGAGCTTAACAAGTTTTGCGTTTTAACAACATCAGAATCTAGAGTGGTATGCTGGTCTTACCAAATGCCTTAGAAAAAAATTACAAATTGCACAAAATAAAGTCATTAGGTTCATCAATTCTCTAAGACCAAGATCAAGGGTATTTGCTGATACTCTTGGATAATTGAAGTTGCTTTATGATGAAACTCGGGTAAAGCAGCTTAGACTAAACAATGTACATACATTTTTTATGAATTGTGTCCTACCTATCTAAAAGAAAACGTCGTTCCTTTAAAATATGTGCATAAATATTGTACAATGTCCAGCTGTTATAACTTCTTAGTCCCTCATTGTCGAAGCTTAGATAAATCTACATAATTGCAGATTGGAATTTTCTCCTTGAACTTTTGAAGGCAACAGAAAAGCCTCAAAGATTCAAGGTAGACCTAAAAATATTTAATTAAAGATTATCAGGAAACTGAGCTATGTGATTTTTTGTTTTACTGAATCTATAATACACATGCATCTCTTTCACTCTGTCTTATTTGGCTGTGATAATCATTATGGTTTCCTAAATGTTTAAATCTTGGCCAACATGCCTGGCACGCACACTAGTAGATGTCCACTGTTGTGCGTGGGAGACATTCGAAAATAGTAAGTGAGTATGATCAGGAAATATCACAATCACAGACTGCAGACAACCCCGTGGCACCGCGAGGAAGAGCCGCCCAACCATCACGAGACACCAGGAAGACAAATTAAGCAAAGCAATCAGCTCTCTCTTCCCCATCAAGATGATTGCAATACTAGAATGGACATAAAGTAACGTACAACAAAACATAGAACAATTACAGACTCCCACAATGGGAGTAACAATAAACAAAAAGTTCAAGTTTTTTGGTATCATGGTATATAATTTATATATTATGAGCGCCCATCTGTGATAGTCAATAATGGAATCAGTATAATTCTGGTTCTCTTGTGCAAAAACCTTGACTTAAAATGGACCCTATTAGAAATAAGATATATTGCTTTATGGGCTATCCTTAGGTTTTAAGATCAGAAACATTTTAATATCTTTGATACATGGGTGTAGATGATATATCCAAGCCTGTCAAAATAAATTTTAATTCTACATTTAATGTGCTATTTAAGTTAGTCTTACAAATTGTTTATCAGTTAAGTGTGCTCATCATATCTTATCATTGAATACATTACTGTTTTAATTCTCATGTCATATGTTAATAACTATGTATGCTGATCTAAATGCCTAAATAAATCTTAATCCTTAATTTGGCGCCAGTAAAATGCATTTAAGCCACCCCCCCCCCCCCCCCCCCCCGGTGGATTAGGCTGCTGTCCGTTCTAGCGTGGTGGTTTGTTTTATTGGTTTATTGTTTAATGTTCCTCCCTTTGTTTGTGGGAGTTCTGTCTTTGGTCCTCTTTTGTTATGAATTGCTTATTTTAGTGTTCTTTCTAGTTTTGCAATCATCTTGACGAGAAAAGGCTAGACAGCGGGCTGCTTTACTTTATTTGTCTACCTGATGGCTTGTACTGTTTGTGTTCTGTGGCTCTTCCGCATGGTGCCATGGGCATGACTGGCGCCAAAAGAGCTTGAGTGACCATCTGTTGAGGCCCGTAGGGATCGGCCCGCCCTACTTTTCTTTAACAAGATTCACTGTGATGTGATACTATGTTTATTGAACAAGATTATAGTTAGTGAGTATGATCAGGAAATACCACAATCATAAACTACAAACAAACCCATGGCAATGCAAAGAATAGCCAAACAACAATCACGAGACACCAGGAAGATAAACTAAGCAAAGCAACTAGCTCTCTCTTCCCCATCATGATGATTGCAAAACTAGAGTGGACATAAAGTTACGTACAACAAAACATAGAACAATTACAGACTTCCAAAATGGGAGAAATAATAAACAACCAGTCAGCAACAACAGAACCACCTCCTTATAAGAACGGACAGCAGCCTAAGCCACCGGGGGCTTAAATGCATTTTACTGGTACCAAATCTTCGCCCTAGATTCTGCTGTTGTTGAAGCACAAGAAATTTTCAGTTCGCATGGAAGTACTTTACCCCTGAACACAGTTGGAAAACTACCAGGTCACCACATAGTGCCCAATATTGTAGATACCAGACATACAGTGATGCCCCTTAGACCCCGAACTATTCCAAGGTGGAATAGTCGTTCTCCATCCGTGGTAAATACCCAGACCACAGAGAAGTTTGGGGCACTCCTCATCTAATGAAAGACTCAGCCAAAATGTTTTCCAGTCAAAATTTCAAAATTAGCACTCCCTGGCGTAATTATTGAAATTTGATCGAGCCAGAAGATAGATAGATAGATAGATAGATAGATAGATAGATAGATAGATAGATAGATAGATAGATAGATAGATAGATAGATGGATGGATGGATGGATGGATGGATGGATGGATGGATGGATGGATGGATGGATAGGTTAGGTAGGTAGGTGGGAAATAGATAGATAGATAGATAAATATATAGATAGATAGATAGATAGATAGATGGATGGATGGATGGATGGATGGATGGATGGATGGATGGATGGATAGATAGATAGATAGATAGATAGATAGATAGATAGATAGATAGATAGATAGATAGATAGATAGATGGTGGGTTAGTCTGCAGTGTTTGGGTGTGGTATTTCTTGAGCATATACTCACCTCTTGATAAAACTATATTGGCTTCGATGATAAACGTTCTATCTCATCTTCTGATCCTTCAACAGCAGGCAACACCTTATCCAGTGTTTCAGCATTCACCAGAGCTTTTAGGATAAGTGACAAGTCTTTTAGATTTGGTTTTCTTACTACAATGTCTTTTAATTTCTGAACTGTATAACTTCTGGTTTTAAAGAGGACTGGGCATCGAGTTAGCACATGCAACAGGTTCTTGTCTTCAAGTCGACAGTAGCGGTACACAGGATCCACTGCTCTACCACTGAATAATTCTCTGTTTTTCCCTGCAGTATGAAGGACTAGGGCCCCGGAATTCCCGATACTATAAAATTATTTCTTACTTTTCGTGTTGTATCACTGTTGGTGAGTTTGAATTTGAACAATGAGAATCCCGGTAGTCCCGACATTTAGTTTAAGACGTCTAGTTCAATTAAAAAGTCATATAAAATCGTCAACGAAATATAGCGGTCGAAATCGAAAGACAACGGACACATAAACAGCTATTATAGAGAATACAAACGTTTTATTTTTAAAACCTAAATAATAGTTATATGTATAATAATAGATTTAATATCGAAGTTAATTCAAGGCTTTCGAAAACGCCATAAA